>MNCI01000164.1:13719-47830 GCA_015680685.1 Gnetum montanum
TTTTATATTGAATGATGTGTGTTACATTCACAAAACTTGATGGTTGAGTATATCAAAGGATATGTCATGTGGCCACATTGCATGAATGTCAAACATAGGTCATTGTTGATATTAGGATAAGGAAGGCTATAATTTGGCTAAAGGATTATGATGCAAGAGGTGTAATAGAGGTGATGTAAGACAAGCACTCTTGGCATAGTGGAACGATAGAATCTTATGCATCAAGATTGCTTCGTAACTTGCTGTTGGGATGAGTCACACCTTCATGATGACTTTAAGACTCATCCTACAAGTACAACTAGAAGAGTACAAGAAGACACATTAAAGAATCCACTCGCTTACAATAGTTTGCGTATGGCTACATAAGAGAACAAGCAAAATACATGCTACCACAGGCTATAATAGGTACAACATGAGAAACATATCTTTCATTATACATACTCATATAAAGTTTGTAGTTCATCTGTCATGCTAAAAAGAAAGAATGAAAGGTTACACAAGCTCACTTATTATAGGCTACAAAACTTATTGGTGTTGATCGTTCGTTAATGCCTAAAAGCAAATATAAACAAGGGCTATAGGAAAATAGGTTAGCATTACATATAATAAGGTTTGAAATAGGAATGATAACCGGGTTTGCATTCATGTCCACCAATCTGAATGCCCCATTGCCATAGGCTTTGGTAATTAAGAAAGGTCCCTTCTAATTAGTTAAGAACTTGTCTTCATGTTCATGAATGCCCTTAAGGACAAGATCTCCTTCCTTGACTTTTTTTTTTGTTTGAATCATGATGATGCTATTATTTTTGCCTCTCTTGGTATCGTTCAATGTGATCCAATGTCTATATTTAATACTCCACAAAATAGAGATTGATGATATGTAGCTTCTTGTTCTATTCATCATTTATAAAGTTAGATAGATCCATCCTTAAAGATGGTACCTACAAATTAAGAGGCAAAACAACTTTAGATCCATAAACAAGACTATACAAGGTGACACCATTTATGGTTCGAAATGTTGTTCTATACATCCATAGTGCATGTATAAGTCATTCATGCCACATGCCTCTACTATTATGTAGCATCTTTTTACGTACATTTATGATGAATTTTTTTCTTAATTTATCTTGCCAATTGACTTGAAGAAAGTATGGAGATGAAAAGGAATCTTTAATGCTTAGTTGGTCATAAAAGACTTGTGTTTCTTGGCTACTGAACTATGGTTCATTATCTGTGAATAGAGGTAGAGGTATGTTAAAATAGAATAGTTCTAATATGAATTTCTAGACTTTTTGGGACATTGTTTTTCTTAGAGGAATAGCTTCAACCCACTTTATAAAGTATTCTGTTGTAGTGATGATGAAGCTATGCCATGTGAAAGATTTAGGCATTATAGGTCTAATAATGTCTATTCCCCATTGTTGAAATGGTCATGTGATCTGAGTAGTATGTAGCTTAGTTGGTGGCACATGTATTAATTTTCTGTGCCATTGATAGGTATTACAAGTTTTAACCTTCTATAGGCAGTCACTTTCCATATAGAGCCAATAGTACCCTAATCATCTAATCTTTGCAACCATGGCTCTAGGTCCTATATGTCCTTCACGTACACCTTTATGAACTTGCTCAAGGATTATGTGAGCTTTTGTTTTTCCCTAGCATACTAAAAATATGTCATCATAGGATCTTTGACCTAGTGTGTTATCCGCTACAATGATATATTGTTATGATCTTTTTACATACAGTGTCCTTTTGAGAAGCAATCAGGTTCCATGAAGATTCACCGTGCATTAAATAAAACTTGATATCATCATACCATTTCTTTTGAGGAACATTATCAATAGTGGCTATAGAGAGGCCTTCAATGTTTTGCATGATGGGAAGAACAAACTTCTTCATCAAAGAAAGTAATTTACTAAACACATCTAGCATCACACTTAGGGCTAAAGTTGCAATGGCATTAGATAAGGTGCTCTTAGTTTGAGGTATATGTTAGATGTCAACATCCATAAATTATTGCATGAGTTTCTTAGCTAGGTCATAATAAGATTGTAAATATTTGGATTTGCATGCATAAACCTCAGTTACTTGGTTAATCACAAGTTATGAATTACCTATTACCCTTAAGGATTTGATTCCTTCGTTATGAGCTACCATCATTTCTCTAATCAACCTTTCATATTTACAACATTATTGGTACATGGAAATTGAAAATGATAAGCTAGACATTAGATTACACCAGAGGGTGAAGTTATGATGGTACTAGTTGTAATGTTCCCATTTCCAAATGATGCTACTACATAACAAAGATGATGCCTTTTCATAATAATAACATAACCCTAAATGGTGTGTTGTAATTGAGACCCAAAAGGATACATTATAATAATGGACATGACTCTTGAGGTAACCTTTGGAGGTTTGACCTAACGCATTTATACTCGAGCTTAGAGGACATGCTAGCATGGAATGACAAAGCTAGTAAAGGCAAGTCATAGGTGTTGGGTGAAGCAAGATAGGAAGAGGACTAGCCATTCCTTCTGGCTGATGATAGGCCTAACCATGGTGGCAGTGCTAGCTTACCTCTAAGGGATAGATGCTGAAGGAAGAAAACCCTAATAAGTTCTCTCAGAGCATGATCTAGGTACTTAGTTCTAGATCAATAAAGCATTATTTTCTATCTCTTTGTATACTTTCTCTATTATTCTCTTTACGCATGATGCTGAATGTTACATATATTTGACATTTGGTATATTTTTTTCTTATGTATAATGTCTAATATAAAATATATTTGACATTTGCGATGACATCCAAGAATGGGATGTCATAATTAGTATCGAAAAAAACCATAACCCAAGGATCATTTAGAATCATGAGTCGACTACAATGTGAACTTGATGATGAACCATAAAGCCATGACACAGGGAGAGTCATTGATCATCAACAGATGCCCCATATGTTTGTGATGTAAGCTAGAAGATGCCTTTCCATTGATTTCATGAATAGTAGATTAAACATCTATAAAAGATGTAGATCCCATCAACCAACAAAATTCTTTCATGGATATCATTGACTGATGAAGATTTGATTACACCTCATCAAGCATCAATTACAAGAGATGTTGGTAAGACATGAATATATTGGTCGAAGTAACTCTTATCCATCTAAATACTATAAATATTAATTTTTTAAGATCATTGTTAAGTTTCTTCCAAAAAGCTACTAACCATGATCTGAATTAATCTTGTTTTGTTGAAACTCATTATCCTAAGCATTTAACCCTTGTAACTTACCATTATTCACCATTCCAAGACCTAGTTATTGATAAGATAAGGGAGTCAATCCATTCATAAAATTGTCTAATTCCCATAGGAAAACCAGTACTTAGTAAATGATGTTATCATAATCTTCTCCTCAATACCTGATTAGGGTATAACAATGATATGAGAAGATATAACCATCATACTTGTTAAATTATAGGGTATAAATATTATATTCCTATTTTAGGATTGGTACGTCATTTACATTCAAATCCAAGTAATCTAGAAGATCTCAAGTTATCATATTGCATCCTAGAAGTGTCAATCCAACAAGATTAGCTATTTTGGTCCTCTTAATCCCTAAAATTTCAACTTCATTCTTGAACCCTAAAACTCTATCCAATGCATTTTACTCATTGAGACAATTCCAATGGTACAATTTTTGTCTTGATTAGACTTACAATTTGAGAGATATCATTGTTTTAAGTTTCTTATCATGCATGTATTAAAATAATATTGAATTATTTAAATTATTATTATGTGGATAACAGCCCCTTTTGGCACCCTCCAGCCTACTAAAAATCCTCCCTATAAATGCATGTTGGCTTCATCTAAGCTACACAACCCTTGCACATGTTAGCTTTGTCTAGGCCAGCATGGCCCTTGCACAAGGCGCATAAGTCCACACATAGGCTGTGTAGGCCCACATGCCATTTGGGGCCATGCTAGCTCCAATAAGGGTTGTGTCGAAGCCATTTTGGGCCACACAAGCCATTTTGGAGGACCACTCAAGGCCCTAGCATCACCTAGCCGCCTAGTGTTCTGTCATTCAACCACCCAGCACCCATTGCCTAGCATCATCCTACACAGCCCAACACTCCAAGCCCACTGCCAATGTTGCCTCCACTCCTACTGTCATTCCTATCCTGCCCCATTGATGGAAAAATTTTCTAGTCAGCTAATGGAGATTTTGAAATTTCTATCAATTGACTGAAATTTCAAATATTTTGTTAACTAATGGAGAATTTAAACTTTTCCTTCAATAGAAATTTAATTTTAAATTAGAAATGTTGGAAATTTTTTTTTTTAAAAAAAGAATGTGGTGCATTGGCAGCATGTGAGATAAGAATTATGTGATTAAGCATGTTTGTTCTAGAGTAGTACCTAGATGGATGACCTCTTGGGAAGTCTTATTTTTCACACCAAAGCCTCTGAACCTCAAAAGCCATAACATTTGATTTTAGAAGCCTTTTTAAGTGAATTAAGAGTTGTTTCTTATAGATTTTAACCTTCTAGACACAATGGTGAAGTTAGATCTATCCCATGGAATCCCAACAATTAGTTTTCAGCCCTTACCTAATATAGTACCTTAAGACCCTCAAAAGCTTAAGTTAGTGTAACTCAAGCATACGATGTATTTTTCTTTAACATATGAATAGTCATTTCAAAGGTTCTGGAGTAGTGCTAGGATGGGTGACCTCTCAGAAAGTCTCATTTTTCATGACAAAGGTTCTAGATTTTAGAAGCCATAACTTTTAATTCTGGAAACCTTTTTTGATAGATGAAGAGTCGTTTCCTAGAGATTTTAACCTTCCAGACATAATGGTAAAGTTAAATCTATCCCATGGAACCCCAAAAATTACTTTTCACTCCTCATCCAATATAGTGCCTTAATATCCTCAACAGCTTAATTCAGCATAACTCAAGCATACAATGTCTTTTTTTAAAACATATGAATAGTCATTTTAAACATTTTCTTCATCCTTTTGAACTCAATGGTGAGGTCATATTTATCATCTAGGTACCTAATAATTCATTGATATCTTAAAATGTACCTTAAAAGTTGACAGGCAACTAATGATGCCTCATAATTCAACTATTGGAACTAATGAAGTTAACCTTTTTGGAACCTTAAGATTCAGTGCTTAACCTTTGTAGATAGCCTTAAGATTGCTAACCCCTAGTGATTCATTTTAGTGTTCTTAAAGGGGTAGGAAAAGTTGTTAAGTTTTAGATAATGTAGTTAGATATTATTAAAATAAGATAATATAGTTAAATATTACCAAAATTAGTTGGAAAATTAGTTGATGAAATAGAACAATCTTCAATGATCAACAAGATATATATCAATTCATCTTGTAATCAAAAACATATGATACATGGAGGCTTAAAATCTCATTTCAACAAGGTGTATGATACTCATGAAGAGAAATGACCCAAAGAAAATCCAAGAATGAGAATGAAAGTTGTAACATACAACATGCTTGCAAGATTCTTAGAGAGTGAGAAACAACATCTATTATGTCCACCATGGCCTTGGATTAACATGAATATAGATACCCACACATCTTAGTAGAGTTCCAGAATTTGGATGCTGATGTCTTGTGCTTACAAGAACTCTTGCAATGGAAATTACTATACCAATTCCAACCAAACTTGGAAAAGCTGAGATACAAATGTATTTATAAGCAAAAAGGTTCTTGCGAAAGTTCTTATTTTGAGCCATATAGATTAGCCTATTATAGAATTCATAACATGGATGGTTGTGTGAGCCTTTATAAAGAAGCCAAGTTTGAATTGGTACAAAGATTGGAATGGAGTTTAGAAAATATGATTTTTGGAATTTGAAAACTTCAAACCATGGAAAATAAATAACAATCAAGATTTTAGAAAAATCACATAGCCTTGGTAGTGATTCTAAAAGTCCATCTATCAAGGGAGATGTGTATGTATAGTCAGCATACATTTAATTGCCAAATCAACATGTTCAAATGTTAGACTATGTCAAAGAACATACTTGATTAAGAAAATAAAAGAAAGTTTGAAGAATAAGTTATTCTTGAGCTATACTAATCCAGTTCCATTTATTCTTTGTGGAGACTTCATTATAAAAGTTGGAAGTGGTGTCTATCAATTCTTAAAATATGGATGTGTGAAGAATTCCTTTGAAGATGAACTTGATTTGAAGAAGTTGTTTCCATCAATTCAACGTACAATTTCATTAGCTAATGCATATTCTACTTATTTTGAATCTTCAGTAGATAAATCAAATCCTAGAACTCAAGAACAGATGATGTTAATGGATCATACTCATCAAGAACCTTAGTTTACCAATTTCTCTACCATAATTAATGAGGATGGGTCAATAACATTCTTCATTAAGACCCTAGATTATATTTGGTACAATGTCCAATTCTTTAGAGTTACCAAGTTACTAGAGTTAATTTCTAAAGAATCAAGATCAAGCCCTTCCATCCTAAACAAGACCCTCTAATCATATACCACTTATGGAAACTTTATAATTACTTCCATCAATTCATAAGGTTGATCAAGATCAAGAAGTATCTCACTCTTACTTTTATTTATAATCTTATTATTTTTTTCATTATATCTAAGGCAATGCAATTTGAGAATAAAAGATTTGCCCTACCTTCACTTGGGTAACTAGATTTGTATTGCACTTTGTGTGTGACGCTAGTTAAGAATGATGATTGGTGGTTGATAAATATTTTAATTCATCTATTGTCATTTTCTTAGAAAATGAGGTAAGTATTAATAAAATAATATTTAATGATTTTGTATATATTCTTCTCGCATATATTTTGTTTGCCAAATAAGAAAGAAACAACTTCAAGTTCAAAAGAGAAATCAAATTATTGAAGCATAGGATCATAATAGAAGAATTGGATCTAGAAAGAGATAGTGAATGTGGACTCGTTCAAGGATGAATAAAACCTAAGAAGGGTAGATTGTAACATCGCCATTCTCAAATGATGGTGTTGCATAATGAAGATGATGCCTCTTCATAACAAGTGTTATTGTTATTGTACCAAGACCTGAAAGAATGTGTTGTTGAAACACCACCAAATTTCATGTTTCAACCTTTATTTCCCAACTTGAGCAAAGGATTCATTGTAAATGGGAGATGTGTACCCCAAGAACTACAATCTTACATACTTTAGCTTTTTAGAGCCAAAAAATTCTTTTAAAGTTGTTATTTCCTTATTTCCCAAGTAGAAAAGGGTACCCCATTTTCATATTCAGGCTTGGAAAGGCTGAAAACACCTTTGAAATCACTAAAAATAGCATTTTCATGGGTTTTTGTATGAGTATGATCCTAACTACATTAGAGTCATTTATAGTAGTCACAATAACTACATTTTTAGTAGTCATAGTAGCCAACATAGTCACTACCAAGATCTAGCAGAAGTGCAATGTTGGGATTATTGGAATTTCCATTTTTCCAACAATAGCTAGCGTATACATCACAAGTTAGCAATGGCCAACGTAGACAGCATTCTTCACTAGGCACAACACTTTCCAACGAATTCCACCATTTCCAAAGTTTCCAACTTTTTTCACATTTTTCACCATTTTTTACATTTTTCATCAATTTCAACATAGTCCACCAATGCTAGCATAGTAGGAATGATGTTAGTATAGTTACCAAAGTCTATTTACTATTCATAATTAAAAAATGGAGTTTGTGGTCGTAGCCCATTCTAGACTTACTATAAATGGCAACTCCATTGAAAGTAGATGACCATTGACCAAGGCTAGCATAGTAAGAATGATTCCAATGTAGACACAAAATTTTGTTTACTATTTATAGTAAACATTTGGGTTTTGTGGTTGTATTTCATTCCAGACCTACCATAAATAGTAACTACACTAATTACTATTGCAACCTGCATGTTGACACCAATCTATCAATCCCAAAAATAGCAACCCTACTCTATAAATATCTTACATCAATACCATTTTCTGGTTCCAAACACTTTGCATTCCCAGTGCTTTAGCATTTTTGCAACTTCTTGGTATCAACAACATTTTCCATTTTCTAACCATCAAAGTCCATTACTACCCTTGCAATCTTGCTTACACTTTTGGCAGCAAAAACTAGTACTATGCTAGGCACATAGACTTCCACATAGCAACCATTGCACCAAGAGTGTAATCTCATCCTCATTACCTTGTTGCAGACCCTGGTGGAAATGGATGGAAACGTTGTTGAAAACTAAAGCTAGGAAGCAACCAAATTGTGGAGTTGTAGTAGAACATAGGCTACCTTCTCCAACAGACTTCAAGCTCCTACCTACAACTTCTAGTGCCTTTAGCATAAAATATGTACTTCATGAACCTTTCTCTTCATTCTTTTATAAAGTTATTATTCATTTTGTGCAAGTTTTAGTTACGTTTCCATTTTTTCACTTATTTTATTTTTAGATCTATAACAACAACTTCATTTCCATTTTGTTTTTAGTTTCGCTTTCATTTTTGGTTTCATCTATGCCTTCATCTATGTTTCCATTTGCTACTTACATTACATTCTATAAGTCCCTGGGTAATCGGTAAGATCATCTAGGGCACCCTAAGTCCTGTTTTCTAGAGGCCCTTGGGATTTGAAGTTAAAGCTATTCCAATTTTTGGATTTTTTGGTTTTCCCATTCTAGCAACTAAGATTTCTAGCTCCAACATATATGAACATCTTCAACATATTAGAAAGATTAATTAGGATACATTGAGCATGGTTTACAATGATGAAACTTGTACATAAATTATTGGAACTTCATGACTAATCATCATGTTGCAATTAGTATCAAATCTAACTTTAGGATGGTAGTGAGGAGCTAGGGCCTAGGATAACTATGAGGTTGATGTTAACCATAATATAATCCGAAAATTGGAATTTGACATAACATGAGGATTTCTAACTAAACAAGTTGACATTAAGATATATGAGGGTTGGCCTAGATAGGTGAGGTATTACACAAAACTACCCTTGATGGCTAATTAAGTTAGTATTAGCTTATAGTTATTTCAAACATTTATTATTAGAAACCTCATGGAAAACTCCAAAAGTAGAGAAAACCATGAGTTGATAAATTATAATTACATTACCAAGAATTGTTAGTGTTTGATTAATCAGTAACTATTGTTAGTACTAATAGTGATGAATGTCAAAGAGTCATGTCAACGGGCCTTCGTTGACGAGCCTCCATCAACAAAGTCCCATTTATGTGGTGTGCCTCGTCGACGAGGCTGCATTAGCATAGCATTTGCTACATTGACAGGGCCCCATTGACGCAACCCTAAGGCAAAAACTATAAATATGAGCTCACCAACTACATTGATGATAGAATTCTTGTCATAGTAGCAAAGCTCTTATAGTTTCTTTATTTTAGAGTTATAATATTTCTCTAAGTGCCCACAGTAGGAGTTAGAAAGTGTATGAATTTTTATTCAAGCATTGTTGTACCTGAACAAACCAATGTGAATGGTAACAAGGATGAGCTTCTTGATCAAACCTTGCAGTACTTGGATTAGATTAATGATTTATTTGTGTTCATTATTTTCATTAATTACAACATTAATTAAGCTAAATTAGGCTTTGAGTGATCGATCCATTAATTAAATAAATAAATTAAGCACATAAGTATGTCTTCTTCGAGCCTAAACATGTATTTTCTTGGTAATCCTAGTAGTGTTATTGCTTGGTCCACCTAGAAGCATAGCACTTGGTAAGTACGTGGGTTTAGGACATGTACGACAACTAGGACTAGATGCTTATGTTAAGACTAGTTAGACATTAGTTAATTAATTAGATCTTAGTAGTATTAAATCATCTTATCTTTATATTTCAGCATCACAAACCCTAAAAACATAAAACCATAAAAATCATATACCTCTATTACACTTGATCATATCGTGTACACCACAAGTGTAATTTAGAAGATAACGAATGATCTTTAGGCAAGGTTCACTGCCTAGATGACTAGTGTACTGAAGAACATAAAGTCCTTGGAATTTGACTAGATTACATGTGAATTCTTCATGATTTGTATGGTTGAGCATAAGGGTACCTTCACTGCTTCATCATTGGCATCATTGCCAAGGAACTCGATTTGTTTGAAACATGTGCTCTTTAGGTTTAGTGAATACCATTAATATTGTTGTATGAACCTCAAGGTCCATATCATTCCTACTATACATAGAATTATAAAAAGCACATTGACATCTTATTTTATATTGCAAAATGTCTTCTTCTTCTCACAAGAATGAGGATGTGAAACCACTTGTCCCTCAAGAATGTAGGGTGATATATACTCATCCTAATGAGTATGTACCTAACTTCACTTTTATATTGTATCAAGATGAACAGATGCGGTAGCAAGACATGGAGGGAAACATTATATTGCCTCCTGATGGTTCTGTGCCTAGAATGCTAATTCAAAATCTTAAAAAGTTAGGCATCTTAGATCTTTAAAAGGAATACATTGTGCATGGCTTCGACACTCAAGACTATCGTCCCACAGAAACACAATGCAGGTAAGATCGACACCAAGAGAAGCAATGTGAACTTGTAAAGGGGAAACATTTCTCTAATTTATTATTCTTGTTAAACCAAACTAATAATGAGGATCCTTCCCCTGATGATTCTCAATATGAAGATTCTCCACCCCTTGTTATTGAAGATAAGGGTGCAGCCCAGAACTTGTGATCCACTATTCATAAACCAAATTCAAGAAAAAGTAACAATCAAGGTAGGGACATGAGTAAACATCATGATGGCAAGGGATGTGAGGATGGTGGTTATAATGAGTGAAAAGGTGGTGGTGGGCACCATAATGGCCATGGTACTTCGCCTTCCTCTTCATCCTCTTCATTTGATTCTGAACATTCCTCTTCATCTACTAGTTCTCATAGAAGCCACCTGATGAGCAATGAGGTACCCCTATGCTTAACCATATGAATACGAGTGTTTCATGCACTATCCAGTCAAATTCCAAGCACTAAGTGCTTATGCGTCATTGTGGAACAAGGATGGGTTAATTGATCATTGTCTTCCAAAGCTTACTTGTATGTCATGATTGTATGGTTAAGTAAGCTTGAGGCATATGATTTTTATAGCTTTTATGTTTTTATATCCTGCGCTAGTAGGGAAGAGAAAGATAACTAAGTGACTAATTTAACCTAACTACTAATTAACTAGGCTTTAACTAATCCTAACACCAATATCCATTCTCACTTGCCATACACATCCTAAACCAGTGCAACACTACTGGGATTACCAAACGCTAATCATTACTGGGTTACCAAGTGTTATACGCATGCTCGAAGTGATCGTATTGAGTGTANGTGGGCACTTGGAAAATACTCTAACCTTCAAACAAACTACAAGAGTTTCACTACTTAACTGTACCAGACTTCTTTTCCAATTGTGTGCCTAGGCACTGTATTTATAGGCTTGGGAGAAACTACTCTAATAATTAGAGTAACTACTCCAATAATAACCACTCTAATTATTAAAATAACCACTCCAATAATAACCGCTCTAATAATTAAAGTAACTGCTCCAATAATAACCACTCTAATTATTAGAGTAACCACTCCAATAATAACTGCTCTAATAATTAGAGTAATCACTCCAATAATAACCACTCTAATTATTAGAGTAACCACTCCAATAATACCTACTCTAATAATTAGAGTAACCACTTCATCACCACCGTAGAAATAATAATGATGAAGGTGATTAATGAGACAATAATGACCATAGAACCCACAAAGAAAGTGAAGGTAATAGAGGACATCATCAGAGACAATGCAATAATGATGATGATGAGCCCCTATTGGCAACTTGAAGCATGCTTAACATTGCAAAGGTAGTAAAGATTCCAACCAAGCATATGAAAGATAGTCGAATCAAGTGCTTAGATATGAAAAATATGCCAAGAATTTAGGGGGGATATAATTCTAATCTACAAACACATCTCCAAGCTTTCCATGATGCCTATTCCTTACAGAATATTGAAAATGATTCGTAGAAACTCAAGTTCTTCCCTAGGACACTCATCAAGGAAGTTGAAAGCTAGTACCAGTCCTTAGAGGTAGAATCTATCCATCGATGGAGTACAATGCTTGAGCTATTTAATAACAAATACCAAATGTACTCTAAAGTGCCCAACCTAAAAAAGTAAATCCAAGGCTATAAATAGGAAACACATGAACCCTTAGATGCTGCCATTTGTAGATACTATTCTCTCTTACATCGATGCCTTGGCCATGGTTATTCTTAGAGGGAACAACTTCACCATATCATAAATGGGCTCAAAGCTAAAACAAGAAGAACTCTTGGGGTTTATGCCTAAGAGAGACTCTGTAAATTAAGAGCTCACCAGATCCAAAGGCTTATAGAGTAGGTAGAAAAGTGCAGAAGAGTATAATAGAGAACCTTCCATCAAAAAAAGAGAGGTTCAATTTTGTGAAGAGGAGGATGCACCACTTGATGAAGTGGTAAATAGAAAAAGCTTTCTTATTCAAAAATTTGTTTCTAATATTTCAACTAAGGTTGATAAATTATGGAACTCTTTAGATGAAAATTTCCAAACTACTATGAAAATTGCTGAAGAATCCAAAGAGCGAAATAGTGATCATGATCACAGAAGATGAAAAGAAGTTGAATGTGACTATCAACAAGGTAAGGGCAAGGCTACTACAGTAGAAGAAGTTATGAAAATTGACTCTAATGATGATATTGGTTCTGACATTTGACAATATGAACATCCTAAGGGATGTTGCTTTATGGTGTCACACTTACAAGAGTCTGGGTTGTACGAACTGACTCCTTCACTATCAAGGAGGCAAGCACCCAAAAGATTACCTTATCCTCAAAGTAATCCAAGGCAGTTCCACCAACAACAATAAGCTTATTATCCAAATGGAGCTCTACCACAACTGTACGAGAAATACTAGTAGTAGCAACAACCACAGTCATGGGGGATGCCACACCAAGGTAGCAGTACCCTTACAAGTAGCCAAATCCTTATGGGTACTATGTTCAACAACTTATTTCTCCATGAAGCTATACAAGTTATGCTTCATTCCAGCATCACTATTATCCCCTAGAATATCATTAAAACCATTCACCATCTACTTGAGGGGAGAACCCATATCCATATCATCCTCCACATCCATCTACACATATCCCTCTGCATTGTACCCAGTTACCTCGTGCTCCATCTATGCAAGGAAAAATTCCCCCATAGCCACATCAATGAAATGCTATGAGGGCTGTAAACTTGCACCCAGACTTCCAATCAAGTGGGTTAGACAATCGATCCAAGAAATGATCATTCTTCTGATCTAACAATCCTCCCAAGTCCTCACAACCTAATGCAATTAGTCACCCTGTATCTCCAACTACCTCATCCTCTGCATCAAATACCTTCAAGATCCCTTCGAACCAAATGCCACCTAAGATCTACATTGTAATGTTAAAGCATTCTGTTTGCGACTAGATCAAGGCTGGCAATCTCCCTACAAAGAGAGCTGACCCTGGAAGTCCCCTTATCTACTTATAGATCATCAAACATGAACCACATGAAGCTCTTCTTAACTTTGGTTTTGAAGTTCATCTCGTATTGGATGACATGTACAAAGCTTGGAACCTTCCACCTCTTAAGAAGAGTAACATCTATTTAGAATTGGTAGATTAGTCAATCACTATTCCTTTGGGGTTAGTGGAGGACATTATAACCATAGTATGTGGATGGTCCTACCTTGCTGATTTTCTAGTGATCAAGGTTAAAAATTGCAAAGGTGACTTTCCTATCATCATGGGACATGCATGGTTAAGTACTGTGGATGTAAGAATGAGCATCAGAGACCTCTCCTTAGAGATTTCCAAGGAGAATGAATTTGAAAAAATGGAGAAGAAGCAAATTCAATGCATTTCTTACAGTGATAATGGGTGCAATTGCATGCAAAAGTTCTAGTCTATTAAAAACACATCCATTAAAGCATGTAATCAGTATGTAGAAGAAATAGAAATACAAAAGTGTTTGTACACAACAACCACAAAACAAGAGGGCACCCAGTGGCTAACAACTAATTCTAATAGCAGCACATTATGCATGGAACCAACTAAGAGCCTAACATGTGCTTATGTTGAAAGCATGGATGAACTTGAGAAAGTTCATCACCAACTCTCTAATGATGAAAATGATGATACCTATTGGGGAGAGTTGGAAATCCATGAAAATTTTAAACAAGAGCCCTAAGAATTAAAATTTTTACCATCTAGCATGGAATATGCATCTTTAAACAATGGTAATTTGGTTATAATCAATGCCTAACTCACTCTTGCATAAAAAGAAAACTTGTTAATAGTGGTTAATAAATGGCCAATAGCCTTTGCTTGGTCATATCCCGAGCTGACTAGAATTGATCCAAGGATATGCTAGCATTGCATTTACACTAACATGGCCATGAAGCCAAGAAGGTAGTCATAGAGGCAATTGAACCCTAAATTAAAGCAAATCATCAAGGAGAAAATAGAAGAACTCCTCAAGGTAGGGTTCATTTATCCCATCGCAGATAGTGAGTTGGTTAGCCCACTTGTAATTTTACCAAAGAAAGGTGGCAAGTGGCAGGTTTGTATTGACTTTAGGCTATTGAACATGGCTACATTCAAAGATCATTTTCCATTGCCATTTTTTGATTAGGTGTTAAACACTATCTTTGGGCATTGCTATTATAGCTTCCTAGATGGTTATAATGGCTATAACCAAATTCAGAATGCACCTAGGGATCAAGCCAAGACAACATTCACGAGTCCTTAGGGGAATTTTGCATATTGTAAGATGTCTTTTGGTGTGTGCAATGCTCCTACAACATTCCAACACCTGGTCCTTAGCATGTTTTAGCAACAAATCGGTAGCAGTGTGGAAGTCTTCATGGATGACTTCTCTACCTATGGAGCTACGTCTGAGCAAGCCTTAGACCATCTTGAGCAAGTACTGAAAAGATGCATGGAAATAAATCTACAGCTCAACTAGCAATAAGACCATCCCATGCTCCAACAAGACATTGTACTAGGGCATAGAATCACTCAAGAAAGGATTGAGGTAGACCCTAGAAAAATAAGAGTCATCTAAGGAATAACTCATTAACCAGAAATCATTAAAGATGTTCAGTCATTCCTTGGATACACTGGCTACTATCGACTATTCATAGAGAATTTCTCTAAGATTGCAAAACCATTGGTAGAGCTTACAAAGAAAGATGCACCTTTCATATGGATAAACAAGTGCAACACATGCATTCCAGCAGTTGAAGGAAAAACTCATAAAAACTTCAATTCTACAGGTACCAAACTAGTCTATCCCATTCCATATAATGATAGATGCATCTAATTATGCTTTGGAAGCTATGCTTATGTAGCTAGATGATGAGAAACATCCATACTACATCCACTGTGTGAGCCAAAGCATTGTGAGAGCACAATTAAATTACACCACCATGGAGAAAGAACTAATGGTAGTTGTGTATGCTCTTGAAAAGTTTAGGTATTGTGTGCTTGGCTGCAAAGTATTTCTACACACAAACCATAGTGCAATTTTCTTCCTTATGAACAAGCCAACAGTGAGCCCTCATATCATACAATGGCCTATGATATTGCAGGAATTTGATCTTGCGATGATAGATCAGAAAAGAACTGAGAATGTGGTCACTGATCACCTCTCTCGATTAAGGTGGGATAATAAAGAGGAGGAGAGCCTAATCTCTAATTAATTTCCAAACAAACTCCTCTTTACTACTGTAATAAATGAACAAATGCTCATAGAACCAAAATGGTACAATGGCATCCTCACTTCTCTTCTCACTCAAGAGATGCCACAACATCTTGACTTTAGAAAGAAATAACAATTTCTTCATCGAGCTAAATACTTTATGGAAATCAACAGACACCTCTACAAGGTATGCGCTAATGGCCTGATTCGTTGGTGTGTCCCTAATGAAGATCAACTGCACATTCTTTAGGATGCTCACAAAGGGCCTTGCAAAGGCCACTATGCAGGGAGACACATGGCCATAAAAATCTTAATGGTAGGATACTACTAGCCCAGAATCTTTAGGGAAATCCACTAATTTGTCCAATCTTGTAAACACTGCCAACAAGATGGTGGGATGATCACATGAATGGAGGGTCCTCAATAGTGGATTCAACCACTAGATTCCTTTGATATTTAGGGCATAGACTTCATGGATCCCATCACACCCATGTCCAATGGAAAAGCATATATTATTGTAGCAATTGACTACTATACCAAATGGGAAAATGCAACACCTGTCGCCAACTATACATCATCCACTACTATTAGATTCATACAACAAAGTGTGATAAATAAGTTTTGTATGCCACATGCACTGATTTCTAACAATGGAACCCATTTCACAAGTACCACCTTTCACAAGTTAATGCAACCTTGGGGGTTGAACATAAATTAACAACACCTTATCATCCCCAAGCTAGTGGCCAAGTTAAAGTCACTAATAAGGAGATTACAAAAATCTTAATGAGAACAATAAGCAAATATAGGAAGGATTGGAGCACAAAACTCAAAAATGCCCTCTAAGCCTACTGCTCAACACAAAAACTTCCTATTGGCTATTCTCCCTATGAGCTGGTGTACAAAAAGCTTCTAACACTACCAATCCAATTCGAGCTCCATACACTTTCAACAACTTCTGACTTGGACCTGACTTGGACCTTGACCTAAGGCTAGTACAAAAAGAATGATTAAAACCTAAATGTGCTAGATGAAAATCAATTAGTGGCCCTATCTTTGAATGAAGTGCACAAGCATACAACAAAACATGACATGGCCTTAGAATAAGTAAAGTAAAATTCCAACTTGGTGATAAGGTTCTCTACTAGAACCCCACACACGTACCTCAAAAAAAAAAAGCTCTAAATGTTGTGCGAGGGACCTTATATAATTGAAAAAACTTTTTTCTTTGGGGCCATGTTAATTTACAAACCTAAAAGCCCAAATAAAAAGTAGTTGGTCAACTTCCAACAAATAAAGCTTTTCCATGAGCCCAAGTAAGCCAATGCAATGAATACCTCAACGAATGGATGACCATGCTCAATTTTTTAGCTCTCCTCCTTTCAATATAGTTGTGGGGGAGATGACCATCCATATGGCTACTCAATTTTTTAATTTTTAATTTTTTGTTTTTTTTACACATTTTTGTCTTTATAGTTATTTATTTTACAACATTTTGATTTTAAATGTTTTTCCTATTTTACACCATCATTAGTACATTTGAATCTTTCTTGAATATTTTACATTTTCTTATATATTCTACTTTGTTTTGTTTGAGTGTGATTTTCAAATTTTTGCTAGTAAAAGTGCTTTATTGCCAATAGGACATAGTGGTGTTGCGACTACTATTGATGGTGGTTTATTCTTAATGTTTTGTTTGCTTATGTCTAGGTTCTATTGTGGATTTTTGTATCAATGGATTAGTCATGATTCCTTTTTCATGGCTATAGGAAATGAGTCCATAACATCCACCCATCCACCAAATCTATGATTTTCCTTTTTCTAGAAGTATGAGGTCCCTTCCATTAAAGAAAATCTTAATGAATCAATTACCTTAGTAGTTTCTGGAATTGGATAGGATTCAAAGGTTTGAAAAGGGTGTAACTTTAAGGGTACTTGGCACTCTTTGTGCTCTTCTACTTACTCAGATGCTTGGGTGTTTTCATGGACTTCTTACCGCTCCATGTTGACCAATAATAGAAAGTTCAATAAAGTCTTTGCATGGTGTGATTCCCATTGAAGAAAAAATAAAACAAATAAAAAAACATGATGGGAATTTAAAGTGCACCCCTTAGATAAAGAAACGGGCTACAAGCACTGGTTATGGGACTAGAAAGACATGTTACCCATGTTTGAAGGTCCTCTCTAACTAAGGCTCTCTCTCACTTCTTGCTTTATTTTTCTTCTCTTTATGGAGCGATGGTTGTTTGTGGGTGCACTCCTATGTCTTGAGGGGATGGATTGGTCTTAGAGTGCCAATGTGAAGTCATTGAACGTGGTTGGTTTTGGTTGAAACTAAGGATGGATCTTCTCAAGTTATTCTAAACACACAATTCCACAAGGGACTTCTTATGACCTCAATTCAAGATTCCATTCCACCTTCTACATCATCCACCTATGCTTACTGTAATTCACCTTACTGTCAGTGTCCATGTTCTTAACTCTATGTCTTGGTCTAATGTACCTGAATTCTTAGGTAGCATCTTCTAGGCTTCAATCTTTAACTTCCATTGACCATTAATCACCTAGGGGGCCCACGAACTCCTTAGGTTGAGGTTATGCAAGGGTAAACAAGGCATGTGCCTACTATGGGAAGGGAGGATCCACTTGCATATCCTTTGGTCTGGTTTGTTAAGTACATTCACCTTAGGCATTCTTGCAATTAGAATCTTTCATATGCTCATCTTTGGAATCAAACCATGTGTTCCTTTACAAATTTTGTTCAATAAATACATTCTTCATTGAATTTTTCAATTTTTGAGCTTTAATAGACCCTCTTCAATGATTTTATCATAATCTTGACTTTTCTAGGACTCCATGGACCCTAATGTCATTTTAAAAATTCTTAATATTTTTTGAGAAATTCAAGTTTGAAATTCTGGTGAATGGGCCTCATAAACGAGGCCCCATCAATGAAGCAGACCTGTATACGAGGCCCCATACATGGGGCCCTATTGATGTAGGGGAAAAATACTATTGTTGGCACATTTTGGCCATTTCATGGAACAGGTTGGCATGATAAAATTGATTAAAGGTTTTTGCAATTTTCAGTACTCTCTTATTGTTAGTTGGAGAAGTGGCAAGAATTCCACAAATCATTAACTATGTTTTCTCACTAAATTCATAAGGGAGCTTTTAAAAATCCATTGCAAAGCAATTTTAGATGCTGAAAGATTGAAGACTGCTGTACTTTGTTAGAATAAACAAAATTTTAGCTTGTGGATAAAGAGAAATAGCATCTAAATTTAAAGAAGAAAGAAATGAAGAATCAAAGTAACTGCAATTGATGGTAAACTGGTCATTGGAAATTACAATATTCTTCATGAAGCAATTTGTTCATGTGCCCTATATATGAAGTGCAGAACAAAAAGAAGAAGAGAGAAAATGAATAAGGGTTAAAATGTAGTTAGCAATATATATAAGAATTGAGAATTGGACGTCACAATAATGTTTATTGACAGCAAAAGTAGAGACATTGGAAAAAGGCAATTTGTCAAACACTTTGTATATACTCTGCATTTGAATTAGCAATGAAAACCGAAAAAACAAGAACAGCAAGACAGGCATCAAGAATATATCAGAATCTTGCCAATATTAGCACCCAAATCATACAACAGCTGTCCTTGATTCACAAATTGAATAAAACAAATTTAAAAAGAAAAACGTAGAAAGCCCTAGGTAAATCTGGGGCAAAGATTTCAGGTGCTTAGAACCCTAAACCACAATTATCATTTGCTCCTGGAACCTGCAAAAGAAAAAGAAAATCTCCCTCAATAATCCACAGTATACAGAGAGTGGAGTCTTCGCATAAAAGGGCAAAAACGCAATAGGGTTTCTAGCTCGTATTTGACAGAGCACCAGGGCATGGTAGAGAAATAAACTCCAAAAAAAATGTACTGCGTAACTACAGCTAACAAGAATCTTAAATCATGGTAGACAAGGGCATCCTGCCAAGAATTTGGTCCCAGAAATTCAGTGAATGCAGAGCACACATAGAGGTCTAGCCGAGAACAATGATTGTAATCATTTAAATTGCGCCTTTTCCTCCACTGGTGTAGGGTGCATACAGTTCATGCAGAAATTGCCAAGATGCTCAGCAGAGTTTCAAACCTTCTGATACTGAATAACTGTCACTAAAAATAGACCTTTGGTGTATCTAGACGACACCAGTGACTCGGCATTTGCAACTACCGAAGCAGGGATGAATTTGCAATTGTTCTAGTAACAATACCACACTAGCAAATGGCGAAATTCCTCATTTCTTTGCTGCAGGTCAGAAGCGTGATGATTAACAACCGCGGATTTCCTGTTAATTTGAAATATTTGCATAGGAGAGAGTTGGCATTGCTCATTATCCGAGTTTCAATTCAAACATTCCTCTTGATGAAACAAGCTCATGCAATAATTCATGAAAAATACGCTACAGACGTCTTAACTACGGTTTTATTATTCGAAAAAGCCGAACATCCTCATGATCTAGAGAATTTGCACATAAATTGGGAGTGACAGAAGAAAAATAAAAATATAGATAAATGGGTACCAGTTTGGATAAGTTACTATGGTTGTTTGGGGCCATAAAATTGAAATATGAATATATTTATGGTCATACCATAATGAGACATGTAGAAACAAAACATGAGTCCTCCATGGCTCCCTAGTCTATCATGATGGTTACAACTACAAGATATTGATCACCTATAAAAATTTAACCCCATGGTGAATATAACCACTAGATACTTGGCTTCATTTTAAATTTCCTATAAATGTTGTAATTTCATGACAATCGTAGCCTCTCAATAAAAATGGTGGTTATAACCACTACAAAGGCCACTTGTCAACTACAGCTTTTTTATCTCCATGGTGACCACTTGGTAACTGAATGGGCCACTTGGCAACTAAATGGGACACTTGTCAACTGCAGCTTTTTTTATCTCTATGGTGGTTATAACCATCCATAATGTTTGTAACTTACCTCACCTTCTCATGATGATTGCAACTACCTTGAGGTTACTATAAAAGGGCTTCAAGGGTAGGAAGGAAAGGCTCTAGAGGAGGGTCTCACTCTGGGTCTTGGTGGCTAGGGGGAAGAGCATTTGTAAAGAAGCCATTGTGAAAGATTGCTTGTAAGATGACTTGTTAAAGACAACATTTCAGCCTCTTTGTCATAGTCCTATGAGTTATGCTTATTTTTTTTATTCTGTTTAAATTGTTTAGCTAGTGGTTTAGATAGTATCTTGCTTGGCAAGTAATTTTGGGATTTTTAGATTGCTCTTATTGTTCTTGTTGCATGATAGAAAATTTCCATTAAAATTTTGCCATAGAAAAGCTTGTATTTGAAAGCCTTAAGAGCATTTTAGTAGTGAATTTTATTATTGTGCAATGTATAAGAACCACTATTGAGATTGTTGTAAGAGAGCCTCTGCATGTAGTCAAGTCGTTAAACGATTGAATAGTGAAGAGGGTTCTAGAAAATCTTTAGTATTTTGATAGGACCAGAATAGCTTCTTTTATCTTTAAAGTGAATCTCCGTGGTATTTCAATCATAAATTGTCAAGTCTTTTGAAGGTTCTGTTGAATGCAATTGTTGACATCCATTATCTAGCCAAAATAGAGTCTGGTACATGATAGTTTACGCAGCAATTTTTTTTGGGGAGCATGGTAGGATTGTCTTGAAGAAATTGCTTATTTGAGCCTTGGAAGTTTGAACAATTCGTAGTTATTGAATTTGGGATAGCTTTATTGCAAATTGTTTACTCGTATCATTTTACCTTGTTTAAACATTTGAGATCTTTACACAAATCTGCTTTCTTTTTCTCTTCTTTCTATTTCCAATGAATCTTGCTCTATTTCTAGTTTTCTTATGGAACTATCTCTTTCTCTGGCGAAAATTAGAAGTAGATTCATAGAGTTGTGCTCAGATGTTTTTGCAAAACTTTATTTATTACAAGTAGGTATTATAAGGACCGCATAGACTAGGGAATTGAACAAAATAGGAACTCTCAACAACTCACAGTATTTTGCAAAGTTGGTTGAATCTCTTTAAGATAAGTCATTTACAATTTTACACACAATCCAACCATTTCATTTTTCACAACAGCACACACACATACTCACATTAACTACTGAGTCTATTTGGAGGTATCTAGGCCTTGGTGTTGCTAGAGACCAGCAAGCACCTAAATCCTGTTTGAGGACACTCATTGGCGGTCGCGTCCCAAACGGTCACCAACAACTATAAATACATGCGACCCCCTTTTGAAATTTTCACATTTGCTTACAAATGCTAAAGGAGTTTTTGCAATTTTTAGAGCCCAGAACCTTCTCAAGCCCATAAATTTCTAACCATTAATTCAAATCACAATGTTCTTTCACCTTGTAGCTACCAGAGGTAAGCTCTTTGTTCTGGGGGTCCTAAATGTACCATTTTTTATAGAAAATTTTTCATCATTTTTCTAACTCCCACTAAGGTTTAGCTATGAAATCAACTGTTAGACATTAAGTTAGAAGAGTTAAACCTTTCCAATAATCTTTGGTGACATTTACAATAAATAATTAATAAAATAATCAATCTGCCATGGTCTAACCTTGGTCAAAGTGTAACTACATAATGAGAAAAGATATTCAAAATTTTGAAGTTACACATGATATCTACTAATCCATGGATGTGTTATGACTATAGATGGCACCAAAGGAAAAACATATGCAAGAAGTAGGACCATCCAAACCAAGGAAGAAACAACCTAGAACAAGAAGAGACTAAGAACAGCCTTGAGAAGAACCACTTACAACCCATGCCATAGGTCCTGTTAGGGACAAGGCAAAGGTGGAATCTATCAAATAGATTCTAGAACCAGTAGTAGCAACAAAACATTCCCATTGAGATGATTCACCATCACAACTAACAAATCTCAAGATGACTTTAATAGAGGCTTGCCTGAATCAAATTAAGTCAAGAGAGGTCCAAAAATCAATGCTTCAGGAGCTAAACTTTGGCCCTTTCCTAAAACATGCACTGAGAGAAGTACAAGACCAACTAAAGACCTCTCCCATGTGTCCAATCATCACTTCCATTGAGGAGTAGTACATAGGAGAAATATTCCTATTTTGGAATAATAGGCAACCTAGAGCCATGGTGAAGAACAAGGAATCTTGGTGTTCTACATAGTGTAGGACATTGCTACAATCCTTGGGTTACCCAAAACATGGGCAAACTTAACAAAAATTCCAATGTAGGTTGATTCGAGCATCAAAAAAGAATGGATGCAACAGTGTTATGGTGTCAACTGCAAGGAGTATGGCATGCTCACACCAGAAAAGAGGATCTATTATAAGATTGCAGCCTCTCACCTCAATCCCACAGTGAGGCCAAGCAAAATCACTACTTTCTCTACCTATGCATGTGCTACTCTGAATGGGAAATTCTTTATCAACCTTCTACAACTAATCTATCTTGAGATAGAGAAGCACTTTAAAGAAAATTAATGTGGAAGGAAGGCACTCCCCTTTCCATGCCTCATTAGGAAACTCTGTTGTAGGGGAGGAATAGTCTGTTACACCAATGATACTGTCAGAACTATTTTGGCCACCAACTAGGTAGAAATGATGAAGGATAAAATGCCTACAACTACAATTCAAGAAGAGGAGTAGCAACCACCACCACCACCTACCACTCAGACAACAATGCCAGACATCGTTGCAACTGCCCAATGATTGTGAGAGTATAGAGAATAGCTCTTGAGTGAACAAGAGCAAAGAGTAGACATGAGTGGTAGGGACCCATTTGTATATAGACTAGCCATGAGTCACCTTAACGAGGTGGCTCACATAATCAGTTTAATGGGTGAGGGTGGACCCATTTTCTCAGCCCAAAGAATGCAACTACCTACAAGGTCAAATTCAAGAGCCAAAGAGGTCATAGTATTTTTCACAGAACAATAGCCACTCCCAGAAACTTCTAGGATCATTACGACCTACTTGGTGTGATTAGAGGAGGGTGAAGGGGCAACTGTTTTGGTGATTAGAGGAGGTAGGAAATAATAGTATAAGTGGTCACTAACAAGATTGCCAAAACACTCAACATACCTATGACATTTGCACCAAACATCACTACACTTAAAGATGTGTAGACATCTGTAGGAACTATAAGTGGTGGAATAAGCATAGCATAGCATGAAGAGTCGTTAGACCAACTGGTGGGAACCGGGCAACTACTTCTAGATGTCTTTAACCTTCTGAACAACATCGCTATGATCCTGTTAGAGCTGTTAGAGGCAAGGGGCAAAAACATCATATTAGAGAAGCAACTCAAAATAGCCAAAGAGCAGAATGAATGCTTGGCTACGAAGGTTTCCAAACTAAGAGTCCAACTTGCCAACCCTATGTTTCTCAACCTAGCACTCATAAGAGATAAAGCTATGCAACAACTTTAGTCTAGGCTGAAAGGGGTTGAGAATACAATGGAGATGATGGTGTTCAATAGGTCCTTGATGAAAGCCATGTAGCATAAGATTTAGAAGGCCTTATATCGGACCCGTCAGGAGAATGTGCAATTGACCATAGAAATCATCACCTGCGAAATGTTGATATGCATAAGCAATAACTGGAATATTTCATCAATCAATAGTAGGAGAAACTAGCTAGAGAAAACACCAAATTGAGAAGAATGGTAGTAGAGAACAAGAATCTCTCCATGGAGGAGCTGCGTGCCCTTCGCCAAAAAACTACAATTGCAGTGATGGGCTAGAAATCTAAAGCTCTTAAGTTTGAGAAAGTCAACGATCATTATAGAGAGTAGGTCAACCTACAAAAGGAAATAAACAAAAAACATATCCAATTAGTGAAGGCAAATGTAAATGAAGCCCTCTAACAACTCCAACAAGGTAGAGAAGTTTGGCAACCCCTCGTTGATGGGATCAATGCCCACAACAAAGCGAAAATCTGCACAAAGGAGTTGCAGATCGAGGAGATGACAAAGTACATGGAGCTGGCCAATCTTCATTATGCAAATCTAGCCATGTTGACTAATGGACATCCATCGTCAAAGTTGGAGAAGTAGGTGGCCAACTTGTACTTGTTGTACAAGGTCGAGTTCAAGAATCACAAGAACACCAAGGACAATCTTGTAATGGCTAATGCTAAACTTGAAGTTCTTAAGGCATGTTTCGCAAATCAAAGATCAACTATCGAGAACTTGGCCAAAAAGGTGAATGACTACCAAGAGCTACAAAATGCAATAAGGGCATTTGAAATTGAATGCAAACAATTCACTACCTAGTTTGTCAATGCAAAGGAGATGTTCCCAATCATGCCTTCTCTATGGGATATCCCCATTCTAGCCCACATTGGTGATACTATGTGGACTATGCATGATCCCTGGAGTAAGGAGGAGTAGATGAAGGCATTGCTTAATGCCTTTTTCCTTCCACCAGAGGTTGCAATCATAGTGGGATAGCCACAATTGTTTCAACCACCGCACATGCTCGAAGCTAATGAAGGTCCTTTAGAGCCTCAAGAGCCACACCATTGCTTGGAACTATCTTATCTTCATCACAGTCTTTACATTGTCAAAGGATGTGTTCTCTAAATTTTTGAAATCATGTCTTGGTATTCAATTTTGTATCATGAACACCATAATTGTTTGTAATTTGTCAATTCCTACACTTGGGCACTTATCTTTGTCAAGTCAGTCTATTTTGTTTTAGTAAGAGTTAGTCAATAATCCCATACCTTTCCAATTTTATAAAAGAACTCAAGGACAAGTTTTCATTTAGTCATGGGGGTATGATAAACATCAAAGAATCATGTCAATGAGCCCCTATTAATGTGGCCTTGTCGACAAGCCCCCGTTGATGAGGCCTCATTTATATGGTGTGCCTCGTCGATGCAGCCCTAGGGCAAAAACTTTAAATATAAGCTTACCATCCACATTTAGGATAGAATTCCTATCATTGTAGTAGAGCTCTTGTAGTTTGTTTATTTTAGAGTTAAAATATTTCTCTAAGTGCCCATAGTAGAAGTCAGAAAGTATACAGATATTTATTCAAGCATTGTTGTACCTAAACACACCAGTGTGAATGGCAATAAAGATGAGCTTCTTGATCAAACATTGCAACACTTGGATTCAATTAATGATTTATATATGCGTTCATTATTTTCATTAACTAAGCTAAATTAGGCTTTGAGTGATTGATCCATTAATTAAGCTAAATAGATTAAGCACATAAGTATGACCACTTTAAGCATAAACACATATATGCTTGGTAACCCCAACAACGTTATTTCTTGGTCCACCTAGTAGCATAGCACTTGGTAATCCCAACAATGAGTACATGGGTTTAGGATGTGTACAGCAAGTGGGACCAAATGCCTATGTTAAGACTAGTTAGACATTAGTTAATTAATTAGATCTCAATAGTATTAAATCATCTTATCTTTATATTTCAGCACCACAAACCCTAAAAACATAAAACCATCAAAATCATATACCTTGATTACACTTAACCATACCATGTACATCACAAGTGTAATTGGGAAGACAACGAATGACCTTAAGGCAAGGTTCACTACCTAGACGACTAGTGTACTTGAGAACATAGAGTCCTTGGAATTCGACTAAATCGCAAGTAAATGCTTCGTGATTCATATGGTTGAGTGTAGGAGTACCTTCGCCGCTTCATCAAATAGTATATTTGCAGTATGGGTCCCATCTTCAAGTCTTATTCTAGGAAGGTACAAGATGAATTTCCTCTACTATAAATCTATTTTAACCCTTCTTGTATGTGTTGCATGTAGATTTAGTATGAAGCTTTAAAGATGGAAAAGGAGGATCTAGATAAATAATGATGTAGATTATTTCTTATTATATTTTATCTTATGTTTTGTTTCATTCAATAGATTTATTTTTTTCTCAAAAAATATGAAAATTTCATTAAACTCTACTGTTATGTTATAATGACACCCAAGTGAATTTAAATAGGTTGATGTGGATTTTCATGTGGTTTCTAAGTTATTAAGTTTCAAGGATGATTTATATGCTTACATGACCTTTTATGTGTTAAATTTGCTTAAGGATTTATCAAGTGGTTGAGTTTTATTTATCATGATCCATGGATGGTTAATTTTAGTCAATTTTCTAAGTATACTTTTTCGAGTGTGATAAACTATCTCATCTATTAATCAATCTACATAACCATCTTTTAGATTATTTGATAATAATACAACCATGAAGTAAACATTAGTGAGTACTAGGCAAGCTTCATTAATTGGAATCTAATAAACAAGGACTTGTAAAGATATCTTCAAATTTCATAAGATCACAATGACATATACACACCTATATAACATGCTACTTAAGAAGGAACACATAACCCCTAAAGAAATTTCAAAATAAACTTGTGTCTAATTTAGGTGATTATGAAGCATCACCAAGGATTGTACATAGCAAACGTAATATGATTTGTTGATTCTTAAGTGGTATAATCCAAATAAGTTTTCCTATTATCATGAGACCACTATGAATGAAAATGATAACTATAATGTATTCAAGAATGACATATAACCTCTTGTGAAAAATAGTGATATCATCTTTAATACATTAGGTCAACCAAGTAATGAGGAGATGCAAATATTACTAAATAATTTGAATGCTAATGCCAAAAGAATATTTTCATTTCACCTCAGACTAATAGATAATTCTCTAAGATCTTCATTATAATTCTCTAAGAGCTTCTTTTATCATCCACTTAGGTTCCCCTTAAACTAATTAACATGTTACACCATTGCTAATTTCCTTCCATAGTAGATCTAAAAGATAATTTTTCATTAATCTTCTTTCTAATGGTTACTCCCATGCTTTTAATTCCTAAAATGTCTAGAAAGGTAGTGTGCTCAAAGCCTCATTCATAATTAACTTGGTGTAGTACTATGATACTTCCTCTACACACCAAAATTCATGAGTCCTTAACCCATCATCTTTACCAAAGTACAACTTGCTTCTTGTAATTATTGTCCATGCTAATTTAGAAATCCCTATCATTTCCAATGTATATTTTCTTGATAAGGGTGTCCTAGGATCTTAATCCATTATCCAAGTCCAAACATTCATAAAAGATCAAAATGAGACTTTTTCTAGAAATTCTTGTTCTTTTAACATATTAAATTTATGGATCTAGGTTTTGAAAAACTTGATATAGTAGAATTCATTAATAAATGCTCCATGTGTTTGCAAGCTAAAAAGATCATTGTTAAGATGCAATTAGCATAAATGGTATATTTGTTTATGTTTCATTTTCTCTAATGGTAATCTTTGTCTTATTTGATGTTACATGACTTGAGTTCATGTTTTACATCTATTAGTTTTTATTTATCATACTATCTTTTTTTATTTAATTTTTAAGTATTAATTTTATTTAGTACCCCTTGTGCATTTTCTAACACTCTTTTATCCTTAATTACATTGTTATTATGCTTGGAAAAAGTTAAAATAATAATAACAGTAAAAAATAAGAAAATTTATCTAATAGATAAATCAAAACTAAATGATGAAAAGCAAAACAAAAATATTTCCATTTTCTCATAAATTTGACTTTCCAATATTGTCTAGTTTTACATAGTCTAAAATTGCCTTTATAAGGTAACATGACAGAAATGGATCAAAATTGAGTAAATGTTTTGGGGCAATCCTTTTTCTCTACTCCTACCACATCACTTACTCCCTTACGTGATTTTAGGATCCTTGCCACCTGATGTTCCTTGTTATACAATGACTGCAAACGTCTAGATCATAATGGCATTAGTCATGCATTAAAAAAATGTTGAAACAAGACATGTAAATAGAGGCATATCATACACATATACTAATGATAGGCCAATGCATATCCTTTTTATTTACCTTATCCATAAACTCAGATTCTTTGAATTATTTATTTGCTTCTATCTAGACTTTTTATTTCTTTGCTTTAGCAAGCTTGAATTTATCTACTAAACACCTTTCAATTTGTTCAAAAATTAAAAGGATGAGGTCTAAATTTCTCAGGTTAATGCTAGGAATTTCTAGAATCACAAAGGTTTTTCCTTCTTTCTAGGTGAAATAGGCTCACCTATCATTTCTTGCTACACTTTGATAGAGTCCTAACAAATCTTGTATGTCTTCTTAGCTCTATCTTTCGAATGAATAAGTTTTTAAAATTTTTTTTTCTTATTTTAACTCATGCTATGATTTGCAGTGCTTTTTACCTTCATTTTTATAATTCATTTTGCCTTGATAATTTTTGGCACCCTAATGTTTCCATACATCACAAGTATTTTTAGTTTCTTGTTAACTCTTTTCATAGCTGTTAATATCCATTTCTATTACAAATGAATTATGCTTAAGTCTATACTTATATGTAACATCTCCATATTTATAACAAAGGATCTTTGCTTTATTAAATATTATTTCTACTTATCTTTGAAGCATAAGGTTGTATTTTAATTGTAACATGTCTACATTATGAGGTATTCTAGTGTACACTTATACAACTTCTTTTTACAATTATTGAGATTCGAACCTTTAACTTCTTGTTTACATGTGATACATTGGTACTTTATATTAATCTTTCATTAATTCTTTTATTATTTTCACTCTTGGATTATTATTTTGTTATGATACTAACCCTTGCTAGTTTTCAATGGACAAGTTGCAAGGATGATGATGGCCCATTTTTGGTATTTTATTTATATTTATATTTTTTATTTTATGGTTTTTTAAATAAATTAAAGATATAGTAATGAGACATCTTAAATATTTGGGATTTATTCTAGTAATTCTTTTACATTGTCTCAGACTTCATTCTTTGGCATGCTCACTTATTCTAATATTTTCTTGGTGACTTGAACTTTTTGATGGACTATTGAACACTTTTGGTAGATACATGTTATTTGACTTTCAAAAAAAAAAAATTAAAAATCCTCCTTTATTATTTTGAAGAAAAAATTCCTCATAAATGAACTTATTCAAAGAAATCAAAGAAATCCACTTTTGTCCTTGATTATATGCTACAAAAAATTATGTTTGGCTGAACATAATTCCCTTCATTTGTTGGAAATGCTTTTTTAATAGAAGCTTAAAATGGTGAACTTCCAGCCATTACATACAAAGAGAAGGATAGAAGGTTATGGGACAAGACTTTAACATCTTTGTTTTTAGAGGTTTGACTTAACAAGAAAGGAAAGCCCAACGTTGTCAGCAACAATTTATTTTCTATAGTCATTCAAAATTATTCCAATAAGCACCAAAGTTCAATGTTGTGAGTTTTGGTAAAAATGATAAAGAATACATCAAAATCTAACAAATTGAAAGGTAAAACAAAACTGAATAATCCATTGTCGGTTCACTAGGCCAAAACATTTCCATTAGTTGATAGAAGCAAACACATCCAAACTCTAAGATTAGGGCATAGAGTTTAATGTGCAAATATATGCAATACCTAGTAAGGCATTAGGCAAAGCATCTGTTAGAGTCCAAATTGATTAATAACAATGGAAGCTATGCAAGTGAAAACATTATGGAGATGAACAACATTCAATAATCCAACAAACAAAATTGAATCACACAAAGGGAACATTAGAAGCCAAATAGTATTCCACCAAAAGAGAATCAAAACTTTAATGAAACAGATAAGAGAAATGCACTAAAGAAGGGAAAGTACAAGTTGATAGAGACCAACAATGTGAAATTGCACTAAGATTAATTGTCATTAAATTTAACCACAACGAACAACAAAGTTAACTAACAAAATCACGATACACTGAATTGGATTGCAACAAAATAAAGCATTCCAATAATAGTCTAAAAATATATATATAGATCAATGGAGGAACTTAATTTACCATATCCATCAATATGGCTCTAAGATGTAGCTTGTGGATTCATTTCTATGTTGCAATAAGTAAACTAGAAAGCTCTATCGAAGGCAAGATGAGAAATAGTGACGATGATGGAAAATTAAAAATGCTTGTCCTACACTCAATATCTTCCTGCTTTTTTTTTTTGGTTGGGGGTGGGGTGGGGGCTAGGGTGTTAAACCATAAAACCAAAGCCTTAATAGAGCCCAAAGTTATAGAGTGACCTCCTTGTCACTTGCAACCAAACAAAAGCTTATTGCACCTCATAGGACAAAAGCCAAAAAAACCAAAACAAGCTACCTAGAAAACACTCCTTAAGAGAACTTAATATTATTGTCAAAGCCTAGTTCTTGACATTGAAGTTGAATAATGCTAGTGTTTTGATACCAACCATCCAAATGAAATTTCCAAATGAAGAAAATAATCTCAAAAAGGAGAATCTTTCAAGCCTTTCGAAGGTGCCACTTAACATAGTCACCATTGAAGATACATAAAGGGAAACCAAAAGACTGATTAGGAATACAAATCTAAAGAGATTGACACCACTTCCAAATTTTTCAAGAAAAAGAGTATTCCCAATAAACATGCACAAAAGAGTGTTCGACTTGACAAATGGTGCATTTAGGGTAATCAACTCCTAAGAAGTGAAGCCCATGTCCAATGGGAAGACCTTGATGAATCAAGGACCAAAAGAAGAAACGATGCTTAGGTTAGGTTTTGGAAATCTAGACACGATGAAAAATAGCTTACCAATGGTATTCATGAAGTTGCACATTCCATCTTCTATTGAAAGTCAAAAATTGAAATTCTTGCAAATGAAACCAAGTTTTGGCTTTAGAAAGATGAAGGGAATGCAAAGGGGAACCATTAGGCCAAAACTAGTTATCATACCAAGTAGTATCATTGTGCAACTTAGGAACTCTAAAGTTGGAGAGAACATGCTTAATGTGCTGATAAATAGGAGTATCTTGTTATTGAAACCCCATTTAACTCTAGCGTATTGCTAAGAGAGGGCAATAAAATCATTTCTAATAGAAAATAGTTGGCCAAGATGATGGAGATTGTGATTAACAAAATGACTGGCTTAGTGAAAAAATTCTTCATATAAATAGCGTAGATTCTTTTTGAAAGTAGGTAACCATAAAATGGATGCATCGACAAAAAGTTCAAGCTTCACTAGGTAGTTTCCATTGCAAAAAACCTTTAATTGGACATCAACCACGCTAAACTTACTTGAAAAGGAACAAGAGTGAATTCTATAGATTAGAAATCATTGAATCTACGAATGATATTGATTTAATTTGTATAATTTGGTAGATTTCTTTTTACTATATAATATTGGATTCCGCAAATCATTCAATCTATGGATAATATTGATTTGAGAATGTATGAAATCTAGACATGTTCACAATACAATGCAATCAAACTGGTAAAACATCGAATCCTTAGGTTTCATGTACAAGGTTAGCGCCTATCATACCTTATTTCTTGCATTAAATTAAGGCAGTCATCATAGGCTCATTTTATGAGAAAAAACATTTTTAGGTAGACATGGAGTAATTTTAATTAATCAAATTCACTAACTCAGCAAATTTTGATTTAATGCTACTTTTATTATGGTTGAGAGGCCAACTTGTCTCGTAGGATAGGGGGGAGGGGGGAGTGCATTTATCGCCCTCCACATCATGCACCATGTGAGATCCCATGAAATGGGAAAAAACATGAATCGAAGAGCCATACCTTTTTGTATTCCCATTGCATAGAATGTTAACCAAAAAGCCATAGATTTTCATATTCCCGCTGCACACATAAAAAGGTCAAATGCAACCAAATGTAGAATGGGAATGGGAATGGGAATGGGAATGGGAATGAGAATTCCATTTCCATTCTATCTTCGTCTTCTTCTACAACTACTACTATAGGCCACCTAGCCCAACCAGACTAGCTTTGATGATGCCGGCTTCGAAGCTCTGCCAGAGCACTAGAAAGGCACCTACAATGGTGGCCCATGCTTCAGCTGCAATAACAAGTTCATCAGCATGCGCTTCTTCAACCAAGGTAGCAATAAGATAGTAGGCCAGTCGGCCCTTGCTGTATCCTTGCTTAACACCGAGGGTCATGACATGCACACATCATCAACAATCATAATACAATTTTTGTTATACTAGCTAAAATATCCTTTCATTTAGGTTTCTTTTTTTTTGGATAAAATTTATATATGAATTAGGCCAATATGTTTCTTGAGTAGCTTTGTTTAAATGTATGTTTTAAGCATAAAATTTTACAGATAGGGGCAGGATAAGGGGTAGAGCCAGAGGCATTCGAGGAAAGACAATAATGGCTACAGTTGAAGCTACAGCATGAGGAGAAGGGTCTTTTGAAGTTTTTGTGTCAATAATAGCCTTTGGTTATTGGAATCTCTTTCTAGAAACAAACTTTCTACTGGTCTTTTTATGTGTGTTTTTGTTAATTTTTTATAGTGAATTGCAACTTGTTGAACATTTCATTTTGATGATTTTGTGCAATTTTCATAGTTTCACTTCAAGCTAAGCTCTTCTATCATCAGTACTTAGCATGCCTTCCTATACATTTACATTCCCAATGGAAAAACATTCCAAAGTTTGGTTTTGTTCTTTTTTCAATGCTTTTTGAAGTGGCAAGGAATTCTGAAATTGTAATTTTCTGCTACTATCTTGAGTAATCTTCTTTTTCTACACCCTTTTTCAATGTAAAGGAACATTTGTAAGTTCATTTTCTCTTTATCTCATTGTATATTTTGTGTAGGTTTTATCATTTCTATGGTTGTGCTTTGAAATTCAGTAGTTACCATGGAGTAGATGCATTCAGTTGTTTTGATTGTGACTACTTTTTTGTTTGCAATATGCATTTTAATAAAATGCAAAAGCATTAGCATTTTTTCTAGCACATGAAAATTATTAGCCAATTTGAGATGTCAACCTAACTGCAATCATAATTTTAACAATTTTTCCTACTTATTGGGAGGACTTAAAGAGTTCAAATTTGATAATTTCTTCTTACCTTCTCACATGTAGTGAGGCTTTTTCTTTATGTACATATTCTTTGATTGATAAAATCTAATGGATGATATGATTGTTAACCTAGTAAATTTTAAAAATGAGAACTTCTACACCTTTGGCAACCTAGACCCTGGGAAGCTCTCCGGCAAGATCATGCTATGATGATCCTAGCTAATGCCAAGGAAAATGGCGACGAGCTCTTTGCCGACGCACATGTCTTGCCATAATCATAAATAACCAATTATTTATAAATCTTCCCTAGCCAAAGAGTCACTGTAGGGGAGCCAATGATTATATTTATCTTGGTTATTCATAATCT
>MNCI01000164.1:49995-79485 GCA_015680685.1 Gnetum montanum
CCACTAGCTTAGATATATATATATATATATATAAATCGATGGAGATGATTTTTAAAAAAATGATGTTTACTAAGCCCAACTACTAGACAAGGTAACAAAATAACTAACAACAGAATCACTCATCTCTCATTTGTTTCTCTACCACTTACCCAATTTAGTTTTACCCTCTCAGTCAAGTTTGTTCTTTCTTTGTTTATTCATGGCGTTTTTTAGCACTATTTATGGAAGAGATTTATTTTTCAAAAACACCATTAACAAATAAAGAAAGAGCAAACTTGACTGAAAGGGTAAAACTCAATTGGGTAAGTGGTAGAGAAACAAAGGAGGGATGAGTGATTCCATTTTTAGTTATATTGTTACCAAATCCAGTAGTCGGGCTTGGTTAACATCATTTTTTTTAAATCATCTCGGCCAATTTATATATATATATCTAAGCTAGTTTAGTAATAAATCCCGTAGCTAAGATACAACAAACGGTAACAAACTGACTACATGTAGATACAAATGTCAAATAATGTTGGAAGCAAGTAGAAGCAGTTCCAAATATAAAAGGGAAACACCAAATGAGAGACTAGTTACGTTTTGAATTCATCAATTAAGAGCATGGATATCAAGGCTAATACGATTAGTCCAGAATTTAGAAATAAAAAAGCTTAGATGGAGAAAAATATTACCAATCTTGTCCATGTTTGTTTTTTTCCTTCAAATGGTTTTTGGAAAGAAAGAAGGATTTACACTATATATGTTTGTTGTTAGGTGCGTCGAAGACGCAACAAATGGGATGGTCAGGTATTTTGCTCTATCTTCCAGGGGCTATCACATTTGGTTTAGGAATTTGGCAACTCTTCAGGGACGTGACAAGGTCTTGTTGTTGTTGTTTTTGTGCAGCCAAAGCCAAAATCCTTTCTCTAAATCCAATATTTACTTATTGTTTCATAGCTTACTCTGATTTGGGAATCAAAAATGTTCATTTTCCTAGAAGTGATTTGCTTCACTTGTTTGGTAAACTGTTTATTCATTTACTTAGAAATTTGGATGTGAATAATGTGGTAGATTTCAATTCCTGTGGCTGATTTTTAATGTCTAAAACATTGAATTCATAGGAATTAGAAGATTTGAAATCCCCAGAATTCAAAAAGGTCAAATGTGAAGGTATATATGATGAAAGTAAGTCGATTTTTATTAATTCATGCTCTAGGGCCATGTCTTATGTAACAAAAAATTCGCACTACTTGGTCACTCCATTGTTCCTAGTTGCCAATATTGATAGGTAGGTCCAACTTATGATTTTTTTTTTAAATTATTTGTTTTAAAATAACAATATTTATTGTTTTTTTTCCTGTTATCTTCTCACTTTGTTTTTTTTTTTTTTTGAGAGAGAGAGAAAATGTTCGGGATTGTATTGCTGAAAATATAGTACAAGGAATTACAAAAAGTGGGTCAACAACGTTGGCCCATGTGGGGTGTGGTTACAACCCAAAATCGACATGTGAAACTATCCATCAGTCTTTTCCCTCAAAAACACTCAAAGCCAAAGACGGCAAGGGGGGGTACCCCCAATAAGGGGGGGCACCCCCCAACCTAAGGGGGGTGAACCCAAAATCATGGGGGGGCAAGCAAATGGGGGGGGGGCAACAACGACACCAAGGGGATTCCATGACACGTTAGGGGGGACAGAAATTGTAGCCCCACTCCAGCATGTGAAGGATGTCCAACGTGTTACGGTGGATCTCTATGTCCATAAAACGGGTGCCCTGTTGGATGCCTTGCATGGCTGATTCTCGTCGATTCCTATCCGTCGTCGACATCCCCTCATCTAGATGGAAACGTGTCGAGGTCCAATGGATGTGGTTTCTGAGCTGCCCCGAAGTGCTGTCACAATTGATGCCAAGGATGAGGTATATACACCGTCCACTCCTAAGCCATTGACGTGCATTATGCTCATGTGCCTGGTCCAGCTAGCTCTGCCTCTGTGTCTCCTCCTCCTATTCCCGTTCGTGCTGGGCCCATTCAGCCTCCTCGTGCTCCCTTTGGGTGGTTTTCTCTTGAAGTAGTTCTTCTCTCACCTAGGCCCGAATCTTGTCCACCAACTCGGCTGGGGCTACATCAGCTAGAAGGGTTTGTTGTCTAACTCTCTACTGCTCCCTTTCCTGGAACTAGGTTTCCAGCTCAACCAAGGCCTGCGCAAGGGCTTCCTACCACTTTGCCTCCCAATCATGATCCTCAGCCTTACGTGTTGCGGTTGCAACCTCTTGAGCTACTTGCTGCAGAGCCTTGTCCTTGGTTTTATTGCGTCACAAGGTTTCGAGCGGGAACGTCTCCGACTCTACTGTGGGGTTTGGGGGTCTCCATCATCCCTGGCTACATTTCTTCTATATATAGGTCAGTGTAGGCTGGGTCTAGAGGCTCTCCTGGCTGGACAAAAGGGATGGACCAAGTGGGGGGCCTCCCCATGGGGGGGTAGCCGATGGGTTTTGCCCCCCTCCCCCCTCCCACTGCCCCCTACCACAGGGCCAAGATGAGCCCTGAGTGATGGCTTCACCTCTATAGTTGTAAGGTCATCAGGAAAAATCTAGGCAAGTTAATCCTACGCCTTAACTTAAGGCAATGGAGGAAGGCGAAGTGCATTCCCTGGAGCTTGGATCCATTGCCAGACTAGGCAAAACATCTATCAACGAGATCTGTTGCTCAGGCCCAAATTTAGGGTAGAGAAGATCTAGGCACTTATCTGCTCTGCATGCGTGGCATTGGCCCATCAAAAAATAGTTCTACATCCTGTAGCTCGTGTGCAGAGGGTACTATGATTTCGTTGTCGGCCTAGGCCCCCAGACACCTAGTAATCGAAGCTTCTGTGATGATGACCTCTCTCCCCTGAAAGTAGGTATGACCGTTGTGCCAGTTAGTGAAGAAAGCATCATCTGACAGGTTTGGGTCTCCAACCAGCCATTGTAGGGCACCACTCCAGCTGCACTATTCCACCATTTGCCAAAGTTCTTCCTCAGCCTGGAACGTGGCGTAATCAGGTTCGTATGTCGACATGACACCCATCATCGCCTCGATCTCTTTCCACATGTTGTGAGCCTAGGAAACCACCAGCGGGGGGGCCAATCGGTGTTGCTGGAATACTATGCAGTTTCTTATCTTCCACGCTACCCATAAAAGTAGCATGGCCTAAGAGTCGCCAATGAGGGGCATTCTGGGGGCTGCTCCTGCAAAGTGCCATGTGGCTCGCATGTAGGCATAGCCAAATGTGAAGTGTCGTACCATTTTAGATGTGATGCCACATAAGGGATAGGTGTCATCAATAATGAGGTCCTATCTACGTAGAACCATGCGAACTGGTAGTGCGTCATGTCATATTAGCCACAGGAACATTTTGATTTTCTCAGGGAGCCACCCCCTCCAAATCTGCCACCAACTTGGTACCTATGGGTACTTGGCTATCATCAGGTGGTGTGGCACATGAACCAACCACCCTTGTGTCTGCATCTCACATGCATGGTGACAGAGCATCTGCCAGGGTATCAAGTCCTGCATCCCTGCCTCCCAACGACGATATTTTGCATTCATAATGTAGATTCAGTAGGCTGGTTCCCCAAGCGGGCACATAAACCGGAGCAACAGGCGCTATTGTTCCATCATGAGTTTGTCCTTGAATTTGGAGATGCCTAGTCCCCTCACATTATGGGGGTGCATGTCCTAGTCCCAACTTACAAGGTGGATTTTTCACCCCCCCCCCCCCCCCCCCCCCCCCCCCCCCACCCCCCCCCCCCCCCCCCCCCNTTTTGTTAACAATGGTGATCGGAGGGTTGGCGACCATCACAAAAAACTAGGTTATTGTCGTAAGAATCCATGATGCCACCACTAATCACCCCTTTCTGGTCAAGAAATGATTGGCCCAATGTCCCATCATTCTCTCAACCTTTTCCAACAACGTATTCCAAGATATTCTTTGCCCCCACTGGAAGAGTGGGATACCCAGGTAGGTGTCTCTAACTGTTCTGAGTGGGATGTTTAGGACCTATACAACTTGGTTCTTAATCTGTGTATCCACATTGATAAAATGAGTCATTGACTTAGCCCTGTTAATCTCCAGTCCCAGCTTGTCCGCTAACCGAGAAAGTGCGACGTTGATGTGCCGCACTTGTGGGACCCCCACACGACTAAGCAACATTATATCATCTGCATAGTGTTCAGCCTGACATTCCACCCCTACAATGTCAAGGTCGTCAACCCTTGATTTCGTACAATAGTATTACATCAAATCCATGGCGATAATGAACAGCAAAGGCGAGAGGGGGTCCCCCTACCGTAGGCCCCGCCTAGGTGAGGAAAGACCCCATAGGCACCCCCCCCACATCAAAGGAGAAACCTACAAATGATTCCATGTGGATGCACAGCTGGATAAAACCCTGGTCAAACCCCTTGGGTTACAAAATGGTGATCAAGGCTTCCCAGCTGATTGTATCATATGCCTTGGTAATGTTGAGTTTGAGACAGAGCCCTGGGAAACCCGTAATTCAAAGAGAATGAAACACATTCTGCATGAGAAGAACCTGGTCCTACAGGGTTTGACCTTGCACAAAACCTATTTGGTTTACTCCAACTAACTTGGGCACTAGCGGTGCAAGCCTACAGACAATCAACTTCGAGAAAACTTGAATTAAAACGTTGCATACCCTGATAGGGCAAAAGTGTTTTGGATGGTGTGCCTTCATTTGCTTTGGAATGCACACTATTCGAGAACAATTGAGCTTCCTTCAAACTTGCCTCTTTGCCAGCATGAGGTTGAAAGCATCTAGAATATTGGATCCCAAAATATCTAGGAAGGTCTTGAAGAATTCTAGGCTCCAACCATCTGGTCCAGATGCCTTCCCTCTTGACATGTCACTGATGGTTGTGACAAGTTCCTACCATGAGAATGGGGCTAATAGTCGAGCATTATCCTCCTTTTTTAGCGCCTGCGAAATTTGGACCGATATGGGCTTGGTGGGTCTTTTGGCCCAGATCCTTTCCCAGTGTGTTAGCTCTTAAGCGACATTCTATGGTTCATCAATTATCCCCCCCCCCCTCCATGGTGTGTAGACAACGTGGCTAGCTTCATCCTCGTGTCTTAGTAATGGCAAAGAAAAAGTTTGTTTGCCTATTCCCCTCTCGAAGCCATCTAATCCATGATTGTTATCTCTAGTACATCTTCTCTTCTAAGTCAAGGCCTTGAAGTTGCCACAGAATGCTCTGCTATTCTTCTTGTAAGTCCTTCCTAGCCTCCTATTTGATCTGGATCTGAATTAGCCTATCCCTGAGTGTCCGCCAGCCCGTTCTAAATGAGAATTTATCCTCCATTAATAGGGCCTGGATAGGCCATTTCAGGCAAAGCAAACCATCTTTGAGGAAGTTCCTGGGATCTCCCTAACCCAGCTGGTAGTCTACCCAGATGTCCTCAACTAATGACCTCAACCATGGTTTAGACAACTAGGTTGCCTCAAAATGAAAGGATCGTGGGGTCCAAGGCTGTTTGGGTCTGAGCGAGCAAACCAGGGATCGATGATCCAAGGTGACCTGTTCCTACCCAGTAACCCACATGGCCAAGTGGAGGAGGAGGTCAAAATTGAATCAGACCCAGTCAATTCTAGAGAGGATGCAATCTAGGCCTTTCCTCCTATTACTCCAGGTGAATTAGCTATTCTCAATGGGCAGGTCCACCAGTGAGTGGACTGACAGGAAATCCTGAAACTCCTATGCACCTAAAGGGGAGGCTTCCCCACCAAACCTCTTCCATGGATGTAGTCTCTGGTTGAAGTCCCCAACTATTAGCCATGCAAGATGGTCTTGTACCAGCGCCACTACACGTTCCATCTCCTATAGCCTCTACTCCCATTTCTGCGCCCCATAGAAGTTGGTTAGCCAAACCCCTTGGGATGGGATATGGACTATCATGGTCCATTGTGAAGAGTCTACCAGCGTCATGTTGTAGCGGGCTAAGATAGCCAAACCATCTGCCTGACCCATGCAAGGGTGCACATGGGATTTCCAACCATCCCAAAGGAGATGGTGTTATTCTGTCACCTGCAGCTTGGTTTCTTGGAGGCATACGATGTCATAACCTTCATCACAAACAATTCAACTTAGGGTATTTCTTTTATAGGGTGTACCCTATCCCCTACAATTCTAGCTAAAGATCTTCATGTATGCCCGGATGAGCGACGTTGGTAGACCTCCCGTAGGGTGTTCTGTAAACCCAAGTCAATGTTTTGTTGGGCTTGTCTAGCCCTAGATGAGCTTTCACTCGGGTGTTCGAGGCAACTCCCCCCCTCCTGTACCACCAGGCTACAGCCTAAGTCCTCGAATGGAGGCTCCTTCTCTGGGCGCTTATGGGACTTGGTGCTCCCCCTCACCACATTAACCCATTTTCCCAAGGGGGGAAGCACTATCCCGAGCATCGTTGGGTCAGTTGATGATGATGGTGGTGATGTGTGGGGGGTGTTCATGTCAATGTTGTGGGCCGGTTAAGATGGGATAGGTGAGAGGCATAGTGGAGAGCTTTGTGGGAGGGGGGCAGGGAGGTGTAAGGTTTTTATGGATGGGGGGTCTGCGGGAGTTCATTGGGGGTGTGGGGAGGGGGACGGTGGGGGTGGAGATTATGTTCATGAGGCTCAAGGGAGGGGGGCAATTCTTGGGGGGGTGGTTTCTGCAGGGGCAATTTTTGGGGGGCTAGCTAGTCTAGAGGTGGGTGTAGTCAGCCCTTACATCCCATCGTGACCTAGCCCATGCTCTCAATAAGCTACCGAGCCTGGTCCCGCAGCTACGTTGGCCTAGCCCTCTGAACCTGACAATCCTCCTCCTAGTACCCAGGTTTCCCACACCATGCACAACTTGCTCCATGACCCTCTTGGGTCTTCGATCTTTGTTCCAAGTCTAGCTCTACTTACAGGTTTTCAAACTCAACCTAGAGTTGTTCCTCCCCTCCTCAAAGTTCTAGCACTATTTCTTGAACCAGGTCTTTGGTCGACAGGCTTCGCCACAAGCAAAAATAGGTGAAACCCATGCACACCATCGACTGCGTGACTCTATCGAATGTGATGAACTTCCCAAAGAACCCTGCCATCCGTTCCAAGAACTCTAGGTTCCACATCTCCCATGGGATCCTAGACACCTTAATCCACATCAAGTCCTGCATGAACAGGTCCATTTCACGATGCACCCCAGGGTACCAAAGGGTTAAAGCCAGCCCTCAAGCACCGTAGAACCATGGCCAGCCCAGTAAGACCATGTCCCAAGCTTGCTAGGATGGAAGAATGAATAGCATCAAATCCTCAGACAAGCTCTGCACTTCCACTTGGCCAACTTTTTAGTTTTCGTGCACCCACCTGCGGATGAGCTCCATCCACGGACGAGCACCCTGGGACACAAACCAACCAATGAGGCTCCGCTGCATAGTGCAGACTCCCTCCCTCAAGGGGCTATTGACCTAGAGGTGCATCGTGTGGTCCACATGGGAGTGTGCCTTGATCTTTCCATCAGGTACTCACAGTGTGTCCCCCCCCTTGGTCCTGTCTCTCCCTGTTTCCCTATGGTTCACCACTGTCTAGGAATCTCAAGGTGTTGTGTCCTGCTTCAGTGTCGGCCAATTCACTATTGGTCATCCCAATGCTTGTCTGAACAAAGTGAGGTGTCATGAAAGAAATTGTAAATAGAAAAAATATTAAGGCTCTTTCTCTCTCTCAAAGTTCCTTTTTACATTCCTGTGAAAGATAGAACAAGATATTGAAAATTCAAATGACTAGTGTGTTGCTTCATTTTTCTTTCTTTACAAGGTAGTCCTAGAACACTATTTTAATAGTGTCTTAGTTAAGGGAAAAAATGTTCTGCTCCTCCTGGGTAGGGTTTGAATGAACAGAGTCTTCCCTTATTGCTTGACACCATTCACTTTGAGCTCCCTCTTGTGCCATTTGCCTCTCCCATTGTTTACTATATTTATTACATATAAATGTAATGCTAATCATAGATCAATGAATAATCATGAAAAATTTTTAGAGTTAATTTTTAAAAATCATTTTTCAATGCTGATTTTTCAGATTTCTAGTTTATTTCCCTATCAATTTTCAATTTCTAAACCTTGATTCTAGATGCCATCTGATCCTATGTTTTTAACTATCCTATTTACCTTCTAAATGAAGCTATCATACTATATATGATTTTAGTTTTGCATCATGTATTTGTTTTGCAAATCCTGTAGGGATTGAGTACATCAAATATGTATTTTATGAGATACTGGGAAATAAATTTTATGGGTGAAGACATTAATTAGTCATGGGTGTCTTAAGGGGAAATTATATTTTTTGTTTTGCATCATGCACCTTTAATTATATCTTATTCTTTTGCTATCATTCACAANGAAGATCATCTAGGATGTGTATAAATGTCCTTCATTGAGTAAGCCATGAGGATCCTCTCATGGAATTGCAAGGGACAAGGTACACCCTTCAAGCGTTGTACCCTTCTAGAAATGGTGGCGAGAGAGCATTGTGAAGTTGTGTGTCTCAAGGATACTAAGGTTCAACAATAGGAATTTCATTGGTTGTGATGGCCTAGATGGCACTCACAAGGTGTGCCATGTTAGGGGAGAGCTAGAGGCATGGCCATCATGTCCAAATGGCCTTTTGTGGTGGTGGATGAGTCCTAGTGTAGCATCAATATATGGTTGGAACAACAAGGTTTGTGGATTACAAACTTCTATGAAGCTTAGTAATGGGAGGCATGGCTGCAGGAGCTAGAGCAAATTGCACCCATGATTGCTAATTGGAGGAAGTGGATCTTGCTGGGGAACTTCAACCAGCATCTTCATTCATGGGAAAAATCTGATGGGGACATGTCGGACCCTCTAGGGGATCAACAGTTTCAAGATTTTCTAACAGCCCATGGGTTGGTGAATATGGAAGTTAGGGGGTGTCAATTCACATGGTGTAATCAAAGAAAGGGACAAGACAGGCTCATGACTAACATTGCTTGTGTGTGGGTGAGCTTGAACATGCTGATGGATAAAGGGGTGCTTGTCATCAACAAAGAAAGAGTTGTGTTGGATCATAGGCTGTTGGTTTGTATGCTTGGGCCTTAGGAAGATAGGGAGCCACACCCATTCAAATTTAAACAACCATGGCTAATGAAGTCATGGTTGAAATCATTAGTGGAGGATATTTGGGGAGCCTACCTATTGGGTAGTGATCCTAAAGAGTTTCTGAAACAAGGGCTGAGCTTGCTCAAACAACATATTTGTAGGGTCAAGTCCAAGGACAAATTCTCTTTTTGATATAGTTGGAGGGAGCTCATGTAGCATTTGGAGTGGATCCAGAGGGCCCAAAAGCTCTATCAGAATCAACAGGATATTAAGGGGGTAGTGTTGCGAGAGCTCCAGACGCTTGACAAAGAGGAGAAAATGTATTGGAGACAAAAGGGATGGCTTCGATGGTTGAGGGAGGGAGATAGGAATACATGCTTCTTCTTTGCGGCGGCTTGTTAAGCTCACTTAGCCAAGATGATACCTTCTATTCAAGATGGAGACCAAATTGTTGAGGGAAAAAGGAGGTTGCACAAGCTCTCTTGAGGTACTAGTCTAACATTTGGCAATAATGGGTGACCAAACCAATCTCCATTGATATTTTGAGGGTATTAGGTGAGGAGGACAATCGTAAGTTGTTGGCACCCTTTACTCTGGGAAAATTGGAGGGGTATTGGCATCCATGAAGGGAGGTAGGGCACTAGGCCCTGATGGGTGGCTTGTGAATTTTTTTTGGACTTTTTCTACGGAGCTAGGGGAAAATATCCTGCATGCCTTTAACAAGATGTTTGTGTGGGGCCAAGTGAGAAGAGAGATCAACTACTCACGATTGGTGATGATCTCGAAGTCATCAAATCCATTGAATCTAACGTGCTTTCATCCTATTGGGGTGTGAAACACTCTAATTTGGCTCTTTTAAAAAATGTTGGTGGCCCAGATGGGGCCCATGATGCAATGCCTAGTGGGAGAACAACAGGCTGGCTTTGTCCAAGGTAGATTTTTGTAGGATCAGATTTTACTAGTGTAGGAGGTGATGCACTCACTATGACAAATGAGGTTTCTAGGCATTTGTTTGAAACTTGACATCATGAAGGTGTATAACATAGTATCTTAGAATGCATTGCAAGAGATCATGTTATGTAAGGGATTCCACCCACATTTTGTGAAATTGTGCCTGCATATCCAACAATTGGATGCATTCTCTTTAGATTGGCAGGGGGGTTGGTACTATGGGGATTTGCATCCCTTGGTAGGGGATCAAGACAGGGAGACCCCCTATCACCATATTTGTTCATTCTTGTGATGGATGCCATGAGAACTTATTGAAGGTCTGAAGGGGTTAGAGGGTTGATAGTTGGCCAGGGGGGATGTAGTGCCTAGTTGAGCATTATGTTCATGACACATTTTTATTCACTCAAGCTATCATTCCCCAAGTGCTTGCTATTAACAGGGCTCTGCTACAAATGGCCTATGAGGTTGGGTTGGAGGTTAATTGAGGTAAATCCCTGGTGCATCTACTCAATGTTGAGTAGATAGTGAAGGGGAGAATTGTTTAACTATTGGGGGTTTTACCAAAATCTAAGGAGGATACCTACTTGGGTTTATGTTTGTTTGACTGGCATAGAAAGCAGGTGTGGGAATCCCTAATCAAACAAATGTAGGATAGAGTTGGCCACTAGACTAATCGATTTCTATCTAGGGCAGGGAGGTTGGCATTGGCGGCATTGGTTTTGTTGGCTATGGCTAGGTACGCTACGTCGACCACCTCCCCCCCAGATTAGGGTGACAAAGGAAATTGATCGCATTGTGCATAACTTCATTTGGTTAGGGGGCAAAGGGGGTGGCAGGATGCATTTGGTGGTGTGGGATATTGTGGCTAGCCCAAAGCAAGTAGGGGGTTTGGGGGTGCTAGGTTTTGATGATGTCTAGGCAATGGGGCTTCAAGGGTTGCTCTAGTGGATATGTGCTCGAGATAGTTGTGCTACCTAGTGGTTGCAGATTGTATGTCATAAGTATAGGCAATAGGAGGCCACCAACAACAATTCAAATTTTTGGCATGCATTAGTTTCACATGTGCAAAGCATTTTACCAAGGGGGCTGATTAATGTGTAGCCAAAGCAACTGATCAAACATAAATACCTTGCTGTTAGGGGGTGGTGGTAGTTATGGAGGGGTAGACTCCCTAAAAAAATCAAATATTTTATTTGGTTGGTGAAACATGGTGCTATACTCATGTAGCATGTGCTGTAGAGGTGGGGAATGCAGATGAATGCCATGTGTCCACTTTGCATGGTGGGGGGAGAAACCATGCAACACTTTGCATGGAATTGCACTTATTCACAAAGAGTGTGGCAGGTTGCATGCATGCAACTATCAACTACATTGAATAGAGATTCACCAACCACTATCATCCTTTGGTAGTTGTGGTGGGCCTAAAACTAATTCTATACTAATTGGCTTGGGGATGTTACTTTGTTCAAGGGAGTGAGAATTACACTCATCGAGGTGGCCATTGCTAGATATCTGCATACACTGGCAGAAGGGGAGGAGGTGGGGGTGTGGGGTAGAGGCTTGCAAGATGCACAAGAATTCTTTTTGGGGAGGTGCCCAAGACGGTGAGTGGACAAGTCCCCAAGTTGGCCTTGCAACCTATCTGGTAGGATGCCAAGGTGCTAGTGGAATGATTTTTCGTCCACTCTGGAAATGCTTGGAAATTGTTGGGGATGCATTTTGAGTTCCTCTTCTTCCTTCGGAGGGGAATTGGGGTGAACTTGCCTCACTTTCTCTTGGGGGTGCTACCTCAGAGGAGGCAAGGGACACACTTGAGGTTAATTCTCATGCTCTAGAGAGTGGTGAGGGGTTTGGGGGGGTGTCAAGGGGTTCTAGGGCAACCTGGTGCTCTTGTGATGAGGGCAGTCTACAAGTGCAGATGGAGGTGGTATGTTCCACCATTAATGATGGACATTTCTACTAATGTGACTGAGTCCAAAGGGGAAGCTCTAGAGGGGAGCACAGACATGGGGGTGATTGGGGAAGTAGAGGCTAGGGAGTTGTTATGACCCCTGGGGAGACTGGAAGGACCCCAGGGAGGGGATGGAACTTTGCCGGTGTAGGGGAGGTCAGAGGAAGGGGGTAAGGGGGGCAGTTAGAAATGACAGGTCTGTGGACAAATATGGGCGAGGTGGAGCATGCTTTGGAGGAGGAGTGGATGGTCTGGGTGCAGAGATTACGGTGATAGGAGGAGGAGCTCCAACGGGAGCTAGAAGGATTGAGATGCAGGGAGGAGGAGTTCCAGTAGGAACTCAAGAGGCTAAGGGAAGCAACAAGGATAGACCGGATGCATTGGGATTTCACGAACATTGCTAGGCTACAACTGAAAGAGAAGCTATGACAACAAATCTAGGAAGAGCTTCAAGAGGAAGCCAGGCTCTAGGAGGAGCTTGAAAGGGAGGTGTAATGGTGGTGCTAGGAAAAGGAGTGAGAGGAGTGGAGATCCAAGCCCGCCTAGATCAAGTGCATGAGAATCACACATGCAAGTGGCTAGAGGAAGGGAAGTGCCCTTATGAGATTTTGAACATTAGGCATACCGTGTCGTTGGTTGCACTTTTGCAACATATCTGCCACAAGAGCCAAAAGCTTCACCTTGCTACGAAGGGGAGTGCTAAGGAGCATGCTTAGAAGAAAGAAAGCTTCAAAGAATTTCAGGAGGCCATGGCCTTTGTGGAGACTGAGAATTATTGGGCGGTGTTGGATGATTTCATGGCCAAGAGAGGACCTACTGTTGGTGCTTGATGCTCCCATTGCATCTTTAGGTGGTCTATTGTGGAGTTTTGTGTTGTCTGGATTAGGTGTAGCTTCCTTTGAGGGGGTTTGACTTTGTGATTTTGTTGATTTATGGTAGTTTTTTTGGTTTTTTGTTATTGTCATGAGTCCTCGAAGGGGATTCTGGTGGATGAGGTGGGGGAGGTTGTTCCCCCTCCCAGTTTTGGGGGGAAGGAGAGATGCTCTCTCCCCTCTTTTTGATGTTCTATGATTGTACATATTCTATTTTATTTAATTTAAGCCCAAAGTCTTTTCAGAAGAAAAAAAAAAGCTACCCTTGGGCTTGTAGCACAAGGAAAAAAATTTTACCAATGAGTTATCAATAATTCAGCTTTTTTAAATAAATGTCAAGCTTTGAAGACTAATGACTATGACTTCTTATTGCTATTTCCCATCTATAGTCATTAAAGTTATAATTACCTTTACAGTAAAACTATAACAAACAATTTAACAACCTTGTGAATGCATTGGTTGTTACTGATTAATGATTAAACTCTATAAGTTGCATTTGCAAATATCCTATGAAGTTTTCGATCAATGATCCTTATGCCACTGGTCAATAAGTGCTTGGTGGAGTGGATACCTATACAATCCATGATCTCGGAGATTAACAAAATAGACTTGATATTTGATAGATGATCAGAACCAATGTATGCAATGAGTTATGAAAATGAAAGAAAAAGGTTCTTGCTCTTCATTTTCCATTTGTCTAGGGGAGTAGTGGTGAGAACCCATAGGCACATGTGGTCTCTCAAGGCTTTCATGTTCAACTCCTTAAAGTTCTTTCACACTTTTTGCAAACCTAGGTCTTCTCATGCACTTCCAATTTGTGGTACTATCTCAATTATATGAAAATCCATAAGCTGCTGTAGTTTAAATTTAAAACAACATGGAAAGGCCCAATTCTCTTGTGTAGCATTATGGTTGTTTGTAAGTTGTTTGACATGAATGTTATTTCTCAATTGTTTCATATTACACAATTAAATGCATACACTTTTCACATGCCTTTATTTATGTTGCAAAGATATTTCCCTGAATTTTCAGCAACATGATTAAATTAAAAAAGTATTTGTTAGTTAAAACTTAAAACTGTGTAAACAATAAATTCTCTACTCAAAGTACAAAGTACAAAGAAGTGGTAGGAACATTGTGGATCCACAAATCTTAGTCACACGAATCTTTCTTGCTTGTCATGTCCTTATTACTAAGTTTAGTTAGAGAACATCTCCCCAGCATGCCAAACTGTTCAAGAAGTTCTCTTATTGAATAGCAGTTTGTAATATCATTATGTGTATTTACTATATAGAACTATAGCGTGGAATTTTTCCTGCATCCTACTAGTTTTGTTGGGTATAAAAGACATAGTATCATCTTTACTTTTCACATGTTTTTGCTAATCTATAGGGTTGGCATATCTTTTACTATACCTAGTAGTGTGGCCCTGTTATTCCTAGTATTGTTCATCACACCTTGTTTCTTTATTAGTGTACTTTTTTTAAGCATATTATGGTCTACTTTTAAATATTTAGGACTTAAATTTTCACTTTCCTTTGAAAACATATTACCACTTTTTCTTACTGTAGTTTTGCTAACAAATTAGAATATTTTGACCCAAGATAACCAATGATGTATTAAAGGTAGAAATATATTTTGATTCTTGATTTCCTAACAAAATTCTGGTCATAAGTTATGATGTAATTTTCAAAAATGCATGCACCAAACTAGAACCTTGCTACCATAAGCAAAACCATTGTTATTGAAGCTACGATCAATCTAAAACCAACCCATGACCCATGCATTGAATACAATAAACTAAAGAATTATTTTTGTGGTTGCTACACAACCTTTAAAGAAAAGGCCCATAAATGATTATATTTTTCAAGGAAATTGAGTTTTTAAAATGTTTTTTAAATCTTAAGTTCATCATTTGTATGATGTTTACTTTGAATTTGTGGACTACTATAAAAGCAAGTAGATTAACCATAGCATATTGTTATATATCCCTTTCAAATTATTGGAAGCAAATTTCCCGATAAATTTACTTTCTTCATCTGATTATAAAGCAGTTCTTTGTTAATGTGCATCTTCAAGTGTTAGTTTATCATGGATGGGTTCCACGTTGTTGGTGTGATAAATATTTGGATAGTTCATCTAAGAAGACTTTATATCAGTAGATGCTAACTTTGAAAAATGCAAAACCAGAAAATAGTTATGTATGGAATTTTTGGTCAAAAAAACTTGCCATTTCAAAGGTTATAATATTTAACAATTTGCTATCGTTAATACTCTTATGCATTCATTCTTACATTTAATATCTTATATGAAGATAGCGTCTAGGTATAAAAGCTAAAATGCATTAATTGATAAAGAGCATCTAGCTATATAAATTAATTATTGGCTTCTCAAAAACATTCTATAGTGGCCATTTCTTGGTTAATTTAATATTTTTGGTGATATCTTTTTATGAAACTGATTCCACTTTTGAAACTAGAGAAGTTGTTGGAGTAATATATGGAAGTGAAAATCTCATTATACTTATGTTGGCATAGGTGCCATGGCCCAGGAAGCTAAAGTATGTAAGAATACATTATATATTAAAGAAATTGGAATAGAGCATGGTGCAAGAAACCCATATTCTGTTCCAAAAGATGTGAAAGCTTTCATTCAGTACTTTGTCATGCCACTTGATCATCTAAATTATGCATTGACTTGGTATACTTTCTTTGGTAAATTCTCTTGTATTCAATTTATATATTCCCCTCTCAATACATTTTTAATGATGCATGAGATATGACATGTATGGTTCATTGCATGTTTATGATTTCTTTTCTACTGTAAATTACCTTAAGATATGTATTACATCATCTTAGTCTGAACACCAAGCAGGAAAATTTTCGTAATTGAAATTTTAATAAGTCCTAGGTTAATCATGTTACTGCAGGCCAAACTAAGTAAAGAAAAACAGTGGTAGTAATGAGTTATGCATGAAATATAAATAATATTGGAAAATAAAATATTATTTTTAATACGATTATATCCATTAAATATAAAATTAAAACTAATATGCTATATCATGGTTTGATGTTTTCCTGATATCATTCATTAATTTTGATATTATCCTCTACAATATGTTAGCTTCTATTGTTTGATTTGTTATTGTTTTGTTTATAGGCATCATTCATCCTCATTATCCTCATGTACTTATGAGTTCCCTTTTTTCATTATTGTCAAACCAAGGCCATGCTTTGTGAAAAGTGGAGTTGTCAATCTGAGTTAAAAGTTTAAGAATATGTTAACTACTTGTTAATCTTTATTTTCATCTATCCCCCCATTAATTTCCCCCACTTTGTATAGTGTTGATATCTCTAAGGCATCAGTATAATGGTTCCTCCATCATAGCGTAAACTCACAGTTGATTGGACAATGAATGAGTGGAATTACAATGTAATCAATTTAGATTTGCTAATTTTGAAATCATATTGATGTATATAGTCATGATTATTGTTTGTTTGTTTTTCTAAACAAATGTACATCCCCACATCTATAGGGTTTGGGTCACCAAAAAGATAATTCCATTTGTAGAAGAATAAACAGAACAACATATAAACTACCATCCACATTCCTCTTGTACAAATATAACTACATAGGATTGTTCTTGCTATAATTCATTGGAAATGTTGCAGCATTCCTCCAAAGAGCCAAAGTAGCAAGGCCACTGATGTTGAGCTCTATGATCTTAGTTGAAAAAATCTAAACTTTCGTTCCTACCATACCACAAACCAAATAAACTGTGGGAGTGTTCTCCACACCTTCTTTACTCTCTTGTATAATAATGTTGTTGCCAAGCCAATAAAAAAATCATTAATAGAATTAGCTGCAGGTGGTGACCTACGAGCACTATCTAAACTCATTCCAAATTTCTTGAATAAATTGACAATTTATAAAGGATGAATAGCACTTTATGTTATTGAAGAACACAAGACTCAACTTAGATCCTCCATAATGTTTATTTGTGCAAGATATTGACTAGTTGGTAATGTTTGAGGAAGTATCTTACTAGTGGAGAGATGAATGCAAGAAGTGAAAATGGGATTATTGATGTTCACTAGATCTTGCTATGTTTTCATGGGGTGTAAAGTGGTATAAGCATTATTTGTGGAGTATTTTGATTTACCACATCAGTTCAATTGCTAATTGTGCAAAGAAACATGTTGAGGAAATCAATATCTTATATATTGGTGCCCTTTCCAAATTGGGGAATGAATAGTAATATTAGGAGCATTAACAATGTGAAAACTACCATACAAGTACTTTGTTTTTATCACCCAATTCTACTATCTATTTGAGATAAAAAGTTGCCAAGAAATCTTCCTGAACAAACCATAATTAATGCCTTGTATATGCCTAACATTCCATCCTTTACAAGACCATAGTTTGTATATTATATTCCAATTTAAACCATGAAGTGCTTTCTTTAAATGGTTAGACCACAAATAAGTTCTTTAATTTTTCCCTATTTTAGAGGTTATTCTTTTAAGACAATAGCAATAAAGGTAATAAAAAGGCAAAGTTTGAAGAGATCTCACCAATCATAGTTTACCAACATGCGATAACAATTTAGCCATACACCTAGTAACCCTATTATAAATCCTCTGAAAAAGTGGGTACTTACAAAGATAGGAAGCCCCAAATAGAGAGCAAGTAATGAGTCTACTTAACATCCCAATAAATTCTACAAAATTTTTTGATGAACTCCAAAATTGAACACACAACTTGAATTTAAATTGATTCTTAAACTAGAGGGATTTGAAAATTTCAGTAGTGTTGTATGTAAGTTTGTGATATTGATTATTGTTTGTTGCATCTTCCATATGACAAGTTCAATTCTAGTGGCTTATATTATGACCCTATGGATCCTTAGGGTCTACACATAGACTTTATAAAACAACTAAGCTTTAGTTTCTATTGAATTGGTCTTGTTTTAACTCCACAAATTGTGGAACAACTAAAATAATTGAAAAGAAAACCACCAATTGTATAATGCAAATATAAGTCTGAGGCAGTGAGATGGTGGATGGAGGAGGGGTTTTCTCATTCTAGGAGGCTATGAATTTTGTGGTGACTAGGCAGCAACATGATATCCTCGACCGGGTGCTTGCTAGAGTGCTTTCCACCTATTGTTGTGCTAGCCTACCCCACCATGCTTGAGGCGTTTTGGGTTTGGGTGGTGTACTGTTTGTTGGATGGGCTCTGATGCTCTCTTGGTTGGTGTTGTTGTTAGGTTTTGTGTAGTTTCTTTGGGTTGGGGTGCTTGGGTGTGTGGGCTTCTTGGTTTGGGTAATCCATCTATCACTTTTTTGGGTTACTGAGGTATTGGGTTTTGGTGGGTTGGGGTTCTTTACCCCTTGGGGAGCTACCTCCTTTAGTTTTTTTGGTTTAAGGTCTTAGTTGTACATACATTTTTCTTTAATACAATTTTACCCAACCTTTTAGAATGCAAATTACAAATCCAATCAATAAGATTTGGCTTGTTGTAAAGACTTGTGACTTGTATTGTACTGATTGTAGGGTTAATCCGTATTGGTTATATTGAGATATGCAAGAACTATTTAACACTAGGCGCTAAAATTGAAATTTGTCTAGTAAATTCATAGCGGCTCATGGTTTCCATGTGGGCATAGTAAAATACTTCACTTTAAGGTTTAGATTCTCTTGATGTAATTTTTAAACTTTTACATCATATTTAGGCCCAATGCTTGTCCCACCAAGTGGGGTCGTAGGATAGTGGGTAGATGAGTGGAAGTTTAACCTCTTCTAAAGTGGCTATGGCTTGGCTCACACCTAGTTGTTACTACCTAATAGAAGAACACCTCAATGTGAATTTTTAGTAAAGTTAATTATGTCTTGTTTGGACTGATCTAAGTGCATGATGTCTTTGTTTTAAGTGGGTGTTGTTGGAACTGAAAGGAGGCTATATATGCCGAGGATATGCAGCCACCATAATATTTTGGTAGAACTTACCATATACCCTCAAGACATTCAACCAGCATTGTAGTACGTTGGTAGAAATTACCAAATGTTAAACATCAACTTGTTACCTCTAAAGCACAGGAGGTCTTTATTTGAAGTCACCCTTACATTATTTAACTCTTAATCATTACTAGAAATATGTGATTGTGAGTCATGATTTCGTTCTTAAACTGTAAGGTACTCATATTCTATATTCAAATTGGAATGACTTGTAATTTGTTAATTCATTTATAATATAGATAGATAGTTGTTTACATTCCATTGAGTATATTGCTTTCATATTTATAGCATAAGATTTCAAATCTACTCTCATACAAAGCACAGGTGAATAATAGATTGTCAGGAAGAAGTAATTTTTGTATAATTATAATTTTCCATTAGGGGAATACCAAAACAATAGGTAGTTTGCAGAAACAAGGTGTTTAAAGTGCTCTAAGCTTTTTTAATATGCATCTCTTGCATTATTTATTTCTTTTGAAAATCGATTCAAAAGCACTTATTGCCTATGAACCTAGCTTGATATATCTAAAAATCATTTACCCTCTTGTCTAAAATCTAACTGTGTGGTTTTATAACAAGCATTCCCTCTCTGCTGCAATAACATTTATGGCATCAAAGAGATTGAAGAAATAGTCATTACTATCAATTTCTTCTCTATTTTAAGGACTGTATGCTCACTGAATTACAGTTACTATCAGTTGCAATGTTGCAGGCAAATGAGGCTTGATGCATTTTCTCGATGTTATAGTAAATTGAAAAGAGTTGGTTCCTTGGGTTGCAGAGATCTGCATGCTGATAATTGCTGGTGAGGAACCAGATTTTTGTCTTTTCTTTCATTAAGATGGTGTGTATTTTCCAAGTTTTAATTCCATTTTTGATATTTAGTTTATAAAGCCAAGTGAAAATGATGATACAACATCTAGGTAGATGTAATAGTACAAATGAACTCTTTATTAACAAGGAAATTAAGGTCTTTGCTCTGCTAGGTGAGAGGGGTTAGGATGGGTGGGAATAGGAATGTTGCAAATGGTACGAGGGGTGTAGTACGGGAGACTTCACTGAACGAGGCATAGGGGACTGGCCCAGAGGGGTGTGCAATGGGGGGATTAGGTTTTGTGTATGGGGATGTTGAGAAGTGTTCCCATTTGGATAGCATAATGTGATTATGCGTTACTAGCCCTTCGATGGAGGGGGTGTGGACTATGGAACGTAGCCTGATAGGGCGTTTCGTGTCCTTTGGAGCCCAACCTAAGATGGACCTTGTCCAAAGATGGATGAAGGACGTTTGAGGGATGGGAGTGGTGGAAGTGCAGAGTCTGTTGGATGACCTACAGCTGTTCATTTTCAAGAAGGTGGAGGAGCAAGATACAGTCCTCCAGGGTGGGCTGTGGTTTTACAGTGCCAAAGCGCTAGTGCTTATGCACTAGTGGCCAGGGGTGCATTGAGAGGTAGACTTGTTCTCATGTGTGCCAAATTTGGGTGCGCACCTTTGGGATCCCATGGGAGATGTGGAGCTTGGACTTTCTTAGGCATATTGCGGGGTTTTTTGGGGATTTTATCACCTTCGACATGGTGACGCAAGCGATGGAGTAGATGGTCTTTGCCCGATTCTACATGTGGTGGGCCTTATCCCCAAAGGACTTGGTCAAGGAGATTATGCTTGAGCTCCCTAGAGGCAAGGAATAGCTTCAATTGAAATTTGAAAATCTAGAGACCAAGCAATTGGTGGAGAAAGTGTCATTGGCTTGGGGGTGTTCCCTTTGCAGGAAAAACGGCCACCATGAGATTAACTGTAGGTTTCGGGGTGTGGGGGCATGATAGGCTAAAGATGTGGTGCGTGGGGTAGGGATGGGGCTACGGGGCAAGGCCTAGGTGGTTGTGAGGCGAAGGGGATAGGTACAGGTGTCACTCTTTGCCCCTCGTGGCCCCCTGCCATGGCTAGAGGGGGCATGTAGCCCACCTCCTGCTACCCTGCCCTCAGTCATGTTGACTGTGCCAAGGATTGAGCTTCCTCTGCTAGGTGATTGGGTTAATGTTGTTATGGGGAGTTCTAAGAGGTCCAAGGAGGCCTGTCCATCATTAGAATATTTCAATAGCTTTCTGGTGTCATTGGTAGGGGGTCGGCCAAGTCACCCTTCCAAGCTTTTGTCGCAAGATAAGCAGACGAAGAGGAGTATTGATTTGGGTTTACAAAAAACCTTGTGGGAGGTCTACTAGTGATGCTCTATTGGTCATGCATGAAGCTCCTTTTGTGGAACTATAGGGGATAGGGTATGCCCTATAAAAGATATATCCTACAACAAATTATGTGAAATGAGAACTACAATATTGTTTGCTTGTAGGAAACCAAACTGTAGACATCAGAGGCCTTCCACCTACAATGGGATGGGTGGGGCATGCAGGGGGCTTGGGCATCCTAGCATGCCTTAAGATTCTGTTAATTGATTCATCGCCATGGGGTTTTACCGTTCACATTCCCTCCCTAGGCCTTTGGTTGATGAACTTCTATGGGACCTACGCTTGGAAGCTACGTTTGTTGGAGTTGGAAAGGTTGGTGGCATTGGTCTTGGATCAAGGGGCATGGCTAATTGTTGGGGATTTCAACTAGTGGCTACACTCTTGGGAAAATTTGGGCACAAGCTATGCATGCCCCTCAGGGGCCCAACAGTTTCAACACTTCTTGATGCCACGCTTGTTGGCTAACTTGGAGATTGAAAATTGTTAATTTATGTGGAGCAATAGGCATAGGGGAGCTGATCGGGTCTTGTCTAGAATCGATTAGGTTTGGATTAGCTCAGAGTTGGTTCTATAGTTGGACGTGCAGGTCACAAGGTAGGAGTGGGTCACCTTGGATCATTAGTTGCTCATTTGTTGCCTTGGGCCCCCACAGAGATGGGTTCCTTGATTATTTTATTTTGAAGCATCCTGGTTGCTCAAGCCATGGTTGTGTCCCTTGGTCAAAGACATCTAGGTAGATTACTGATTGGGCCAAGGAGACCCTAGGAATTTTCTTCTAGAGGGCCTCCTACACCTGAAGTGGGCTATTAGGTCCATGGTGATGCAAGATAAATTTTTGTTCCGTGTGGGCTGTATAGACCTCAAGTCCAGGTTGGCCCAAATTCAGAGTTGGCAAGAGTTTGGAGAGGATCTGTAGGATGAGGAAATGAAAATTTTGATGTAGTTGCAAGCACTTGACTTGGAGGAGGAAACATATTGGAAACAACGATTGCGAGTCAAGTGGTTCAGGGAGGGTGATAGACAAATGAAATGCTTTTTTGCTATGGCCAAATCTTGTAGGTTGGACCAGTGGTAGGTGATGTTGAAAGACAATGCGTTTCTGGTGGATGATCCAGAAGATGTCGCTTGTGAGTTGGTGGTGTATTAGGGGGGTGGTTTGGGCAAAGTGGCCCTTGCCGTTTTTGATGTGGGTCTCATGGGTGTTGGAGGAAGGAGACAATTTTTGGTTACTTGGTTTGTTTACTTGGTAGGAGTTGAAGGAGACTATTTTCTCTATGTTGGAAGGTAAGGCGCCTAGGCTTGATGGCTAGAGCATCAAGTTCTTTAAGAAATTTTTCAATATTGTGGGGCCCAATGTGCTTGATGCTTTCAACGTAATGCTAGCCAGATGATAGGTTTATCGTGAGATCAACTACTCAAGGAGTGTTTGTATCCCAAAGTGGGCTGATGCCTCATTTCCAACTCATTTTCAACCCATTGGGGTTTGCAACATGTTGGTCTAAATTTTCTCCAATATGCTTGTTTGGAGGTTGGTCCCCATCATGCCAAAACTTGTCAGAGATCATCAGATGGTGTTTGTTCAAGGACAGGTCTTGTAGGACTAGGTGTTCCTCATGTAGACTCTTTGCGTCTTTTGAAATTCCCTAGATTGTGTTTCAAATTGGACATCATGAAGGCCTACAACATAGTTAGTTGGGAGGCACTCGCCACCATCATGGTGCAGAAAGGGTTTGACTTGGAATTCGTATGATTATGTGTCCACCTGCAGGCATTAGCTGCATTTTCCTTTGACATGGGTGATCATCTTTGGGATATCTTGTCCCTTGGAAGGGGTCTACGGCAAGGGGACCCTCTTTCGCAATTGCTTTTTATCATTTCCATGGACTTACTGAAGTACTATTGCAAGGCAGCAGGGGTGGGGGGGCACTGATGGTTGCAAGCGTTGAGTGTCTTGTCAAACGTTATGTTGATGACACAATGCTTCTCAGTTGGGCTAGGCTCCCATAGGTGTAATGTATTAATTGGGTGCTTGCATTAATGGCGACAGAGCTTGGCTTTGTGGTGAATTGGAAGAAGTCATCTACACACTTCCTCCATGTGGATGCGCGGGTTAAGTGTTGGGTCACGCAGGTGCTAGGGTTCCCTCCTAGGATGGCTCAAGACTCCTATCTTGGTATCCCACTCTTTGCTTGGGGTCACTGTGCAACTTGGGGTGGGGGGGGGGGTTTGAAAAAAATTGAGTGGGGGGGAACATTGGGCTCATTGATTTGTCACTTGGAAAGGGTAGTTGGTGCTGGCATTTGGGGTGCTCAAAGCTATGGTGTGCTTTGTGGCTACTATTGCAACCCCCCCATAGGCCATAATCCAAGTCATTAATCATCTCATTTGAAATTTTGTGTGGTTGGGTGGTAGAGGAGGGAGCAAATTACACCTAGTTGGGTGGGACCATATAGTGTGTCCTTGGGAAGCGAGGGGTCTAGACATTTCCTGATTCAAGGATGAGCTAACAATTAGATAGCAATGGTTGCTATTACAGTTCAACCACTAGGATGCGGGGACGGCACAATGGGTTTGCATCATGAGAGAAAAATATGCTAGGTGACAGATTTAGGTGTGTGACTTGAGACCTTGGTAGATAGTTTGTGCTCATGCACAATGCATGCAGGTGCAGGGGTGGATGGAGTTGACACTAGGCCAACTCATTAAATTAATGTACCTGTTGGTACACGGTTGGAGGTAGATTTGGTAGGGGAGATTGCTAGAAAAAATAAAGGTTTTTCTTTGGCTCCTCAAGAGAAATGCCTTGCTAGTTTGGGCAACTTTAATGTTGCACAACCTTAATATTGACACCACCTACCCTCTCTGTGACAATGGGCCTGGGATCGTGCTGCACTTTGCTTTCCAATACCCTTACATGCAGGACATGTGGTGCATGACAGGATGGCTCACCTCTTCGTTGCTCTTGAAAGACTCCAAGCCCACATTGCTTTTATGGGAGGTATGGAAAATCTGAAATCACAAAATCTTATGACAACAATGTGTGTCCATCCCTGTGTAGGTGGTTTCCCAAACCGAAAAAGTGTGGGTAGAAATTGTGATCGTAATGGGGGTCACGTCGACCTACGAACTAGACTACATGGTCTTCTACACACACATTGAGCTCTAGGGGTAGGTCGTGTGGTGTGGATGGGATACTCTCCTCCCATGGTTGCATGGTGACCTTGCCCTTCTTGATGATGCCTTTTGATGACGCCTTCTTCACAAATTGGCTGGATGACTAGATGAAATTTTGGTGCATGGAAATCACGCTGACAGAGATGGTGATCACTAAGTATTTGGGGGCCTAGGTAGATGGTGAAATTATTCTTCCCATGGCCTAAGGGTTACAAGATGCTGACCTATTATTTGATGGGCTAGTGACACACATGCAAAGTTAGCAGGTGCCCAAGTCTGCTTTGCTGCCAGTTTGGGGTCAAGTTGTTGAGCTAGTCGACTGTTTCTTTGTCCAGTCTGGCAATTGGTCCAAGCTTCAGGGTACACACTTTGCATTCTTGAAATGCTTGAAATTTGGGCTCAAATTCAACTTGCCCCACTTTTTCTTTGTTGCCTTGCGATAGTGGAAGAGGGGTCCCCATTCTAGGCTTATTTTAGCCCTTTGGTAGGGCACGACAGAGGTGCTGCTGGTGGCAGGTTCTCTTGGCTCTTCCCAGTCGAGGATTGTTTCAATGCCTGCGATGGTTTACACATGAAAGCGGGCGAGCTGGCGAGGGTTGGCCACCTTGGGCCCAATGGCCATGACAAATGCGTTTCCGCTTATAGAGTCTAGTTGGGATGTGCTGCTCATCGCGGAGCTCGACTAAGTTGTGGAGGCGACGGCAGTGGTGGCTCAGGTCGAGGAGTGGCGGGCTTGGCGACCCGATGGGAGGAAACCCTCTAGCAGGCATAGGCTAACTTGGAGGCCTACTTTCGTGAGTAGGAGCAGGAGTTGCCTAGGCAATAGGCCTTGCTCAAGGAGGGATCCCATGCCTGGTTGGTGGATGAGCTCTGCGTCTAGGTTTGGGAGGAGCTGCAACAGGAGGAAATTACATGTGGGGAAAGGGAATAGGAAGAGGAGAGATAGAGACAATGGCAGCTAGATAGGGTGCACGAATAGAGCATGCAGTAGTGGTTTTGTGAGGGGAGATGCCCATATGTCATGTTGGGCATAAATTGCGAGTGCTCTTGGGTGGGTTTCAGGTGGCACATCCACCATACCTTTGTGTGTTCCCATCTAGACAATGGGGGATCAATTGGGGAGCGAGGTCATCATGAGGCCGCCTTGCAGGAGTTCTAGCAGGCGGCTAGTTTTATGGGTTTTGAGCTGCATCATAATACTTTGGATATCCTCCACACTCTCAAGTGGCCACAATGTGAATTCCATGCTCTTCCCAGGCACTTGTAGCGGCTCTAGGGCTACCCGAGGCCCTATCTGTGGTTTGGTTTTTGCCTTGTGGGTGGAGGTGTGTGTTGGTTAGTGTTCCTCTTGGCTAGATTGGCCTCTATTTTTTTTGCGTGGTGTGTGTTTGGTGCATTTGGGTGTGGGGGTTTGGGGGTTGGTGTCGTCCTTCAATGAACTCTATTTGTGGGGGCCTGTCTGGGTTGGGCCTGGTGGCGGCTGGACTAAGGTCGGGGGTGTCTATTTCCCCCCGCCTTGTAGATTGGTCCGTTTGGCCATTTGCAGGTGGCTTTGAATTGTACTTTTTATTTTTATTTTCTTTTTTCAGTAATTTAATCCTGAACATTCTCTCTCTCAAAAAAATAAGGAAACTGAAAAATGAATAAATATTTTTATTTAGAAAAACAACACTTTCAAATATTTTTTTAAAACAATTATTTTTAAAAGATACAAATTGAAAACCATTCAAGTTGGGCATCATAAGATGATAATAATAGTAACGATAAGATCTTATTAATGAGGTCTAGCTTGTCTGCATCCTATAATTCACCATTCAATCTCAGTTGCAATGATCACGTGAGTTGTGATACTAAAGTGTACTTCATTGGTTGGACTACTGAGCTGTATCTCATAGGTTATGGATTCAATTGCAACTAGTTATGCTGAGATCTACGGATATTGTCCAAAGAAGAGTTTCAAAGAATCATTCATCACTGTAGTTCTTGTTTATTATTTTAGGATTTTAGTTATGAACTTGTTGCTAATAATATATAGAGAAATTTTCTTTTATTTTAAAATACATTTTTTCCCTCTAGTACAGATTATTTGTCAAATAAAATTTATCTTCCCAGATTCTCATTAAAAATTTTGTAATAGACATTGCCTATTTATTACATGGTGCTTTGTTATTGCATTTTATGGATCATATTAGAGGTTTTGCGATTCTTGTTTTAATTTAAAAATGTGCGTTGTTATTGTATTTTTTTATATAGGTTGTGTGTTGGGAACTTTGGAATGCCTAGAGGATCTATATTATACATGTATCATGTAAATGCGATATATACAATAGTAATGATGCACTTTTTTGTAAAATTTTGAATTTTCATTTAGTGTATATAGTATATTTATTTTTACAGAGATTGAGTAAAGAATTTTTGTAGCTTGTTCAGAGTGATTATCAGTTCACCAATGTTAGTGGCTTCTCCATTGCATTTCTTTGAATTCTTATTCTTAGCTCCATCTGAAGAACAAAAGCAATACTTGATGGAATAAACAAAGTATGATTCTTTTAAAGTACAACTTGATCCTAAGATCAAAATTGTCAAATACATACTCTTTGTGCTTACAACAGATTGTTAGTAAAACTAGCAGATTCTGGTGTTGAAAAATTACCGAGAATTGTATTTGGGTAATAATCATCTATTGAAATATTGAGGATTAGCATCTTCATACTTCTTTCATGAAACATTAACCTTAATATTCTCTACTCCATTGGAGGAAAAATATGAGAAGACTCTTCAACTATTATGGCTTAAATGCCATTAAAACATAGTGAGACGTATTGATGAACACTTGAACATAGAACATTCTTTATACCATTGAGCATAAAAATAAGCATAGTAAGGCATAAACTATGGCAACTCTGGGATGCATTTAAGAGGCCTCCTTGAGGCATCTTCTCTAGTTAAACTCAGGTGTGTTTGAGAGAAATGAGGCTGTAAATTTTTTTTTTGTGAGAAGGAAAGGAAGTAGAAAACCAATTTATGAGAAGATTGAGAGAAGTGGATGTGGGAAATACCAAACAATTGGGGCCTTCCATGGATGGAAGAGTTTTCAATTGTGTGAGTAGTGTTGTAGCAAGGATGGGAGAGAAAGAAAAGGGCTGTTTAAGGATACAGCATGGAGTATGAGAAGGGAAAGAAAAGCTTTATGCTATTTATGTTGAAATCCTTCAATGCTTCATTGTATTATACGTGAGGCCCATGGCCTCCTTTTATAGTTGGAAAAAGGGAATAACTTTGCCAAGTTTAACATGTGTCTCATGAACACTCTATTAATCTCTTCTTTCTCTTTTGGGATATTTTCTTTTACTAGGCTTTTTTCTATCTATTCTAGCTACATTTCTTTGTTTTTTAGCTTTCTTTTGATAAATAACTTTAAAGCATAAAAAGCACTAACTACTTGATTTTAGAGGGTCAAAGAAAACAAGAAAGATAAAGTTGGGCATTGCCCAAAATCATGACAATTCTTCAAAAACTTCCACATTGAATGTGCTCTTTGCCTTCAAGATTTGATGTTGCCTTTATTTTTTTCTTCTTGAAAAAAGGTCTTTGACATTTAAATTTCATTGTGTTGGGATCTTTCTTGCTTGATCTTGTTTGAGACCTTGATCTTGAGCAATTTTTCTTGGAGCTCGACAATTTTGGTGCTTTTCTTGAATATCCTTGAGGCTTCATACTTGTTCTTGAGTCTTTGATACTTAGAATTCTTGAAGCATGTGTTTGAGGCTTGAGTCTTCTTATATTATGAGGTTTCTTTAATTTTTTATGTGTTGCCTTGATTATTTTCTCCTCCTTGTATAATTTAGCTTATTTGAGAGATTGGGTGGCATAGATTTGAGCCACATTAGGGCCATTTTAGGCCTTGGCCAACTTTGGACCATTTTTTGTGCCTTCCTTAAGCATCCTTGTGTCTTCTTGGCTTTTAAGCTATTATATTGCCTAAAAATTTAGGGACCATTTAGGCCATCAACATTGGGCTTCCATGAGCCATTACATCTTGCCACTTCGACATCTACAATATTTGGCCACTTAGCTTACAATTTTAGAGTCAATTGGTTGGCTTATGATTGTGTGTTTTTTCAAATTACACTTACCTTCTTAGGTAGGTCTTCCTTGGGTTGCCAATCTTTAACTCTTCAATTACTTTTGATTATGTGTCTTTGTAGTTCACATTAGCCTCATTGGGTGTTCCTCTATGGGTTGCCTTCTTAATTTTTGGCTTCAACTTGTTTACCTTCTAGTACAAATATGCAATTGCAAATGGGCTACAAACATAGAAATTTTTGAGAGAGAGGAAGAATGGAAATGTGTTCTCTTTAAATTCCTATGAGGACATGACATAGGGCCTTCGGGAGCAATATTTTTGCCATCTTTTGTGGCTTACAGTAAGGGGAAGAAAGACAGATTTTGGGCTTCATACACACATAAGACTTGAACTACAAGTATTGAGAGGTTTGAATGAGATGAACACCTCCCTTAAAGATGAAATGCCTCATCATTTACAAACAATATTAACAATATGCCTCAACAAATTAACTTAACAATTATGCTTCATTATTTCTTCAACAAATATTGTGCCTGATCTATCTTCTTTAAAACATTTAATGCTTGGTTGTATTCTTAAATAATTGTATTGTAATATGAAATTGAGATGCCCACTGATGAGACGCGGTTTACACTAGGCCGCGATATCGCGTACGCGATATCGCGTCTTCTCCTGCGATATCGCGTACGCGATATGGCGTCGCGCCGCCATTTCTATAAATAAGAGGCGGCACTCCCCTTTTTCCCCAATCCTGGCTAGTGTAGCGAAGCTCTGGCAGATTGATCACTCCAGAGTTAGAATTTTTCCCCATGTGCCCACAGTAGGAGTCCTAGAGTGAACGGCTCTTTATTCGAGCAGCTTGTAACCTGAACCCAAGTTGTGTACGGCAATAAAGACAAACTTGTTTGGATAACCCTTGCAGCACGTGGATAACCCAAGTTGTGTACGGCTCTTTATTACTTTCATTTACTGCTTTACTAGTGCGTTCAAGTACGACTTGATTACGAGCGTCTACGGACGTGTACGGCTAGTCAAGGAATCGGCTGCTTGACGCAATGCATGAGTACGACTCAATTACGAGCAT
>MNCI01000166.1:14881-25669 GCA_015680685.1 Gnetum montanum
CTTGGGTGTTGTCACCATATAATGCTAAAAATTGGGGAAAAGTCTTCTTAGAATTTTTCCTTGTGTTATGGAGGTGGCAATAATTATTATTGGTTGATGAACTTGGCATTTTTGGTTGCACAGGATCCTTGTTATTCCACTTTAGTTCAACTACTTCATTGGAAAGTTTTTGAAGTGAAGTTAATATGAAGGCCATTTGATCTTGAGTTTGAGTTGGGGGTTCAATAGGGTTGGATATCCAATTTGGGTTTATGATTGATTGGATTAAGGCCTTCTCTTAGTTATCATTCAAACCAATGCTAGATGGTAGGAATGAAGAATATGCGGGACCTTGAAAGTAGTTGTTTGTACGTTGAGTCATTTGAAGGGGAACAGGAGTTTGGAACATAGTATTGGCCATTGGAAAAGTTGGTAGAGGTAGAGGGTTATATTGCATGGGATTACTAATGCTCATTATTCTGAATTGAGTTTGAATGCTGTTCATAGAGGTAATTTGTTCTAGCTCCACAGCTTTAGCCATTGCTCCCTGTATTTCTATTATGTGAGGGTTTGATTTGTTGGCATAGGCAAATAATGGGTCGATGTTAGAGAGGTAAAAGTTGAGGACACCATCAGGTTGTGGATGCATTTCACTTGGCACATAGGCCAACTGGTGAAAGAATCTTAAGTTGTAATCCCTAACATTTTTCCCAAGTAGCTTTCTTCATTTGGTGAAGTTGGTAGATGTTATGGCAAGGCTTGTGAATTTGTCAAAATGAGTCAAAAACTTATTTTTGAACTCCTACCATGAGTTAATGAAGACATTAGAGAGCATTAGAAACCATTGGGTTGCTTTGGTTTTTAAAGTTTTCACAACTATCCTACATGCCACATCATTTTGGAAAATGTTGTAGATGCCTAGTAAGGTTTTAAAATATTATATATGTTGGTGGGCATCGCTAGTACGATTTTTGGGACCAAAAAATAAATTTATATTTTGAAGTGATTTTGGGATATTATGAAAATTAGTGAAGTTGAAGGGGTTGCTAACCAAGGGAGCTGGGGGTTGATTAGCTGCCATCCTAGTCCAGGTTCTCCTAGGAATAAAACTTGAAAAATGTGAGGCTTATCATTTCCTTAATGTGAAGATACAACTGACTCGTCCATTAGAAGTAGAGGAGAGTTCACTCATAAAATAGAACTATAAAATATAATTGTTAGAATGGAACTATAAAATTGCATAAAAAGAAAAGAAAATATTGAAATAATATTTTTTAGGTAAAAAAAACACTAAAATATGATATATATTTTAAGAAAGATATATATATATATATTTTAAAAAGAAAAATAAATGTATAAAATTGAAAGACTTATAAAATTAAAAAGAAAAATAGCAAAATGCAACATTTTAGAAAAAATAAATTTAAAATTGCATAATTAAATAAAACCACCTTACGTCTCCTAGGATTAAGGTAAGGACCCCCCAAACACAAATTCAAAAATGGGACTAAGAAATGAGGGTCTTTTAGAAAAGTATTAAAGAAAAATGGGTGATGAGACTTGAAAATTTTCAAGAAATGAACTTTGAAAATAGGAAATAAAGGGCTCAAAAATTATTTAAAAAAATTCTTCAAGGCAATGGCTAAAATAGAAATTTTAAATAAAAAAAGTTTGAAATAAAGAAAATGAAATTTTTCGGGAATAGAATAGGGACTGGAAAAGGATAGAAAATAAATATTTTAGAAAATGGGATAATAAAGGTAAGAGAAATGGCCCTCCTTCTAGCACCAAAAATGGTATTGATGCATAAAATTTGAATGCACTAACATTGGTAAAGAAAACTCATTTTAAGACACTATTGCCTAGGGTGCCTCTTGTATAGGTACAGAAACCCTAGAATAGTCTCAATGGAGAGGACTACGTGGCCTTTTGCAAATAATAAAGTAAAAAAAAACTTGAAATTTAAATTAAATAATTATCTCAAATACAATGAGTAACTAAAGAAATGAATTTTTCCTGGTCTTGCCATTTTGCAAGCCACATGTATTGCCTGGAATGCTATTGTTGTAGAGAGGAAGAGGGAGTGAGGAGGAGGAGAAAAGAGAAAAAGAGAGGCTGCCTACTATAGTCTACACAGGGTAGCAACTACAGTCCTGAATGCTTGGTTCCATCTACCACCTTTTGTGCATTGCTAAGAGAGGAAGATTGTCCACCCACATCTGCACCACCGAGACAAGCTACTGGGCCATAGAAAAGTGCATGTCTCATGTCCTACATGTGGGCTATGATGCCTATGTTGTTGTAGATAAAAAGAAGATAGAGAGAACCCTCTTGCCATTGTTGAGAAGGCCTACAAGGATCTGATTTTAAGCCACTGGCTCCTACTTTGGACCCTCCTCGAAGATTAGCCGGAAGCCTATAAAGAAAAAAAAAATAAAGGAGGAAATCATTGCCTTTGGAGAGGAAGCTACCCCTCAAGACTAACAGAAAGAGCCCTCCTCCAAGATTTGATGTTTGAGAATTTTTGAAGATCCCCCTTGAAGATCAATCAGAATCCTATAAAAGAAAGAAATGAAAGGAGGAAACCATTGCCTCAAGAGAGGAAGCCTTAGATCCTCCTTCCAAGAAAGAGAAACTACCGTTTGTAGTTTTTTTGGCCAAAGAAGAACAAAAAGCGACCATCACCTTCTTTGAGCTGCCTCCCCTCCCTTCCCTATGGAAGAGAGAAGATCCCCTTTTTATATCCACTACGACCAACCAATAATGAGGCTCATGTTCTACTACAATAGCTGCACCACTAATGACTATAATCTCTACCATGAATCACCATCCCCTAGCAATTATCACAACCACCTTTGCGTTAGTTATGTTTCATGTTCTACCACCATTACTAACATTTGTAGGGGGCTATAGTAACTACTGAAATGCTACACATTCTACAGTAACGACTGCCATAAATAGCCACCATTTCTATTGCTATATGTAACTCCTACATAACTCCTCCACCACCTGGTAGCCATGAATTCCCACATCTACATGGTAATGCCCATGTTCTGCTTGTAACATGTGCCACTAATGATCACAACTGCCACCATGAATAGCCACCACCTGGCCGTTACTACCCACAATTTGCAATTTAAGTGCCCACTATGTCCTAATTTAACAATCTTTGATAGTAACATTTACTGTCACCATCTCTTGCATGATTTTTATAGTGGTTATTGAGAGAGGGAAATAGAGACATTGATGATCATGGCCCCATGAGAGCATGGGAAGTGTTAACATCAACACAAGCTTATAGAGAAAAATTAAGAATGCAAAGAAATCATCTTCACTTTTTTATACACAACAACGCACATACAATCACATCACGCATAAGAGGAAAAAATTTTCCAATAAAACCATCACAAAATGATATCTTATACTTTTCTTTTTTGTTAAAAAGGTTGATGAATAGCTTTCCCCAACATCAAGCAAATTAAGATCAAAACACAAACAAAATATATAGCTATAGTAAACTAACAAGCAAGAGGAAAACACAATGATAAACATAGGATCTTAGTTTAAATTAACGTAAAATATACATATTCCTATTAAAATAAAACTCATTAGATCATATAAAATTCCTAAACTAACAACATAGAATGGAAGATAATCAAGCCTATTTGGGTAAAGTTATTACATACAATAATGTTCTTAAATATAAAAATTTTTCTTTATTCAAAGCCTTTGTAAAAAATGTCTACCCTCTGTTCTTTGGATGAAATATGAGATAATTTTACTACTTGTAACTCTACTTGATCTCAAAGAAAATGATATTTAATTTTTACAAGTTTAGTCTTACCATGAAAAATTAGATTCTTAGAAATAGAAATAGCTATATTATTATCGCAATGAATAATTAGTAGATGAGAGAATGCTATATTAAAAAGTTATAGTACTTTCCTCATCCAAAGAATTTGTGTGTAATACTATGAGGTTGTAACATGTTTAGCTTCAGCTGACAATAAGGCTACAAAGTTCTACTTTTTACTCAACCATGATACTAGTCTATTACTAAGAAAATAACAAGTTCCACTATTGAATTTTTGATCATCTTTATTTCCTATACACTCTACATCTATACATGCTTGTAATTCAAAAGTTTTTCTTTTTGGATACCATAGCCCATACCTAATTGTGCCTTTCAGATATTGTATAATTCTTTTTGTTGCAACAAATTTTTATTCTTTTGATTCTTACTGATATTTGGAAATCAAACCTATTGCAAATGCTACATCAAGACTACTAGCTATAGCATAATGTAAGCTTCCCACAATAGATCTATATAGTGTAGCATCAATGTTCTTTTGATCTTCATCTTTGTAGAGATGTAGACTAGTGCTAAGAGGAGTTGCACATGTCTTAGCTTCGGTCATGCCAAAATTCTTGAGCATCTATTAAACATACTTTATCTCAAAAATGAAGGTTCCATTCCTAAGTTATTAAATATGTAGGCCCGTAAAATGAGATAGCTCTCCTATCATAGACATCTCAAGCTTTGATTTCAAAACTTCAATAAATTCTTTGCTTAAACTTGAGCTTGTTCCTCTTGACATTATATCATTAACATAAATATAAGCAACTGAAAAGCTTGTATTATCCTTTTTAACATAAGGAGTACTTTTCAAGGGATCTTTCAAATTCCCATTTTTAGCTAAATATGAATCAAGTTTAGCATACCACACCCTAGGGGCTTATTTTAAGCCATATAAAGCTTTGTGTGGCTAATATACATGATTTGGCTTTTTAGTATCAATATATCCTATTGGTTGTTCAATATACATTGTCTCTTTTATTTCTCCTTTCAAAAAAGTTGATTCCGCATCAATCTAGTAGAGCTTAAGTCCATGATAAGCTACAAAATCTCAAAGCATTCTAATAGATTCTAGTCTTACAATTGAAGCAAAAGTATCTTGATAATTGAGTTCCCCAATTTAAGCAAAGCCTTTAGCTACTAATATTGCCTTATTCTAAGTTATTTCACCATGCTTATTTAGCTTATTTGATAAGACCCACTTGGTTCCAATGATATTATCTCCTTTGAAAGATGGATCTAAATTTCAAGTGTCATTCTTTATAATCTATTTCATTTCTTCATTCATGGCATTCCTCTAGTATTCACTTCCAAGAGCTTCCCTAATGGTTAGAAGAAAGGAAAAAGAAAAAAAAAACATACTAATAAGTCATAATCCATTCTTTCAGCTCTATTCCTTCTTGTCCTTGGCTAAGTGATGTCCTAAGAATATCCATCATGGATATAAACCTTTGTGTTCTTCTCCTTAGGCCATCATCAGGTGTAGCCTCTTGATCTATTTCTACATCATTAGCTAAGGTTCTATGCTCTTCTTTAATCTCATCAGCTTGTTCAAATGTCAAAATATTATCATTATTTTCTTCTTCATCTACATTCATACCATTTCTTAGCCAAATTATTAGTCTCTTCAAATAATTCATCAATATTAACATGAGGTGTTTCAATAATCTTTAACATTTTTAAATTTAAGCAACAATAGGCTTTTAAATTGCTAGAGTATCCAATATATAAATCATCCTCACAATGACTATCAAGCTTATGAACATTATGTTAATTGATGATATAGCACTTGCTGCTAGAATTTCTAAAATATTGACCATTAGCTATTTTATCATACCACATTTAATAAGAAGTTTTACCATTATCAACTCTTACCAAACATCTCTTGATAAAATACATAGTTATTCTAGCTACCTCATTCCATAGATACTTTAGTAAATTCTTCTCATTTATCATTGATTGTATCATCTCAAATATAGTTCTATTTTTTCACTTGATAACACCATTTTTCTAAAGTTTTCTAGCTCATGAGAACTACATCTTGATATCTAAATCTCTACGTAGCTCATAAAATTCATTTAAGGTCAACTCATCTTCATTGTGAGTCCTAATAGCTTTGAGTTTAATTGTTGTTTTAGTTTCAACCATACTTTTAAATATCTTTAAAAATTTAAATAGATCATATTTTTTCTTAATACATGTTAGCCATGATATTCTAGTATAATCATCAACAATAAGAAAGAAATATTTTTTACCATTAAAACTAGATACATCGAAAGGTCCACATACAACCATATGTAATAGTTCAAGATTATTATTATAGTAAGAATTTACTCATTTAAAAGTAACTTTACTTTGCTAACCATGTTGGCATGCTAAACATACCTCTTTTAGCTAACTTACCTAAGGAATGCTTCTTATGGATTAAGCCTGGATGAAAACTTGAATATTTCTTGAACATAAGTGTTCTAGTATTTTATGCCATAACCTACTACTACTTATCTCATAAATAAGAGTTGGACATTGAGACTACTTATTTATAGAATATAAATTATTTCTTGCTTAAGTAACATAAGCTTTAAAATTATTTACTTTATTTTCTAATTTGCATTTCTTATTATAGCTTTCTCTTGAAAATTTTCCTAAGCTTCATAGATTATAATGCAAGCCATTAATAAAATAAATGTTATGAAATTTAGAAAAATCATTATGAATTTTAATTGAGCTAATACCTCTTACCATGGCTTTACCTTTGCACCAAAGCTTACCTTGCCTTTGTTAAAGTGTTTAAATGTGATAAATTTTGATTTATTACCAGCCATGTGTTGATAATAACCATTGTCAAAAAACTATGTTTGGGCTTCAAGAGCTCTTTAAGGATAAATGAATAAGAAGAGCTCTTCTATTAATTAGTTTTGAAACCTAATGTCCTATTTTCACATTTCTTGGAAAATACTTAGTAGAATGAAAATAACACATACTTTCATAATGAGAAAAGTCATTGGTCCTACAATTCCTTACTTTATGGTGTAAAATCCCATACTTAAAATAATATCTTTAGAATAAACTGGTTATTGGTCTTGGATCATATCTAATGATTGGAATTCTTGGAGTAGAAAAATTTTCCTTACTTGTATGTGAGTCCATGGCTTATGATTGTGGAGGCTATGTTTGAGCTTCTATCTTATGCATTGATGCTTTTATTGAAGAAAACTTTGTTGAGGGACTAGACTCACAGCCAAGATATCTTTCTTCATCACTTGACCATCCATTGTTGATGATGTCCTTGAGCTATTCCGAGCTATAAGTAAGCTTGCTAAATAAATTTGATGTGGCTTAAGTAGCTTTACCTTTCATGCTCTTCTTTAGCAGTAGCACTTCCTCTTTTAGCTTTAAATTTTCTTATTCATCTAATTTAAGCTTCATCTTATAGATCTTAATTACTTGATGCCTTTCTTTAACAACTTTTTTCAAATTTTCATTAACTTTGATCACTATCTACAGTTGGCCCATTAGCCCTTCTATATTAATGTCATCAAATTCTTCATATTTATTTCTAGTGATGTCTTATTTGTTTTGTCTATTCTCATCTCTAGTTAAGCCTATGGTTTCAAAACCATTAAAAGTGTATTGATCATTTGGATTAGCATACATAAAGCTTTGAAAATCATCATCTGAATCATAATCATTAATCATGGTTGGAAATGAGAATAAGTCTTATGTAACAATATTAAAATCATTGGTTCTTATATCAACATAAGTAAAATGAGCAAAGAAATTTTCTTCGTCATCCTTGATTTTTGTACTATTCTCTAAATGCTCTAACTTTGTATTTTAGCTACTTGAGATTTTAATTTAACAAACTTGTAGTGAGTTCTCTTTGAACTTAAGCTTATCATCTTATTTTCTTGATTCTTCTCATTCTTCCTCTTGTTTAGATAATCTGCAATCATATAACTTGTTTCACCATAAGAATAATAAGAAGAATATTTTTTTAGCTTCTTACCAACCTTCATCTTTTTAAGTATTTTAAGCTTTCTAATGAGATTAGCAATCTCCTTATTAGAATTAGACTTTGATGTTGATAGTTCCTCTTTATCTTCATTCTTTTCAACTTTGGCTCTTAAAGCAATTTGCTCCTTACTACTATAAATACTAGCTCCAGCTTTTCTAATTTCCAAGACTAAAAAATACCGTAGATATGAGCTACCATCAGTCTTGAGAGATCTTTTGTCACTTCTATGAATGACACATTTTCTTTGAATCCATTGGGTAATATAGAAAATATTTTCTAGTAAATGATATCCTCTACTTAGGCTTCACCCAACATGGTCATTTCACTAACAACTTCATCAACATATTTTTATTTTATTCCAATTTAGAACATTAAACTTAGCTCTTAATGTCAGTATCTTAAACTCTTCACTATATCATCTCCCTTATAAATAGCTTGAAGATGCTTCCATATTCCTTTGGCTGATTGAAGAGGCATAATCTTCATACAAAATACTCTATCAAAGCCACAAACTAATACATTCATAGTTTGAGCATGTTGCAAATAATTATTGATTCCTCTATTAACCACCTTTTAGAATATCATCACCATGTGCTAGAAGATATTTCTTCATCTTAAAATTTCATAGAGGATAATCTAAACCATTAAACCATGAAACTCTATTAGATGAGAAGCCTTGATTCTACATTATGTCTAGGATAAGGAGAAAGTACAACACAAACTATTAATTTGGAAGTGTTAAAGAAGCTCCTATACCAATTATTATTTCTTGGATGTATGAAAGATGCTTGAGCATGTGAATTAGGGCCTTATGAAAATTAGAACTAATCAAAGATTCCAAAAAAATCCCAAACTAGAAACTTAGCCCAATAAATAGAGCACCTATAAATAAACATAAATATTTTAATGTCGTTTTCTTGCTAAAATGGTTGGCCTACATTCACCATGAAACTATTCCTAGATCCTAGGGGTAAAATAATTTTATTAATCTAAAAAAATTATCAGGCTTTCTTTATAATCTATAACTAAGCACAACCATCAATCTTGAAATCATAGAAATTTCTTCTCATAACATAGAGGGGAAAAAATACTTTAGTTTTGTCTTAATGAAGAGACTAAACAGCTATAGAGCTTTTTAAAAGAAATAAATTAGAGCTTTTACACACACACACACACACACAAACACACTCATAAAGATAGAGAGAGAAAGAGACAAAGAGAGAGAGAATGAAAACTAGAAAGAAGAGAAGAATAGAAGAAGCAACTTTAGCTCAAATATAAAAGGATAAAATTCTAATTATAGAGCTGAGCTAGAGTTTAATTTATAGCCATCATTCTCTATAACCATTTTAGGATCCTTTTTCAAGTCATTGCTAATATGCTAGAGAAGCATGAGAAGTAACACGCTATAACTATTACTAATCCATTAGGGAGAATAGCTAAAGAAGAAGAAACTATATTCATTACATCTTAGCCTTTATTATTTCTTTTGGTATGAGCTTGTGGTAAGCATTAAAAGCTTAGTAAAGAAGCAAGAAATCTATCATTTCATTTTTAACACTAATGATTCCTTTACTTCTCACAAAAATAACAAGCTTTTCTTGTATTAGAGACAATGACTCTTTAAGCTTCAACTAACAATCCTTATTTATTTCATTAATGAGGTTTAACTTATTTCCATAGTAGTATAGACACTAGCCTTTCATATAATATCCCGTTTTAATCTAATGTTTACTATAAGTGGAGGTTTTTGATCTTTTGCTAATTTAATCTTGTGTTGTATAGCTTAAAAAGTAACATTTAGAATAAAATTTCTCACTCTTTTGGTTTTAAATAAATCTTTTTTGGAGATAGTTGAAGTAAAAAATCTTGTACTCTCACCTGTAGCTAATTTTCTTTTGAAGTTAATGTGTACTAGTGTAGGCTATAGAACCATGTCCAAACTAATTTTAATATGAGCATCTCTTATAAGGAGCTAACATGGAAGATCTAGCCTTCTTATAACTAAAAATATAATTCTACTTATTTTTTAATTTCATGGTAGAATAAAAGTGCTAACATAGTAGAACCATTTGGGTGAGCTTTGTAGAAGTAAAAAATAATTCTAAAGGTTGGTTCTATGATGTGATGTGGCAAGGTTCCTAACAGAACCAAAAAATGATTCTAAATTTTATTTAAAATGAGCTTTTAACTGTAGCTACATGGGTGGAAGAAAAGCACTAACATAGTAGACCTATTTTGATAGAGCTTTGTGGAACCGAAAAATGGTTCTAAGAGTTGAGCTTAATTAAAATTCTTTCTATGCACATGCTCTAAAAATGCTTACCTTGGCAACAAAAAGTCCTTTAAATTGCAATATGCAACTAGAACTAAATTGAAGAGTTGATGTGGAAGAGGGAAGTTACTAGTAGCTTGAGCTCATGTAGAATCAAAATATAGTTCTAACATCCAATGCTGATGTGGTTAAAAATTTAATAGTGCACATGATTTTTCAAAACACTCAACTTGGTCCCACAAGTCTTGTCCATACAAAAAGAAGCTAACATGGTTGAACCAAACTAACAAAATAGTTTTAGAGCTAAAAGCAAAAAACTAAGTTGAGTTAAGAAACTTTGGATGCACACTGTGCAAAGCTAGTAAAACCATTTTAGGCAAGCTATATAGAACCAAAAACTAGTTCTAAAATGCAACACATATTCCAAAAGAATATAGGTTAGAGAGAAAAGCCATCAAAAGTAGAAGCTCTTGTAGAATTAAAAAATTGTTCTACTAGTTGGTTCCATGTGTTGATGTAGCAAAAATAACTTATGCAAATAAAGGCCTTTTTGGTAAAAGAATAATTGAAAGCTAAAACCCTTTTGAATAAAAGCTCTATTTACAAAGCCAAACCTGAAACCAAGCTCAAAACACCCAAAAGCCTCTTGATATTTTTTCTTTG
>MNCI01000167.1:2345-158795 GCA_015680685.1 Gnetum montanum
GAATAAAGACACCGTACAATTACATTCACCACACTGCAGGCAGACACGGGAAAAAACCTAACTCTGGAGGGATCGAACTGCTAGAGCTTCGCTACTTCTAAACTGGGATCCCAAACAAGGGAGAGTCGCGTCTTATTTATAGATATGGCAACGGACTGCGATATCGCGTACGCGATATCGTAGGGAAGACGCGATATCGCGGCCTATTCCAAGAGCTATTGATCAATCAGGGAGAAAAAAATTATGTGTCTTAATTATATCAACATTACTATAAAAAAGAATCTCAAATTTTTGCTCACTAGCTTGTAATTTTGCTTTCTTGGAATCAACAAAAAATTTTGCATTGATAGAAGAAGTAAAAATTTTAGCATCAGTTGAAGAAATTGGAGATAATTTAGAATTCCCCTAGAGAGATCAAATTTTTTGGAAAAAAATCAAAGAGAGAAAATTACATTTATTGAAGAAAAATTAGATCTACATATAGAATGTATTAATTGTGAGTAATACAAGTGATAGTAGATGAGCAATATGTATTATTAGAACACTACTATTTCTTTATAAGAAAATGATAAATCTCAAGTATTTAAACTATAAATATTGATTCAAGATCATTATAAAGAAGAAGTTTTCAAACTACATTAATACACATATCAACAATGAGGTCTTAGCCTAGTTATAAGATTCTTGAATTGGAAGCTCCAATTTATGGGTATGATTTTTGTGGGTAATACTAAGTTATAACATCCTAATTACATGATATATATTAGGGCGTACATATGTTTACATGAATACACATATTTGTTGTACTTAGGATTTATTTGCCTAATATTTTTTTTTCCTGTTTTTTTTTTCTTTTTTGGGAAGGGGTTGGGGGGTGGGGGTGGGTGGGGGAGAGGGGAGGAGATGAGCGTGCCAAATCCAAAAAATGAATAATAATATTTAAAAAATTCAAAGTATATCAAATTACTAAAGAGGGAGTCTAAATGACATTTTTTGCCCTTTCTTATTTGTTTTGAAGCCAATTTGAGCCTAATTTCTTTTGTTCTACCCCTTATAAATAGGTAGTGATCTCTACATTTCATCACAATTTGTAGAATGGTTTTGAGTGTGATGGGATAAGTTTTGTTCTTCCCCCCTTATAAATAGGTAGTGGCCTCAACATTTCATCACAATTTGTAGAAGGGTTTTGAGTGTGATGGGATAAACGAAACAAAAACAAATTGAGAGCATGAGGTTGAAAAGGAAGACACTCTGAAGAGAGATTATTTTATCTTTATTTTTATGAATTTGCCTTATATTGTTGTGGATTTTCTATTCCCCATCTTTGCTTTCTTATCTTTTGCTATTCTTCTACAATTTTGATTATTATGCTAAGATTCTATAGAATTTTTATCATTTTGGGCATGTTTTTATGAAAAATAATATTTTAATTTTGTCCATACCATTTTCTATCTTTTGGTAAATTTCTAAAATTGTGGAAACTTTGTCCAACCTACTTCTTAGATATTTTATGAATATTTTGGATCAACTTTTAATGTGAACATGGTTTTTGGTTTAACTCATGATATAAATATGATTTTGCCAAAATTTTGTGAAATTTTGGCTATCATGAATTTTTGGCAAGAATTTTGTGGAATTTAAGCTTTAATGAATTTTCCCCGTTTTGGAAATCTTTTGGATTTTTGGAATAAAATAATAATATTTGTGGAACTAGTTTTACTTAGTTCGTAGTAACAACTACAAATCTTTTAAATGCCCCTGTTTACATGAAGTAGTGGAGTGTTCTTTAGTGGGACCCATCCCACAGGAACAAAGATTGTTGGATGGATTTTCTATCCTAAATTTTGATTCGGAAGTTTATGTGAGGCTATTGATTTAGTCAAAACCATGACATTGAACATTTGAGTCTACTGATGTGTGGTGAGGCATAGTCGAGACCTATCCTTCCGATGATACGTGTGCCTTAGCCACTGAGAATGCTAGTAGTGAGGCTATTGCAAAAACCCAACCATGAGGGACTCGCTTAAGGTCATAAGGATAATCTAATGATAGTAGTGAGGTTATTCCAAAAGCTGTCAGTAAGTCCCTTTAGCATTGAGAGTAACCAATGCATAGTTACTAACAAATTTTTGGACAAATATACACTCTTTATATTTTTGTTGGACAAATTTGTGATATCCTGAACATTAAAATAATTTAAAGGATAATTCAATGATAGTAGTGAGGTTATTCCAAGAGCTATTGGTGAGTTCCTTTAGCAATGAGGGTAACCAAGACCTAGCCTTTGAAGATGCCTAGATAAAATATACATTCTTTGGATTTTTGGGATATTTTGTGGCATTTAGAGACTTGAAAACATTTTATTAATTTTGTGGCTTTTTAGGAATTTGAAACATTTTTGAATATTTTTTGCAAGCCTTTATCTAGCCCATATCTTAAGACTTTTAGTCCATAACCTTTATGCTCCAGAAAAAGAAAAATAAAATAACCTTTCTTATTTGAGGAGTTTTGACTCCTACATTTTGATGCAAAGAGTAAGCAAGGAAATATTGGAAGAGGAACATAGGATAAAAAATGGACTGATTGTATATAAGATGGACCCTCTAAATTTGAAAATTAATTTCTATATATTTTGTATTTTTGTAAAATAAAAACCTTGTACACTTCTTGGATATTGAGCCATGTACTTATTTTTGTGAATAAATAATAAAGCATGATAGATATGAATTTTTTGTTTGTGCCCTTGGAACTGTGAGATTGCAAGGAACATTTTTCACTTCAATGCACAAGAAATTTAATATTATTTATTATTTATTAATATATTAATATTTAATTTAGTAAACTTAAAATGTGAATAACTTTCTTTCTAGATGTTTGATTGAGGCAAAACAGGTGTCATTGGGATCATTGTTTATAAAATTTTATTACGCTATATTGATCTATTGTATTTATGCTCTTTATTACTAATTTTTATCTATTTTACTAGTTCCTTTTGAGTTAGTAAATCAAGGTTAAATCCATATGCTTAGGGTTTCATAGCATCTTGATTAGTTATTGATAGGATATTTTATAGATAATCAATAAGGGTGTTACATAAAATCTATCAATTTGATAATAAATTTTATTATTTCCTTGTTTATTATTACACAAGTATAATGCTACTCATTTGAATGATGTGAGAATAAAGAGCTAATATTTGAAAGATAATATTTTTATTTAAAATGGCACCAATATTCTTGTTCTCGAGAGGACATATTAGGAGGAAGACCATCAAGTTTATCTAAATAGCTTTCAACCATATTAAAGTCACCCCAAATACTCTAAGGAACTTTAGGTACAGATGAAAGATATTTCCAAACCTTTGATCGATTTTTCAAATTATTAAAAGCACAAATATTACAAAGCCCAATGTCTCCTATGACAAGTAATCCAAAGAACTATTCTAAGGTTATCAAAGCTAGAATTCAAAACTTTTTCAATCCAATTTTTATTAACTAGAATAGCAACACCTCTTTTATTAACCTCATGAGTAGCAACAACAAAAAAGAATTTAACAACAAAATTAATATCATGCATTGAAATCTTAATTTCTTAAAGGAAAAGAAAATCTAGAGATAAATGTTGATTTGAAGTATACTCCTTGGTAATCTTTGCTTGGAGTTATTAGAAAGACATTGACATTCTATGATAAAGCTAACATTTAAATGTGGGGGAGGAAACATCCAATATTGAATTTTCAAGCTTAACATTTGTATCACAATTTATGTCATTGATAAGTATAAAAGCATTAGTGATGAATCATGGTTTTCCAGGTGTTGATATCAAACCCCTATTATCATACCCCTATTATCAGACCCCTATTATCAGACCCCTGATATTGAGTACAAGATATCATGTCTGATGAGTCCCGATATCGAACCCCCGATATCAGGTACTCGATATCACAACCTGGATAGCAATATTGGATACGCGATATCATGGTTTCTATGTGAGCCTATAAACACACAATGGGATGCATGGGAAAGTAATAGGAAGTTAATGTTAGAGTAGGATCTTTTTGTCAATTTTTTACTCTCAACCCTTTCCCCAGTGCATGCCAGCAATGTGATGATTGTAATTGTACAGAACCTTTCTTTGAGTGTGAAGTACTTGGACGTGCATATGATTGGCAATAAAGATCGAGATTACTTCATCATTGCAGCATTCACTTAATTTTAATTATTATTTATTGCTTTCGTAATTAATATTTCTCTACCCTCACCTCCTACCCCTATTAGTAAACATGGAATGAGTACAACTTAATCATGAGCATTTAACTGTGACTACTTGGTATCCCAGTAGCATACCTAGGACATGTGCTTGGTAATCCCAGTGGTAGTACACAAGGTCCAAGATGTGTACAGATGATTAAGGATGGATGCTCATTGCACTTAAGCTAGCTTAGATTCTCTTCTCCCTCTCCATCTTAGGTTAATCAAAGTTACTTTCCATTACCTCTAGGATTAGAACTAGCTTAGGACCACATCATACACCTCACTCTAAACTAAACTATATGTGATAAAGCAAATACTAGTCTAGGTGGGAAGATAGCAAACTACAATCAACGTGTAATTATCTAGATACCACAACTAGCCCGTCTACAGAGTTCGACTGGATCGTGTGTGAACGCTCATATTCGTATGGTTGAGTGTAGGGATACCTCGCCACTCATCAATTAGTAAATAAAATAACATTTTGAATAATACTTCAACTAGAGAGAGAAGGAGATATCTTTGGGATAATTAAATTGAAATTAGTATTTTTAGACCTCTTATTTTTTTGTTGCACTAAGAAAAATTCATCCACATTAGTATTTTCACTTCTAGTCCTTGTGAAAATTTTCTTTTTTCAAGAGGAATTTTCTTTAAATATCAAGAGCTTATTAGCACATTTAAATTAAAAAAATTTAGTAAAATGCTAAGAACTTGTTGAAAAAGATTTTATTTATGATTGTTAAAAACTACTGATGAGTGGCAAGGTACCCCTACACACAACCATACAAATCACAAAGTGTTCACACACAATCCAATTAAATTTCATGGACTTTATAATTTCTAGTGCACTAGTCTTCTAGGTAGTGAGCCTTGCCCTAAGGTCATTCATTATCTTCTTGATTATACTTGTGAAGTACAAAGGTATGGTTAAGTGAAATCGAGGCATATGATTTTTATCATTTTATATTTTATGTTCTTGGTGGTTTGAATAGAGAGATAAAGTAATTTAATGACTAATCTAAATTAACTAACTAACTGATCTCTAACTAATCCTAACATAAGCATCTAGTCTCACTTTTTGTACATGTCCTGAACCCACGTATCCATTACTAGGTTGCAAAGCGCTACGCCACTGGGTCCACCAAGCAATAACACTATTGGGATTACCAAGCAAATACATGTTATGCTCGAAGCGGTTGTATTTATGTATTTAAACTATCTAGCTTATCTCACTTAATTAACTTAATTACTGGAAAACATTAAATCATTAACTGAAGACATTAAATGCATAAATAAATATCTGAACTATCCAGAATGCTGCAAGGTTTATCAGGAAGCTTGTCTTTATTACTGTACATACTATCATGCTCAAGTATAATAATGCTTGAATAAAGATCTATACACCCAATGAGTCCTATTATGGGCACTACGAGAAATATTCTAATGTTCAAATGAACAAACTACAATAGCTCTGCTACTACGATGAATTTGATGTCATAAATGTGGTTGGCAAGCACATATTTATAGTAACAAATGGACCTTGCGTTGATGGGGTCGTGTCGACATAGCAAACAATGCATTGACAGGGCCGCATCAACATAGCCAACCACAATCCATGATATTCCCATGACTAAATAAAAACTCGTTCTTGAGTTTTTTTACAAAAAATTGAAAAGGTATGGGATTATTAACTAACTCTTTAACAAAACAAAGCAAACTGACTTGATAAAACTGAGTGCCTGAGTGTACAAATCAACACATTACAACAATTGTGGTGTTCATAACACAAAATTAAACATAATGACATGACTCTTCAAAATTGGATGACACTTACTTTGATGGCATGAAGTTGGTGGAAAAGGTTAAATAGTCCCAAGGGGTGGTGGCTCCTAACGCTCCAAGGGACCTTCACCAGCTTCAAGCATGTGTGGTAGCTTTGGTGGTTGTGGTTGTCCTGCTACTGCTACAACTTCTGACAGGAGGTAAAAGGCATTCAGTAATGGCTTCATTTTCTCCTCCTTACTCCTAGGATCATGCTTTGTCCACACATCTTCACCAATGTGGGTAGGAATGGGCACATACCAAGGATAGGGAATCGTTGGGAATAACTCCTTAGTGTTAATCAACCAGGTAGCAAATTGTTTGCACTAGATGTCAAACACCTTAACTATGTCTTTTAGCTCCTGGTAATCATTCATTCTCTTGGCCAAGTTCTCAATAGCTAATCATTAATCCATGAATCATGCCCTAAGAACTTCAAGTTTAGCATTTGTTATCTCAATCTTTTGCTTGGTGTCCTCATGGTACTTGAACTTGGCCTCGTATAGCAAGATGACCTGGCCACTTGTTTTTCCAATTTTGACCACGGTCGTCCAATAGTAAACATTGCTAAGTTTACATAGCAAAGATTGGCCAATTCCATTTATTTTTTCATTTCTTCAATTTGCAACTTCTTTAGGTGGATCTTCACTCTATTATATGCATCAATCCCATCAACAATGGGCTACCATACTTGTCTTCCTTCCTAGAGCTGTTGGAGGGCTTCATTTACTTTTACCTTAGTCATTTGAATATGTTTCTCATTTACCTCCTTCTGCAAGCCAACCTCATCTCTATAGTAATTTTTAACTCTTTCAAATTTGAGAGGCAATGATCTTAATCGTAGACTTCTAGCATAAGGCTCAAACTTCCTCTATAGAAAAATTTTGATTCTCTATGGCTAATTTTCTTAACTTAGTATTTACCCTAGTGAGCTACTCCTGTTGATGATGAATGAATTCCTACATTTGTTAGTTTTGTGCATCAACATTGTGCAACAAATGATTCTTTGTGATCAATGATTTGTTTTCCTGGTGCATCTAAACCAAGCCCTTCTAAAGCAAGTAAGTTTTTTCTCCTACTATCGATTGGTTGAAGATGGCCATCACCATTCCCTCCTTAGCTTTTTTAAATCATTCCTAAAGCTATTTAAAATCTTTATCTCTGGTGATTGCTAGGCTGAGGAGTGCAGGATTAGCAAAATGGGCACGTAGTTTAGCAATTTCTACAGTTAAGCATTGGTTTTGTGCTTGGCCATTTCAAGTTGTCCCTCTAAGATGATGCACTTGCCCTTTGTTTCCAACATCTCTGACTAGGTTGCAATAATGTTATTCAGGAAATCAAAGATTTCCAGAATTGGTTGCCCAATTCCCAGTGGTCGGTTCAACAACTCTTCATGCTGGGCTGCATTCAATCTTTCACTGACCATGCTTGTGAACATCTACACATCTAGAAGTGTAGATACAAATGGTATAGACACCGCAAGTGCATTAAGTGCTTCAACGATTCGGTCAGTGACTACTTTAGTAGCAATCTCCTGTCCTTGATGCTACACTACCAATATAGCTGCCCCCTTGCCTTCCTTCAAATGCACCGAAAAGAAGGCAGCCTTCCCAGAGATTTCTAGGAATAAATGGTGTTGAGATAAGGACATTGTCAACTCTCAAGCATTGGGATCTAACCTCGTAGCCAGCTACATTCTATGGGTAGAGAACATCAACCCATCTCTTTCCATCTAGCTAATTCGTTGAGCCACATCATCAAGGTGACTCATCATTGGTTGATATACAGATGGGTCTACACCACTCGTTCCTACATGTTGCTCCTACTCACTTAAGAGCTACTCTTAGATTTCGTGCAAGTGCTCAATGGCTACACAAGCCTCCAGCGTTGTTTCTTGAGTAGTTGGTGGAGGTGGTGGCTATTGCTCCCCTTCTTTAGTCATGGCAAGTGTCTTGCCCTTCATTATTTCAGACCATAAGGCAATGGGAGTATGCCTGGTCATGTCATTTACATAGTTGATGATCCTTACCCTTTTGCAAAGTTTCTGGATGAGGCATGAAAAAGGCAAGGTTTTCCTTTCACATTCATTTTCTTTGAAGTGCTTCTTGATTTTTAAATAGATCAATTATGGAAGATTTGCTAGAAATCTCCCGCTTAGAGTAGCACATGCTTAGATGGAAAAGGCAGTCACCTTACTAGGCCTCACTGTTGGATTGAGATGGTAGGCCATCATTTTGAAGTATATGTGTTCCATCAGTGTGAGCATGTTGTATTCCTTACGGTCAACCCTGTAACACCATTGAGTCAACTCCTTTTTGGCCTCAGGTTCATCTTGTGTTAACAACTCTACTAGTTGTGTCCTAATATCAGGTAATCCCAACACCTGTGCGATAGCTTCAACTAATTAGAACATTTGAATATCCTTGATTTTCACTATGGAGCCTAGACTTCTATTATTCTAGAAGAGATACATCTCTCCCATGTATCACTTCCCACTGGAAGTGATGACTAGCCACATGGGAGAAATTTGCAATTGTGTTTTTACCTCTACTAGAGCATGCTCTAAAAATGGCCCAAAGTTCAGTTCCTAGAAAACTGAGCGTTGGATATCACAGGGCCTAATGATGTCAAGGAAGGCTTGTGTTAGTGTGACCTCAAGTCTTGGTATAGGTCCTAGTGCTTCCCCTCACTATGATTATTCTATTACCACTTCTTCTTCAGGAATCTGTTAAACAGATTCAGTTCAGGCTCTGCTCAAAGAGGTCCTATTGCATGGGTTGCTTCTGGTTGTTCCTAGGATTGTTCTTGTTAACCCCTTCCAGTTTTGGATCATTTCTTCCTTGGTTGAGAAGGTCCTCCCTTCTACAATCATTTCGATCTTGGCACCATTTGTAACCACAAGATGATCATAAGTTAGTAATTGTTGTGTAACATGAAACAATGGGGGTACATCATCTACTTAGGATAGTTACACTTGGCTAAGTTGTGACTATGGATGATTTAATTAATTTTAATCATTATTTTATTTATGTTTTAATGTTAACTGATGAATCATGATTCATCAAGCCACAATATCAGATCCTCAATATTGGATCCACGATATTGAGTACGCGATATCGCAGCCCAATAACGATATTAGATACACGATATCGTGGTTTCTGTGTGGGCCTATAAATACACATGTAGGCACACAGGAAGAGGGAGTTTTTTTTTAGTAAGTTATAAAAGTTAGTTTAGTGTATGATCTTTTTGTCATTTTTCCTCTCAACCCTTTCTCCTAGTGCATGCCTGCAGTGTGATGACTGTAATTGTATAGCATCCTTTATTCGAGTATGATGTACTTGGACACGCACATGGCCAGAAATAAAGATCAAGATTACTTCATCATTGCAACATTCACTTAGTTTAATTATTTAATTGTTATTGTTATTTATTGCTTTTGTAGTTAATATCTCTTCACCCTAACTCCTTAAACACGAAATGAGTACAACTTAATCATGAGCATTTAAGTGTGACTACTTGGTAACCTAGGATACCTAGGATCTGCACTTGGTAATCCTAGTAGTAGTTGTGCATGAGGTCTAAGATCTGTATAGATGATTAAGGAACAAATGCTCATCACACTTAGGCTAGCTTAGATTCTCTTTCCCTATCTCCTATTAGTTTAGATTCTCCCTCCCTTTTCCTCTTAGCTTAATTAAAGATTATTTTCCATTGTCTCTAAGAGCAGCATTAGTTTAGGAACACATCATACACCTCACTCTGGACTAAACCATACGTGACAAAGCAAATATTAGTCTAGGTGGAAAGATAATGAACTACGATCAATGAGTAACTATCTAGATACCACAACTAGCCTGTCTACTGATGAACAGTGTTAAAATTCCAGAACTAGTATCTGCCATAACCACAACTCAGCCAATGCACTTCACGTTGAAGCAATGTATTAACTACATTGTGATTTATCTACCCTCGCTCATTTGTGACTATGTTGTGTGTGCAGATGGCAATCATACAACAATGGACTGGGCCTGGAGGATGCACTCAGGATGGACCAGAATTGGAACATTCATGAAAGGACCAAGATTGGTGGCGTGGCCATGGATGAACAACGACAGGTGCAATATTGACATCGGCAGCAACATGTCTCATTCTTTTCTTTCTCTATCCTTCTTCCCTTTTAGCTGCTAATAAGGCTAGCTATCATGTATGTACAGTGTTCACTTTTGTGGTCATGAACACTAATGTTATCATGTATTGTATTGTTGATCTGTTCACTGGGCACATTGAGTTAGTCACCCCATTCCACCGTCAATAGTCATTCAGTCAATAATCCCATATCTTCCCAATATTTTGTAAGGAGCTCGAGGATGATTTTTCATCCAGTCATGCGGGTATGATGAACTGTGATATCATGTATGCGATATCATGTCCACGATGTTGCGTCCGCGATATCGGATCAACCATGCGATATCAGATACCCGATCTCGTAGCCTGTCTCATATTTATAAATAAGAGGCAACACCTTTGGTTTCCATATTTAAGAATTAGTCCCTTAGCCAAACTCTTGCCATTTTCTCCCTCCAGAGTTAGAATTATTTCTGTGTGCCCATAGTAGGAGTCATAGAGTGAACAGATCTTTATTCGAGCATTGTGTACCTGAGCACACTTCGTGTACAGCAATAAAGACGAACTTTATGATAAACCTTGAAGCATACAGAATAGATTAATTAGTGTTAATTCTTATTTAATGTTTTCATAGTTAATTAATGATTTCTCTCACCCTACAACTCTCTTAGTTAATTACACTCAATACGATCGCTTCGAGCAGGTGTGTAGCGCTTGGTAACCCAGTAACAATTAGCATTTGGTAATCCTAGCAGCGTTGCACTAGTTCAGGATGTGTACAAAAAGCGGGAACAGGTACTGGTGTTAGGAGTACTTAGAACTTAGTTANAAAGCGGGAACAGGTACTGGTGTTAGGAGTACTTAGAACTTAGTTAATGAATAGTTAAATTAGATTAGTTACTTAGTTACTTCTCTCTCCCCTCCTTATTAGTGCAGGATAGAAAACACATAAAAATCATATACCTCAAGCTTACTTAACCATACAATAGTGACATACAAGTAAGTTTGGGAAGACAACGATTAATCAACCCATTATCGTTCCACAAGGCGCATAGCCACTTAGTCCTTCGAATTCGACCAGATCGTGCGTGAAACGCTCATATTCGTATGGTTGAGCATAGGCGTACCTCGCCGCTCATCATCTACGGAGTTTGACCAAATCGTGCGTGAAATGCTCATATTCATATGGTTGAGTGTAGGGGTACCTCATCACTCATCATTAGCGCCATTGTCAGGATAGTGCTAGTTATCTAGATTAGTTACATCATACAATATTGTTGTAACAAAGTATTCACAATACATCTTTTAGAAAAGAAATTAATTTCAATTAAGTCACATACAATATCTCTCTTACAAGATTATGATAATGTAACAACCAGTAGGGCAATTCATTAGAGAACCAATGAATTGTATGATGAAGAAGATGAAGTTTGGAGTACTCAATCTGATGTAGGGGTTTCTTATAAACATAAACGAAGACAACATCATCCCAACTCATGAATGCATAACATACCTAATGACGATGAACCCCTACTAACCACTACAAGCCTAACGCAAATAAAAGAGGTTGTTCAAATATCCCGTAGGCATCGTAAGGAAAGCCATCTACCCAGGCTTGACTTAAACAACTTTTACAAATTCTCAAAAGGCTATGAATTAGATCCACAACAACATTTACAAGCCTTCTACAATGCCTGTGCATGGAACAACATTGATAATGGATGGCAAAAACTTAAGCTCTTTCCTCTGACACTCGTTGTCCAAGCAAAAGTATGGTATAGGTCATTAAAACCAAAATCAATTCGATGTTGGCCAGCAATGGTAGAACTCTTCAATGAAAATATATCAAACTTATGCAAGAGTGTCAGCCTTGAGGAGAAAAATCCAAGAGTGGAAACAAGTGCAACATGAACCCTTGGACATGGCCTTAGAGAGATATTATGCATTGTTAAACAACTGCCTAGGCCATGAGTTCTCTGAGGAGAGGCTAATGTACCATATCATAGATGGGCTCCATAATGAAATAAGGGAGACCCTAGGAATGTATGCCTGAGGTTAACTATATGAACTACGAACCCATCATTTCCATGAGCTTATCAAACAGGTAGCAAAAGAAGAAGGAGAAATGGCTAAATGGGAGAACATTGAAAAATCTCAACAGGCCCAAAACTTAATTCAACAAAGGCCCATGATAATGAAGAGGAGAAATCAACTCACCTCAAGGAGGTGGAATCATCTTTACCAATAGTACAATCATTAAATGAAATTTAGGCAAAGATTAATAAGATGATGGAATGGATGCATAAAAAATGTGAAGAATATGCCAACATTATTGGAGATAGAATCATGATGAACCAAGAAGCAGGATGAAGCACCTTTAGACAATCGGAAAGAAGGATAGAAGAGAATAAGAACTTAACTGCCAATCATACATATCAATGTAATGTTTGCTTGTACGATCACCCCAAAGGCCAATGCCCAATCTTGTCAAATTTGCATGAGCATTGGGGAAGAGTGTTGCACCTAGAGTTTGTAGAGAGATACTATGTTCAATCACAGTGGCAAAAATCCTAGTTGTGGGGGAGGCCACCCTCGAACTAGGTACACCCTTCATATCATCCAAACCCAAGCACTTATCAGGTTCAGCATCCTGTTTTCCCAACCAAGTCAACATCCTCTATCTCACCAAATAATGATTATTCTCCTCAATACTATCAACCCATATCCTCTCCAACACAACCACCACCTTGGATACCTTACACTTCTTCTCAATTTCAACATTCTCATCCTTCACCTGCTTCTATATTGCCACCAATTGTACCTAAGAGTTTTGCACCACATCATCAACCCACGAATGTTACTTGTGCTTCTATTGTCAATAGCAGTGGGAATCCTCCACAACATCATAGGCATCCCTTCTTTAGATGTAACCGTAGAAAGGGACACCATAGTTCAGAAACCACTGCATCCTCCAACTTAGCACAAGTCCAACACTGTGGTGCAACTCCCTTTTTGAACCCAATGCCTCATGTTACCTTATCAAGGCCACCACTCAATACACCAATGACTATACGGCCCAATGAATATAGCCACATGGGGAGACATGTTGATCCTTGCATATCATCTTATGGTCACAAGTATTGTAGTGGGTCAACTCCTTATAAATTAACCACATATTCTAACTTGCCCCACTATGTCAACTCTAATCAAGTGTGTGAACCCTAATGGGGTAAGTATGACTAGGTTCCAATATCTCCAGCATGCAAGGACCCTAACTTTTCATTTATTAATTCTAGCCATGCTCAAAGGATTAGTCATGGGGGATACCCCCCATTCTAACAAGCAAAATTAATAAATGTTTTTCCTTTTCTTTAATTTTACAATTTTTTGTTTTCTAGTTTTTCATCTTTCAATTTTTCTAGTTTTATATTTTTATTAGTTGTGTCATCTTTTTATTTATTTATTTATCTTTTTATAAGTAATCTCATCTATGAATAAAGCACTCATGTAACTCATTGGTTGAGGTGTTGTTCTATGTTATCAAGTCTCAGGTGACTAATTATTTGGACAGCAAGCCCACCACATCCACCCAACCATTCTACTAATAAGAGGTTCTACCCTGGTTACAATGATATTCCTAATCATTAAAACTTAAAGTAACCTTGTGTTCATTATGCCCAGAATGAAAAATGATGGATTAAGAGGGAATGGCCAGGGTGTGACATCAAGGGGACTTGTGAATTCTCTTTGGTGACACCTGTGGGAGTTATCATGCAACTTGGTTGTACTAAGATCCTTGTAGATCTAATGAAAAATGGGAGTAAGAGTAATCAAAAGGCACTCAATCAAGAAACCCAATGCTATTCTAGGGGGTCCCATTGGAAAGACATGCACCCATGCCTAAAGGTAGGCGGCTTCTCTGGATTAACCATTCAAAAAAAAAAGAGTGTGTGCCAAAGCGACCACACAATAAAAAAACATGTGTGCCATAAAGCAAAAATTACTCCTCCCTTGAACAAAACACCAAGTGATCGTACACCTTGTTGTCATGATGCTCTTATGGTTGTCCATAATGGGATGAAATAATGCAATGTCACTGATCGGAGGAATGGACTTGGTCCTGATTTTGGAGTGATGGGAAAATGACACACTAATCATGCTGTACACGCAGGATGCATTGTGCCTTGAGTCAGTTATCTCATGTCCCAATCTCGGCAATCCCTTCTACAAGTTGCCCCACCTCATTGTTCGTGTAATTGTGACTTGTGACTCCGATAGCATGGGATTCATAAATCATCATAGTGATATCTACATGTGTGTGTTTTGTGAGCTTGGTGTGGATTACATTTAACACTTCTAGTGCCTATAGACATTTCAGGGTGTGGTTATGCAAGGGCACTATAGGTTGGAACCTGCTTTGGGGAGGACCCACTTGTATAACCCTTGTAATTTGCACTTGTACAACATCTCCCACACATCATCTTATACCCTCTAAGTATTACCAATGTTCTTCTTTCCTTTATCATCCTTCTAGTTCAAACGTTCCTCTTTCCGCCTACTCTTCATGATTTTCATTAACATATTTTACACCATTATACTCTTTATGCCTTCAGGACTAGTTTGTATTACCCTGGATCCCTTTACATTGACCTACACGTCCTTAGTTTATACCTTGGAATTTCAAAAAATTTGTAACTTTTTTAAGTGCCCTATTTTTTATAGGACGTAATATTGGGTCCTCGATATTGAGTCTGATGTGATATCGGGTCCCCGCTAGTGGGTACATGATGTCGCGTCCTTAAAATATATATATATATATATGGACCCCCCACGCACGTTAACATCATTTGCAACTGTTCATGTGGGGGAAGTTTTTTAAATTTTCTTCTACGACTTGTGATTGCACATCTCTTGTTTCAATAGCCATAACTCGCTCGCTAGCGCTCTAATTTTTATTCCATTTGAACCTACTTGAACCTAGAGTGTTCAGCTTAGTTGTGGGGGAGGGGTACATGCTGAATTGCGTATAAATTTTTTGAAATTCGTCATCACCCAAAGGACACTATCAAGGGTAATTAGCTATAAAAATAATAAACATGTGCCAAAAACAATTTCATCTCCTTATCTATACTGGGAAATTAAACTCTGAAACCACCTAAGCAAAGTGGACCAAATATTAAAATCTTTTGGGGACATTTCCATAAAAATTCCTAACTTTAAAATCACATGGAATCAGAACAAACTCATTAAGGCGAGAAGTATGGCATAACTTAACTTTGGTAAGCAACCTTACTAATGATTGGTCCCATGTGATTGCAGATGGCCCCAAAGCATGGACAATAAGAAGGTACCTCTCAAGGTGCGTCTAAGCAACTCAGGAAAGGTAAAGGATAGGTGCCTACCGAACAACATGCAGAGCAAGAGGAGCAATCATTCAGTATCCATCAAGAAGGCCCTACCACTATACAATTGGGACAGGCAGAAGGAGGAGCTACTGCAATGCCTGAACAAGGACAATGCCTCACATTGCCTCTGAAATGTGTCCCGGCCATCCATGAAAGATCCACATGAACTGCAGTGATCGTGGAATTGAACTTCGAACCTTTCACAGAATTTGCTCCTGAGGCCGTTAGGGACCACCTCAAAGGGTCCCCATTATGGCCTATCCTCTCCGAAAGTGGTGCCTGGTACTTAGGAGAAACGTACCAAAATTGGCACAATAAAGAAGAAGGCACAACAGTTGACATTTGTGGTGTGTCTATTGATTTTAGTGTTGAACCTTCTGAATACAAGGCCAAAGGCTGCTCGTCTATCTACTCGTTCTGATGCTAATGTGTGAAAGATTTGGTTAGATAGAGCATATGGTAAGGAAGATAAGACCTATGGAGAGTTGATGTTGGAAGAGAAGATATACTTTAAAATTTGAACTTAGCATATCTTTTCGACAAAAGGATTAAATAGAATTTCAACATATGCAGCAAGAGGAAGTGCTATATTGATGGGAAAGGTTGATGCTAACCTACCTCATCTATATTTTGTGGAGATCTTAAGGCGGTTTGAAGAACACAAGATAGGGAAGTTTGCATTGCCCTTCTCTTGTCTCATCAGGAAGTTGTGCAAGCATGCTGGTATTCGAGGATACACCAATGACACCCTCAGAAGAGCCCAAAATGCTTTGTATGCCAAACTACTAAAGCCACCAGCTACAAGAAAAAGTGTTGGTGAGATGTTGGGGCTAGAATAAGAGCAAGAACATATGGTGGGGCCCACTGCAACTCAACTTGTAGGGCCTAACCAACTTCTAAGCATGGGACCTAATCAACAATAAGAAGCAAGGCCTAACACGAGCCAACAAGGTCAACCACCATAGGATTACCAACCGTCGATGAGCCATCTCAGGGCCATTGCTGAGACAATCAATTGGGGAAGTCGTGATGATGCAAATCTCTTCTGTGTCATCGACGATACCGTACAGTCCACTGTCTCTATAGATCGTGCACAGGGCGAGGTGTCCATTTAGATAGGAGGAGGAGAGACTTATTGGTCACTATAGATTTCAAGGAACGTTGCATCCTTTTAGGTGTAATTAGAGATTGGTGAAGAGGCCACAATGGTGATCATGTAGGACCAAGATGCAGTGGGAGCTGCAGAGGTGGTCACAGATAACATCAAGGAATATTTTAACCTCCCTGTTGTGCCACTGGTAGATTTCATAGGAGCACAAGATGCTCAAACTCTGGCTAGTTCCTCAATGACTCCTGCAAAACATGAGGATGTGCTTAATCAATTACTACAAATAGGACAGGTAATGATGTCCTTGTTTGACATCCCACAGGATGTTACAATAGCACAATCAAACCTCATCTCCACTAAGGGAAAGCTAGTCATGACAGAGGTAAGGGTTGGGCACGTAGAAGTAGAAGTGGCAAGACTGTAAGAAAGGCTTATAACCTTGCAAGCTGCATAGTGAGATCCCTCTCAATTCATTCTTGTAGACCAGCTGGACACCTTCAGGACCGAGCAACTCAACAAATTGTTGGTAGAAAATAAAAGGGTGGTGGAGGAAAAAGAGACGGCCGACTAGGATGCCTCTAAGGCACAAGCGCAAACCTACGCACATGCCAAGGCACTCAAGGCCTTACAAGAAGAAAATAAACAACTTGTTGCTGACAATCTTTGGTTGACCTCTGTGGAGAAACAAAAGAACATTCTCAAAGAAAATTTTTAGTAATTGCTAGAATAGTTGATCAGGGTCAACTAGGACATGAACCGTTTGGCTAGAGAAAATCAAACCCTCTCAATAGAGGAGGTATGTGCCATCCGTTAGAAGACAACCATCGAAATAAGCGCATGGCAGAACGAGGCCAAGCAGCACGAAAAGTTAAAAGAGCACTTCCGAGACCAGGTGGGAATGTACAAGCAAATCATCGAGAAGGAGCTTCATATGGCCAAGGCCCACATCAACGCTTTTAGTGCTCAACACACTAATTGGTGGGCCATATAGGATACATATACATTTGTCCACCAGGCAAAACTTAAAAGCTAAGACCTGCAGATTCAGGATATCACAGAGTACATGGAGTTGGCAAATCTATAGTATGCCAATCTAGCCATGTTGATAGCAGGGCACCCGAGGACAGAGCTCAAGAGGTAGGTAGCTACCACCTATGCCAAGTATGAAGCAGAATTTACAGAACACAAGAAAACATTACATAAGCTGGAAGTCACAAATTCTGAATTAGAGGTGGTTAAAGCAAGCTACCAAGGACAAAAAGATGTTGCAATTACAGATTTTCATAAGTACAAGGACAAAGCTAGAGCCTACGAGGAGGAACGATGATTATTTGCAACTTGGGACATCAAAGCACACAAAATGTTTCCACAACTACCATGCCCATGGAAGGTGCCAACTCCATCAAACATCGGAGCATCAGCATGGATGGCACAGGATCCCTGAACAGAAGAGGAAAAGATCTGGGCACTACTTCAACATCATCAAATCTCAAAACCTGGAGCACAAGACAAGGGGAAGCAACCCATGGAGGAGCCACCGCCACCTGGAACCACATGAGTTCCACAAAATTTTGTAATTTCGTGTTGTGTCCCAATTTTGTTCTATTGAGTTCTCCACTGTAGCATGAATAAATTCTCTGGCAGTCAATAATCCCATACCTATCCATTATGTAATCAATGGGACTTGTTCTCATTTTGACTTGAGGATGAGTTTTTATTCATTCGTGGGGGTATGATGAATCGTGATTCATCAGGCCACGATATCGGGAATGCGATATCATAGCCCAATAACAGTATCAAATACACAATATCGTGGTTCCTGTGTGGGCCTATAAATACACATGTAGACACATGGGAAGAGGAAGTTTTTTTCAGTAAGTTTTAAAAGTCAGTTTAGTGTAGGATCTTTTTGTCATTTTTTCTCTCAACACTTTCTCCCAATGCATGCCCGCAATGTGATGATTATAATTACACGACATCCTTTATTCAAGTGTGACGTACTTGGACATGACTGAAAATAAAGATCGAGATTACTTCATCATTGTAGCATTCACTTAGTTTAATTATTTAATTATTATTGTTATTTATTACTTTCGTAGTTAATATCTCTTCATCCTAACTCCTTAAACACAGAATGAGTACAACTTAATCATGAGCATTTAAGTGCGACTACTTGGTAACCTAGTAGTGTACCTAGGATCTGCACTTGGTAATCCTAGTAGTAGTCGTCCACGAGGTCCAAGATGTGTATGAATGATTAAGGAATGGATGCTCATCACACTTAGGCTAACTTAGATTCTCTCTCCCTATCTCCTATTAGTTTAGATTCTCTCTCCCTTTTCCTCTTAGCTTAATTAAAGATTATTTTCCATTGTCTCTAGGAGCAGCATTAGTTTAGGAACACATCATACACCTCACTTTGGACTAAACCATACGTGAAAAAGCAAATACTAGTCCAGGTGGGAAGAGAGCGAACTACGATCAACGAGTAACTATCTAGATACCACAACTAGCCCATCTACAGAGTTCAACCAGATCATGCGTGAAACACTCGTATTCGTATGGTTGAGTGTAGGGGTACCTCGCCACTCATCATTAACAAGTCATTTTGGATGGTGTTGGAATGGTTAACTCTCAAAATTTGATGGTTTCATATCATTTTGTTCATTAACCCTTTGAGGGAGTTAGAAATTTTTTTTGAAAAATTTCATGAAAAACTTTAAGGTTTGTGGCCCCCTTGATCAAGAGTTTATTGGTAGCTATAAGATCAAGAAGTGATTTGAACAAACAATTGGGAAGTTATGGGCTTTGGAAGGTCTTGGGCTTTGAAAAATGGCAAAACTCCCCTTGTGTTGTGAAGAAAATGTCAAAAAATTACAAAGTATGCAATGGTATATATAGAGTTTTTGACATGTGTTGACAAGGTCTCATCGATGGGGTTGGCTATGTTGACAGGGCCTTGTCAATGCAGCTGTTGACCACTATAGACTTTCATTGACTTTGGTCAAACTTTCAAAATACAAGGAGTTTTTGAGTGAAATTGGGATCAAGTGGAAGCCCAAAAAGCCATGAACATGATTAAAATAGTAGAAGATGGTATTGGAGTTTAGAAAATTAAGAAATTTGATAAAATAGTTCAAAGAATGAATATTATGGAAGTCTAAGGCGCACTTTGCAAGATACACTATGGAATATGTGAAATATAGGATTGTAACAATGTCTAAAGTAAGGAACTTAACTAACCAAGCCAAAGGATATGCAAGTGGGTCCTCTCCATAGTAGGCACATGTCCTTTATGCTCTTTCATAATCTCAACTAAGGAGTCCATGGGCCTAGAGTCGATTAATGGTCATGAAAAGTTAAGGACCAACTCAAAGAATCTATCCAAGAATTTCAACATGTTAAACTAAGGCATCGAGCATAACATAGAACCTGACAATGAGATGAGTTATGGTAACATAGATGGATGATTGAGAAGATGGAATGGAATCCCGAATTGAGGTCATAAGAAGTCCCTTGTGGAATTTGTGTTTAAAATACCTGAGAAGATCCATCCTTAGTCCAAACCAAAACCAGCTTCTTTCAGTGACTTCTCATTGCCACTCCTAAACTAATCCACCTCCTTGAGACATAAGAGTGCTCCTACAAAACAACCATTGTTCCATAAAGAGAAGAAGAGAGAAGTAGGAAGTAAGAGAAGGCCTTAGTTGGAGGGGACCTTCAGGCATGGGTGCATGTCTTTCTAGTCCCATAACCAGTGCTTGTAGCCCATTTATTTGTCTAAGGAGTGTGCTTTGAATTCCCATCATGTTTTTTTTTCTTTTTCTTTTTTAAAAAATTTGGATGGAAACCATACCATGCAAAGACTTTATTTGACTTCCTATTAGTGGTTGGAATGGAACAATAAAAAGTTCACAAAAAACACTGTAGCACTCAAGTAAGTAGAAGAGTACAAAGAGTATTGAGTTCCCTTGAAGTCACACCCTATACAAGCCTTTGAATCCTTTCCAATTCTAGAAACTGCCAAGGTCATTAATTAATTAAAAGTTTCTTTAATGGAAGGGACCTCAAACTTCTAGAACAAGGAGAACCATAAAGTTTGTTGGATGGGTGGATGACGTGGACTCACTGCCTTTTCCATAAAAAATAAACCATGTCATAGTCATTAGACATTAGAATTCAAAAATAGAAACTAGACATTAACAATCACGACATTAAGCACAAATTATCATTAGTAAACAGCAACAGTGGCATTGTGTTCTATGGTAATAAAGCACTTTTATTAGCAAAAATAATGAAAAGTCATACAAAAATACAACAAAGTAAAATATAGAAAAAAAGTATAAAATGTTCAAGAAAGATAAAATATACTAACGATGTTGTAAAACAAAAAATTGAGAAAACCAATAGAACCAAAAACCAAAGAAAAAGGTAAAAATCAACAAAGTATAAAACAAAAATCTATAAAACAAAAAGTAAAAATTTGAAAAGCCATATGGATGGTTAGCATAGATGGCCATCTCCCCCATGACAAAGTTGGAAAGAGGAGATCCAAAAAATTGAACGTGGTTTTCCATCAATTGAGGTGGTAGTTGCACTAGCTTGTCTTAGTTCCAGGCAAGGTTTCATTTATTGGATGTTGACTAACTACTTTTTATTTAGGCTCTCAGGCTTGTAGATTAACATGACCCCAGAGGGAGAGGTTTGATAAATTATATAAGGTCATTTTCACAACGTTTGGAACTTTGTCTTCTGGGGTACATGTGTGGGGTTCCAGTAGAGAACCTTATCTCTTAGTTGAAATTTTTCTTTCCATATTTTGAGGTCATGATGTTACTTGTTAAATGCCTTGTGCACCTCATGCAAAGATAGGACCACTAATCAGTTTTCATCTAGCACATTGAGGTTGATTAGTCTTTCTTTTTGTGCTAGACTTAGGTCAAGATTCAAATCGCAGGCTATTGAGAGTGTACGAAGCTCGGATTGAATTGGGAGTGTTGGAAGTTTTCTGTACACTAGCTCGTAGCGAGAATAGCCAATAGGAAGTTTCCATGTTGAGCGGTAGGCCTAAAGGGCATCATTGAGTTTTGTTCTCCAATCTTTCCTATATTTGCTAATGGTCCTTGTTAGGATCTTTCTGATCTCCCTATTGGTTACCTCTGCTTAATCGTTGGCTTGGGGGGTGATAAGGTGTTATTAATTTATGTTCATCCCCCAAGCATTGCATCAACTTTCTAAAAGCGGCACCTGTGAAATGAGTTCCATTGTCAGAAATTAGTGCACATGGCATCCCAAACTTATTTACAACATTTTGTTATATAAATCTAGCAGTAGTGGATGATGTACAATTAGTGACAACTACTGCTTCTGCCCATTGGGTGTAGTAATTGATTGCTATGACAATCTATGCATTTCCATTGGACATGGGTGTGATGGAACCCATGAAGTTAATGCCCCATATGTCAAAAGGCTCTAGTGGTTGCATCCATTATTGAGGATCCTCCATTCATGTGGTGATCCCACCATCTCTTTAACAATGTTCACAAGATTGAACAAACTAGTGGGTATCCCTAAAGATTGTAGGAATAGTATCCTACCATTAGGATTTTTATGGTCGTGTGTCTCCCTACATAGTGGCCTCCACAAGGCCCTTCATGATTATCCTAGAGAATGCGCAGTTGATCTTTATCAAGGACACACCAATGAATCAAGCCATTGGTGCACACCTTGTAGAGGTGTCCATTGATTTCCATGAAGTATTTGGCATGATGAAGAAATTGTTGCTTCTTTCTAAAGTCAAGATCTTGTGGCATTTCCTGAGTGAGAAGATAGGTGAGGATGCCATTATACCACGTTGGTTTTGTAAACACTTGATCATTTATTACACTTGTAAAGAGGAGTTCATTTGGAAATTGATCAGAGAGTGGGCTCTCCTCCTCTTTATTATCCCATCTTAATCAAGAGAGGTGGTCAATGACCACATTCTTAGTCCCTTTCTGATCTACCAGCATGAGATCAAATTCTTGCAAGATCATGATCCACTGTATGATATGCAGGCTCATCGTTGGCTTGTTCATTAGGAAGCGGATGGCACTATGGTCCGTGTGCACAAATACTTTATAACCAAGCACATAGTACCTAAATTTTTTAAGAGCATACACCACTACCACTATTCTTTCTCCATGGATGACCCTTATCTTTTCTGGGTCTACCTCAATCCCTTTTTGTGAAATTCAGTGTCCCAATACCATGCCTTCCTAGACCATTAGATGGATTTTCTACTAGTTAAGGCTAAGGTTTGTTTCAACACATCTTTTCAAAACCTACTCAAGGCAATCTAGGGCTTTCTCAAATGTAGCCCCATAGATAGAGAAGTCATCCATGAAGACTTCTACCCCACTACCAATCTGCTATTGGAAAATACTAAGGACTAGGCATTGAAATGTTGTAGGGGCATTTCATAGACCAAATGGCATTTTNTCTATGAAATGCCCCTACAACATTTCAATGCCTAGTCCTTAGTATTTTCCAATAGCAGATTGGTAGTGGGGTAGAAGTCTTCATGGATGACTTCTCTATCTATGGGGCTACATTTGAGAAAGCCCTAGATTGCCTTGAGTAGGTTTTGAAAAGATGTGTTGAAACAAACCTTAGCCTTAACTAGTAGAAAATCCATCTAATGGTCTAGGAAGGCATGGTATTGGGACACTGAATTTCACAAGAAGGGATTGAGGTAGACCCAGAAAAGATAAGGGTCATCCATGGAGNGGCTCAACATTGATTATGACCATCTTACCATTATTTAAGAATGCATACTCTATGCTAGTTGGTAGAGTTTTCAACTCTAGGAGCTCCTGCTTGAAGTTATTAGGGATTTTGAACTCTTCCTAACATGTATCATCATCTTCATCACCAGAGAGTTGGTGATGAACTTACTCAAGTTCATCCATGCTTTCAACATAAGCACATGTTAGGCTCTCAGTTGGTTCCATGCATAATGTGCTACTGTTTGAGTTAGCTGTTAGTCACTAGGTGGCCTCCTATTTCATGGGTGTTGTGTACAATCACCTTTGAATATCTATTTCTTGTGCACAATGATTGCATGCTTTAATGTATGTACTTTTGATGGACCAAATGCTTTGCACGCAATTGCACCTATTATCACTGTATGCTATGCATGGAATATGATTCTTCTCTAGCCTTCCAAATTCATTTTCCTTGAGATTTCCAAGGAGAGGTTCCTTATGCCCATATGTGCATCAATTGTGCTTAACCATGCTCTTCCCATAATTATGGGGAGGTCACCTTTGCAATTTTCAACCTTGATCACCAAAAAATCAGCAGGATAGGACCACCCACTAACTATGGTCACAATGTTTTCCACTAATCCCAAAGGAATAGTGATTGACTGGTTTACAAGTTCCAAATGGATGTTGCTCTTCTTGAGAGGTGGTAAGTTCTGTGCCTTGTACATGTCATGAGAGATGAGATTGACACTGGAACCAAAATCAAGAAGAGCCTTGCATGGCTCATGTCTAGTGATTTGTAGGTAAATGAGTGGAGTTCCTGGGTTAAATCTTTTCATGGGAAGATTGTGAACCTTGATCCAATTAGAAACATCATTAGTTAACATTACATTGCATATCCGAGGTGGCATTTGGTTTGAAGGACACTTGAAGATGTTTGATGCAGAGGATGAGGGTGTTAGGGATGCAAGACGACTAGCCGCATTAGGTTGTGAGGGTTTGGGAGGATTGTTGGATTGGAAAAAGGATTGTTTCTTGGATTGATTATTTGAACCACTTGGTGGAAAAGCCAGTTGTGAATGTACAACCCTTGCAGCATTTCGTTGCTACGATTGTGGATGAATCTCTCCCTACATGGACGAAGCATGAGGTAACTGAGTTAAGGGTGGAGGGATGTGTGTAGACAAATGCAAAGGGTGGTATGGATATGGATTCTCTCCCAAATTAGATGCTAAATGTGTTTAATGATACTCTGGAGGGTAATAGTGATATTGAAATGAGGCATGGCTTGTAGAACTTCTCAGAGAAATAGGTTGCTGAACATAGTACTTGTATGGATCTAGTTGCCTATAGGGGCACTACTTCCTTGGTAGTGGCATTCCCCACAATTGTGGTTAGTGCCACTATTGGTATTGCTCCTATGGTTGTGGTGGAGCTCCACTTGGTTAATAAGCTTATTGTTGCTGGTGGAACTACCTTGGATTGCCTTGAGGATAAGGCAATTGTCTAGGTGCTTGCCTACATGCTAGTTGAGGATTCAATGTGTACATTCCAAACTCTTATAAGTGTGATATTACAGGGCAACATCCTTTTAGATGTTCATATCGACAAATGTCACAATCAATATCATCTTCAAAGTCTGTCTCCACCACTTCTTCTACTATGGCAACCTTGCCCCTACCTATTTAGTAGGCACATTCAACTTCTTTTCATCTCCTACATTCACAATTACTATTTTGTTCTTTGAATGCCTTAACAATCTAAATAGTGGTTTAAAGTTTTTCATCTAAAGAGTCCCATAATTTATCAACCTTTGACAAAATGTTAGAAATAGATTTTTGAATAGGTGAGGTTTTCTTGTTCATCACTTCATTGAGTAGTGACTCCTCCTCATCACAAAATCGAACCTCCCTTTTTCTTATGGAAGGGTCTCTATTATACTTTTTTGCACTTTCCCTTTTTCACAACTCACCTTCTTCTTTCACTACCTACTCTATAAGCCTTTGGATTTGATGAGCTCTTAATTCAGATAGTCTCCCTTGGGCATAAACCCCAAGAGTTCTTCTAGTTTCTACTCTAAGCCCATTTATGATGTAGTGAAGTTGTTTCCTTTGAGAAAAATCATGGCCAAGGCATTGATGTAAGAGTGAATAATATTTGCCCATGGTAGCATCCAAGGGTTCGTGTGTTCCTTGTTTCCAACCCTAGATTTGCCTTCTCAGGTTAAACACTCTAGAGTACATTTGGTATTTATCATTAAATAGGTCTAACATGGTACTCCATCGACAAATGGGTTTCGGCCCCAAGGACCAGTACTAGCTTTCAACTTCCTTGATGAGTGCCTTGGGGAAGAGCTTAAGTTTTTGCTAATCATTTTCAATGTTCTATAAGGCACAGGCATCATGGAAAGCTTGTAGATGTGTTTACGGATTAGAATTGTATCCCCCCTTAAATATTGGGATATTGTTCATGTCTAAGCACTTGATTTGACTATCTTTCACATGCTTGGTTGGGATCGTTACTACCTCTATAATGTTAAGCATACTTCTAGTCGCCAATAGAGGTTCATCATCATCATTATTGCATTGTCTTTGATGATGTCCTCTATTACCTCGATGTTCTTTGTATGCTCTATGATCATTGTTGTCTTGTTGATCACCTTTATCATAATTATTTCTCTAGTAGCTTCTATTAGAACTAGATGATGAAGGGGAATGTTTAGAATTGGATGAAGAGGATGAAGAGGAAGGTGAACTGCCACCGCCATTGCAGTGTCCACCACCACCTCTTTGTTCATTATGACCATAATCCTTAGATTCCTTGCCATTGTGATGTTTACCCGAGTCCCTGCCTTGACTATCACTCTTTCTTAAACCTGGTTTATGAATAGTGAATCACAGGTTTGGAGCCACACCCTCATCACCAACAACAAAGGGTGGAGAATCTTCATGTTGGAAACCCTCTAGGGGAGGATCCTCATTGCTATCTTGGTTCAGTAGAAACAAAGGGTTAGTGAAGTGTTTCCCCTTCATAAACTCATGGTGCTTCGCCTAGTGTCAATCTCTCCTGCGTTATGTTTCGGTGGGACGATAGGCTCAAGTGTCATAACCATTCACAATGTATTCTTCATGAAGATTTGGGATGCCCAACTTCTAAAGAGTTTGAAAAAGCATTCTTGGCATAAATTGATCAGGGGACAATATGATATTGCCCTCCATGTCACCCCATCACAATTGCTCATCCTAGTGTAGGATGAAGGTGAAGTCTAGTACATACTCATTTGGATGAGTATATACCACTTTGCACTCTTGTGGGAACAATGTCTTGACATCTTCATGCCTGTGGGAAGAAGACATCTTGCAAAACAAATAAAATTATCAATGTGCTTAGTAGTTATATGTCATGTGAGAGTGATGTTGACCTTGAGTTCATCCAATGATATTAATAATGATCACTAATCCTAGATAGCGCACGTTCAACAAACAAAGTCCCCCATAATGGTGCTAATGATGAGTGGCAAGGTACCCCTATGCCCAACCATACGAATCACAAAGCATTCACGTGCGATCCGATCAAATTCCGTGGACATTATAGTTTCTAGTGCACTTGTCTTCTAGGTAGTGAGCCTTGTCCTAAAGGTTGTTCGTTGTCTTCTTGCTTATACTTGTGAAGTACAAAGGTATGGTTAAGTGAAATCAAGACATATGATTTTTATCATTTTATATTTTATGTTATTTGCTGCTTTGAATAGAGAGATAAAGTAATTTAACAACTAATCTAAATTAACCAACTAACTAATTTTTAACTAATCCTAACATAAGCATCCAGTCCCACTTTCTGTACATGTCCTAAACCTACGTATCCACTACTAGGTTACCAAGTGCTACGTCACTAGGTGTACCAAGCAATAATGTTGTTGGGATTACCAAGCAAATATACGTTACACTCAAAGCAATCATACTGATGTATTTAATCTATCTAGCTTATCTCGCTTAATTAGCTTAATTATTGGAAAACATTAAATAGTTAACTAAAAGCATTAAATGCATAAATAAATATTTAAACTATCCAAAATGTTGCAAGGTTTATCAAGAAGCTTGTCTTTATTGCTATACACACTGTTGTGCTTAGGTACAATGCACTCAGGAGAAATATTTTAACTTTCAAATGAACAAACTGCAAGAGCTTTACTACTACTATGAATTTGATGCCATAAGCACATTTTTATAGCAAAAAATAGACCCTATGTTGATGCAGCAAACGATGCATCAATGAGACCATGTCGATGCAGCCAACCATGACCCATCAACTACCATTATTTGACTTTTTTGAAAATTGTTATTTTTTTCTTCATGAAGAACTTTTTTTTAATGAAGAATAGGACAAATTCCAATAACATGGCCTTCATGATGACAATAGTTATAATATCCTCATAAATTATAGTACATAATTTATTGAGAAAAACACTTATTACTAGCCTTGAGTTTTAATTTGTCTTCCTCTATTGTAAATTAATCTATACAAAATAACATGTACGTTGCACACCATTTAGTGATGCTTTTGACTCTATCTTCAGAAGTGTGTTAATGTTGCCTATAATTTTGCATTCAATAATTTAAAAAATAAGGTGAATATTTTATAATTCAATTTAGCAAGGAATTTTAGATTAATTAGAAGAATAGAAATCAAAATCTACTTTTCATTCTCGAGCAATAAAAGTATTACATTGATCCATAAAACTTTCAGATTGAATTCACTAGTTTGACAAGTAAAAAAGATTCGGAAAAATATTAGGCATGCAAAACATTAATTCCATGGTGTTTGAGGATAGCTTGAATCATTGGCGTAAAACCCTTATTCGCGCAAATAAATCTAATAATTTCCATAAATATGTATTGTGAAGTGATATCTTTTGACAAATATTCATATAAATCATCAAGCAATCTTATGAAATTCGTTATAGTCTCTATAGTTTAAGAGACAATAGTATTTTTCATCTTCGGATCATTCCTTGGGAAAAAGAAAAAAACACACATGTAGAATAACTTTGCAATAAACCTTCAAGAGATCAACAACAATTTCTTTTCTAAGCAATAATAAACTTAGATCTAGAAATCACCTTTCACATTTATCTTATTTGCCTAAGACAATGAAATAACCACTTAACTAGTTAAGACACCTCCCATTAGCAAAATCTTTTCCTTAGCATAACACATGGTTCCAACCATCCTACTTTTTGTTGGATCATACCATAAGGTGAACCTTATGATCACACTAAATGACATTCATGTGACCAAGATATTTTTCCAATATTAAATCGTTGCATAAAATGCACATTAGGCATCAGTCCCAGGACCCACAAATGCTAGCCTAAATGTCTAGTTCCAAGCATATTGCCCTTTAAAATTTTTATTAAACAAAAAAAAAGAAAAAATCCTGGGGGATATTACAACTGGAAATGAACCGACCTATTAATGACCCGGCAACTTCAAAGCCTTCCGGAACAACAATAATAACAATAATAATTTCAGAAAGTAGCATGCCACCTCAGCCCCGTCGGCATTCTACAACAGCGTTCACAAAAACGTATCCCTTTCTCTATTTAATTCAACTTCATCGACGAGCAAATGATGTCTGCTTTTATCTTAAGCCACTGCTAAACCAGAGAGACGCTCACTCTGGAAAGCAAATAGCGAATCGCCAATGCACATGGCATTCTTTTTTGTTGCAGAACATGCTCCAGAGCCCTAAAGATTTATATAGACATACATATATATCGGAAGCGCCAACGGGAATTTTCAAGGCATCTGTTCAAGTCCGAAGAGGGAGGGTAACAGTCGCTGGCAATACCGTTCAAGGTCAGGATTTTGATTAAGAACCGGTTCAATATTCCACGATCTTTTTATTGCAGAGATGTCGTAGTTTGTCTGAAATTTTTTTATAAATGTACTGCTTATAATTGAAGTTATGTGAATCTTTTCTTCTGTATGCAACGTTGTGTCGGTGGCAAGGTACGCTGAAGCGTTATTCGATTCTGTAAGATTATGCTTGAATTGTTTTATTTATTCGAAGCTTGTAGTTGATTATGATGTGCTGCATGATGTTGTTTTCCCGTGCGTTGGCACGCATGTGTTGTTAACTGCGTATTCTATCTGTCATTTTATGCTTTCGGATGCAGTGCTGATTTTGTTGTAGCATTGCTTGATTGTTTAACGTTTTGCGATGCATTTTTATCGGTGTTTGGTTATTGTATGCTTTTTAGCAGGCAATTTTGTAGTGATGTTTCGGCAGTGTGAAAGGTAGTCGTCGTTGTAATATACGTTCTTGCCACAGAGAGATGAGTTATGCAATGCTGGGCATCTACTTATTTTCGTGTCACGTTATGATATCTTGAAACATTTTGTGTGATAGCATGTTTAGGCTGGGCATGGTATCATATAAGTTTAAAGGTTTTTAGCTGGCTTTTGGCGATGCCTTGAGATTGTGGAACTTTTCAGTATCATGTATCGAGGATTGTATATTCATTGGGCTTTATCATAGCAGTCATGCAGTACCGGAACTTTTTTGTCCTGCGTTTGCTTTGTTTGTTTGCCATACATCCTTTCCGAGTTTTAGTCATAAGCAACGATTATTTTTGGAGCATTATTTTAGGCCCACACTTTTTTTCAGTTGCTATTAAGGTTGATGAGACAATTTTCCCTCAACGGCTCTTTTGAACATTTCAAGCATTCTTACATGAATGAAGGAGTATTTATCTTTTAAACTCGTTGAGCATCTGACCATATAATTTTAATAAATGCTCAGGTTTTGTGAACTTGACTTTTCTTGGTGCTGCGCTGTCAGAAACTGCTTTATAACTACATGGCCCTGTCCACGGCTGATCTTCAGACCATTTATTCATTATTAACAAATGCTCTGAGTGGAGACAAGAATGTCCAGAAGCCTGCAGAGGCAGCACTTTCAACCTATGAAAGCAAGCCTACCTTCTGTTCTGGTCTCCTGGTAAGCTATGTATGTTAAGCTTTTGTTCTATACTTGGCTCACTATGTAATTGTGAAAAGATCAATGTATGGATAAAGGTACCATGATGATGATAATGACCACTGTTTGTGTAGATGAAATTCCATACCATTTTTATAGGTGGATAAGTTTTCATTTCTGTTAGAGACAAACACGTATTGTGGATCGTGGGATTAGTAGACTAATGCCATTTGCTATTCTTATGTTCTGATCGTCTAATTAGCAAAAAATTAGGAATGTCTTTGCAATAATGTGTTTTCAATCAGAAGCCATCTGGATTTAGATTCTATTATGTTTGTTACATCCTGTTCACTCATTCACCATTTCTCTAAAATTGTGCTTATCCTTTTATTGAATAGGCACACATAAAAAAAAATTTGTTAATGAAATTGTGCTCATCTTTAACATGTATGATGTAAAATTGTTTACCCATGAATCAAACCTCACAAGAACACAGGACTGCATATAAATGTACTTATTTTTATAGAACAGTTTGTAAGCAGTTTTATAGTTCATAGCTCAATGGTAATTAACGTTTAAAAATGGTTTCTTTAAAAATCAAAGTATTATTCTCTGGAAATAGGGTACATCTGAAATGTTATGGCTGACATCTGGTAATTGCAAATCACACTGTAAATACAAGTTGTCCATATGGATACTTTTGTTCAATCATCCAACAGTATGGAGCCGAAAGGTTTCACAATTTGCCAATAAATTTGTTTAATCACAATTTTTCAACAATTTAATTAAGAATATATTTTTGTTCCCTTTCACTATAAAGTTTTACCTAACTCTATGTTTAGTATTTGTGCTTTAATGTGATGTCAGAAACATACCTGACTCACTTTCATCTCACCTTCTGAGCCTGGCAAACTTCTTGACATGAAGCCTGTTTTCAGTCTTACAGTTTTCTGCCAGATGAATGCATATGAAAAGGAGATTATAGAAGAACATAGTTATCTTGCCTTGTTAGAGGCATTGGTTCTGATATTTCTTTATTGCCTTCTTCCTTTAAATGGAAGAGAACATTCTTGTGTAGACACTAGCTTCAAGGTTAATATCATTATCTTTCAGAGTTGTTAATTCATATCATGAGATGGGACTTTAGTTTTTTTAGCTATTTTCTAATTTTTTGTAGTGTTTAATTAAACAAATGATATTTGAATTCTTGAATATTATATTTGGTTGTGAGTCTCTGTCAATGTGTGTGTGGGATATTCATCTTGACAAGTTACTGACTTCTTCCTAAGGGGGAATGTAGGAGATTATTTCGAGGAAGGATCTGGATAGTCAAAATAATGCACGGTGGTTGGCAACTGTGTATTTCAAGAACAGCATAAATCGGTACTGGCGGCAGAGACGGGAGTCTATGTAAGTTTTTCTTGATATGCAATTTTAAGCATCCGAGTGCATTGTATTAGATTTTTTTTTTTATTTCAACAGTTGAGAACAAAAAATATGTTAAAAAAAGATGAAGCTATAAAATGATTGTAAGACCTAAAATATGAGATTTCTGACTCTAACATATCATGGTTACATATGCATGAATCTAATGTCCAAAATATAGTTATGTATAAATTTTTTATATATTTGATTTTAGTTTTTTTGGGTGCTATTATGGTTTAAATTTACTTTTGGAATAGAGTTATAACCAAGGAGGAGAAGACATATTTGCGGAAGAGACTTTTGCAACTAATCAGGGAAGAGAACTACCAGGTTAGTTTTTTGAAAGATTGATATCCTAATATATTTCCAACATCATATATTCTGTTTGTTTTTGAACGAATCAATGTGATAAATTTGGTCTAGTTAAAACTTTAAATATCATACAATGCTTCCAAGAACACATATGTTAAGAGTTTATATAGATTGGTTTTGATGCCTATATGCATTTATAATCTTACTGGTCATCTGTTTATTTTATAAGTGAAATGTTTGATTTTGCATTCAGGTTGCAGTTCAACTGGCTGTACTCATATCCAAAATTGCTCGGATTGATTATCCTAAAGAATGGTATCTATCTTTTACAATGACTATATGGAAAATTGTAATTTTTTGCATATGGTTTGGATTTGGATATATTTATTGAAAAACATAATCATCTTTATCATTATCCTAGTCACATCCAACATCCATCTTAACATGTGCATCTCTGTCACATGTATATGGTGAGCCTGATGCTTTTTTATAGGTTAACATTCCATATTGTAATGAATTGTATGTCTGATAGTAGTACTGTAGAACTTACCCTTCAACCTAGCATGGATTTTTTTATCGCAAAGGAAATCATTAGCTTTCTGCCATTTCTTCTATCATACTTCAATTATGTTTGTTACATCATTGTTAATCACACCATCCACTTAAACAAGAGACTCGTAGTATGAGTTTCTATATTTCTAGAAAAGTATCTTTGAGAAAATTCTTTGCAATAACCACTGCTAGATGTTGATGACTTAACCATAATTTTGGCTAAGCGTTCGAGCCCAAATGTATGATATACTAACTGTAAGCATTATTTAGAGCTTATCATGCTGACCGTGTTCTTGTATTTTACACTCAGTTCAGTATCTTTAGAAATTCTTTCAGGTAGGCACTCTTGAGAAAAAAGGACCTTGGTAGACAAACATAAGATTTTAAAAGAAATTTATGCAAAACCCCTTTTTGGCATTCTGTGTTAACTTTTTTTTTTCCTTGTTTTGTTCTTTTTGGTTTTCTTTTTATTTTTCTTGTATTTNCCTTGGACTGGTTGCTATATATATCTAACATTCTAAGATCCTAAACATATTACATGAGGGACTTCTGTGAAGAAATATTAGTTATTCCACTTCCACAGTTATGCAAAATGAGCTTACTGAAATACAAGAAAAATAAAAAGAAAACCAAAAAGAACAAAACAAGGAAAAAAAAAAGTTAACACAGAATGCATAAATTTCTTTTAAAATCTTATGTTTGTCTACCAAGGTCCTTTTTTCTCAAGAGTGCCTACCTGAAAGAATTTCTAAAGATACTGAACTGAGTGTAAAATACAAGAACACGGTCAGCATGATAAGCTCTAAATAATGCTTACAGTTAGTATATCATACATTTGGGCTCGAACGCTTAGCCAAAATTATGGTTAAGTCATCAACATCTAGCAGTGGTTATTGCAAAGAATTTTCTCANATCTTGTGCAGCACCTTCAGTCAATTGATATTCTTGGCAGTCACAGGGTTTACTTGGTTTTGCATCGAATACTGAAGGAACTGTCAACCAAAAGGCTTGCTGCAGATCAACGTAATTTTGCAGAGGTTTTATTTCACATATTCCTACTTTATTATTGTCTCTTCTCTTTCAGTGGATTTAAAAAAGTATTGTAGTTAACTTAAAGTTTTAGTTGTATGTTTTCTGGTGAAGTCTCAAGACATACATTTATGTTCATATATTTTAAATAATTTTTTTTAAATTGTTAAAATGATCATAATGCCCTGGGTCCTTTTCCAAGGGCTTGTAACTTCTTTCCCCATTATTTTTATGTAAAAATTTGAAAGTAGATATCTATGACATAACAAAAACAATGTAATAATACAATGTTATATAAAGGCTTGATGTACAAACTTATATTGTTACATCTGATATGTTGGGTTGGTAACCCTTTTTTCAGTGCCTAACCTTAACATATCACATGTTATACTGATTATAGTATATTTGGTGTGTGTTATGACTTAAATCGTATTTAGTGTGATGAAATTTGGGGCTTGATGAGCTAAGCAAGGTTCCAAGAATTCTGTTGGTTGTGTTTCAGTTTTTATGAAGAGATAATTATATTGAGGTGTTCGGAGCTCCAAGGTAACAAATTTCAGAAAGAAGAAGCTTGTGAGTTCGTGCAATAAGCTATATGAGCCAAAAGCACCAGTAAATTTAAATGCTTATACATGATAAATCAATTGAAACATGGGGCCTTTGCAATGCATTGTTTTGATTGAATCAGGTTAAGAAACAACATAGGAATATGAAATGTGCTACTTCTTACAGTATGAAAACAATACCAGTTTTGAATTTAATCTAATTCAATGTTATTCCTTAGTCTTCTAAGTAGAGCACCTCTGTATCTCACACCACCAATAATGAATCTAGATAGCTGGATCATATGAGATTATGCTTTCTTTTAACGTGTTAATTTCTCACGATATGCTTTTTGGCAATGCTACCTCTCACTAAATCCTATTTATTTTGAATAAACTTAGAAAGTCCTGTAGGAAACATGAAGTTTTCTGCAATATAACCATGGAAAAATAAGGTTCGTCTTTAGACGTTTCAACCAATGCAGTGGAATTAAGTGATTTAATCTTTTGAACATTATTCAAATATATCAAACTTAGAATATTCAAACATTATTTAAATATTATTTTTATTAATAGGTTTAATATAAAGTAAAATGGATTATTTATTTATTTGGTCTAATGATAATACTTTATTTATTTTAACTCATCGTGTTTCTAATGAGATATTTCAAAGGCCTTATGCCAGTTAATTTTAGAAATCTGAAAATTATAGTATAGAAAATTTAATATTGAAACTTTGAATTATCTATGGAAATAATTTTTTTTCTAAAACTTTGTTGGGTTAACTTCCTAACTGGCTTTATTCGAATTACCAGGTAACATCCCTGCTTTATAATTATGCATGGGTTCAGTGGACAGCTGATACAAAGTCTATCATTGATGGATTTTCTATTGCTCTTCAATCTTCTTCAAGAACCTTGCCTCCATTGGGGCACCAACAAGCACTCCATCTAACTAGTGAGAGATGGCTGCTGTGTCTAAAGATACTGAAGTTAATGCTTCTTTCTGGTTTTCAAAGTGATGCAAAATGTATTCAAGTGAGAAATTTTCTTATCTTTTGAACATGGTAATTTTACGTATTGATTTTAATAGCTATGTACTAGCTTATGTGGTGTGCTACTCACACAGGAGGTTCCTATTGTTAAGGATGTTTGTCCTGCTGTCCTGCAAGCAGTTCAATCCATATTACAGTATCGTAAGTGTTTTCTTCTCTTTTGATCTGTGTACAATAAATAGTCTCTTCTACCTTTATATGTTTCCTTCGACGAAAAATAAGTATATGCTCTGAAGTTAGTTCTGTTCATTTTTCTTTTGCATGTTGAATATTGTTTTTTTGGAAGGAAGGTCAGGTAAATCGTATCAACAAAATAAACTTCAGGTACATAATGCATATTTACAACAGAAAACCCATCCAAAAACGGGGCAGGCTCCCCCTACAACAGGCCCCTTCTAGGCCTATATACACACTGTAAACACAGCAGCCATCAATCTGAAGCAATCAAGACCAAAACCGGGCAGAGAACAAAGCCCAACCAAACCCAGACCCAATTCCCTCACCCAAACACGACACACCCCCAAACACAAACAAGGAACAGAGAAGCCCCTTAAAGATGGTGGGGAAGAGAAAAACAGGTGCACCGGTGGGCCACCTTGAAGTGGACTTGATCTAAAATAGCCCTAAGCTGCGTAGAGGCAACAAAATTCGTTGCCTGTTGGAACTCTAGGAAGTCCTGTTCCACCTGCAAGTGCTCATTATCCGGAAGTCCTGTTCCACCTGCAAGCGTTCATTATCAGGCATATCTTTGGTCTTATCCGGGTGATACTTGGTGGCCACTAACTCGATATGCCTCTACAACTCAGTCCATGATGCTTCATTGTTGATGACCATAAGGATATACACCTCAAGTGGGGTGAGTGTTTGACATACTTATATAGAGTTTTGAATGAATTTTGAAACTTGAATTGCTGATATTATTATTTACAGGGAGACCATTCTCATCAATTTGACATACTTCAGTTTTTTTTTAAAGGTTAAAATGATCAATTTATAATTAGTAAATAAAAATATGTAGAAAGCCAGCTGCTGTTGAACCTAACAAGCAGTTAATCATGAGTTTTGTAACCAATTATGAGAAGATCATGATTTGTAAGTCATGGAATGTTGGGACTCTTCTGCGAAATTAAATTATAAGGAAGAATAGTGTAACTAAGTGAGAAAGAGAAGTGTGTATCATATACAATCATGAGTTTTGTAACCAATTATGATAGAAGATTGTGATTTGTAAGTCGTGGAATGTTGGGACTCTTCTGCGAAATAAAATTGTATGGAAGAATAGTGTAACTAAGTGAGAAAGAGAAGTGTGTATGAGAGATGTAGACAAGTGAAAAGGAAAGAAAAAAGAATTTCATAGAACAACAGGACAAAAATAAGAGTAGCAAAAAGTGAAGACATGGACACAAATAGTCCATGGAGCTATGAATTAAGAAGGTTGTAATGTTTACAAGATCATTGTAGACTTAATAATCAAAGATGACACATGAATATCCTTTGCTAGAGAAGTGAAGCTGCTGAGTAGACTCACGAGTGAGTTAGGATCTAGTTTTCTCAATAGGAAGAGAAGGTTCACTATTGAGCTAATTGGTAAGCCTAATGGAGGCAACATTGGAGTAAATGGAGTTGTGAATTAAAGTAGCAAAGTAGTACACAGAGTCAAACAAGTTTAAGTTGGCCAAGGTAAACTAACTTTTCCTTCATAAGACCAATAAGTACAATTTGGTTAACCTGTAACACATACCTTGTGTGTTATAATTATGAATACATCTGTCCACTTTTAAACCATTTACAAAAAATATTAATCAATTAATCATTCAGTTACATTCCCTCCACAAGATCCTTGGGTAATTAGAGTTATCTTTATAACATAAACCAAACTCTAAACATGATATTGGAGTAAGGTTATGGTTAGTGGAAATCACTATTTATAAATCAATTGAATGCAATAAAAGCTTGTTAAAGGAAAATTGTTAATAGGTACAACGGTACCCAACCAACTGTAACCGTTGGGGAAACAGTATTAAATAAGGATCAATTTAGGGGGAAAAATTAAGGCATGCAACAAGATCATTTTCAAGAGTGATACAAAGTAGGCAAAACAACATCGTAAGATGGAGAAGGTTCATGAGTTATTGATGAGCTCTAGAACTACAATTGATGAGGCACTCCAATACCTTATGGCATGTCAAAGCCATTCCACACATTTGAAGTAGCTCCCTCTCTCTCATGGAGTATTGTTTCGAATACATTATGTCTGTTCTACAAAGGATGGAAGGTAAGTTGGATAATGGTTACAACTTCATATGAGATTAAGGCATAACCAACACGTGCAACAAAATTGTCCAAATCAATTGAAACAACAACAATGTAGACAGAATGTCGGGCCTTATTAGTAATATTAGAGACCCATGAATAAATCATGGAATTTACCGTGTAAGCCAAATGCCAAGTTTCCCAAACCAAAACCTTATGTTCCAAATTTATCATGTCAGAATCCAAAACATTATATTAACCATTGGAGGGAATCAAATTGAGTCAATATCACTTTAACTCACTTTTGTAATACTCTTGCATGGCAGTGAAACACAGATAGTATGTTTCGTTAGATGTTCATTGTGTAAGGATTTAAAACTTATATATTATGTACGCTTACAAAAAGTAACAACACCATACCAAGGGTATTGAGCTCATAATTGGGATATAATTCCTGTTAAAGAATTTGGCGCATATTGAGGGCAAATGAGAGTGAAATTAGGGTACAATTTGCACTTGCATTTCTTTATCAAAATCTTGTTGTGAATTAACTATTTCTCAAATTCAGTCAGTGCAAGATGAATCCAGAAAAGAAGTACAATTTCAAAGCAATTCTAGTAAGGCAAGAAGCTTTTGTGCCTCTGTCTTTCCAGGCCAGGAGAGAAACATTTAAGATTGAACACCTGATAATTTTCAATACCAATTATGTGTAGTTGATGGTTGATCTTGATATCGAAGAACAACTCAATGAAGTTGGAATGAGCAGATATGCAGTGCAAGACCTTTCTTCAGCACAGTTGATTTCAGATGTGGGCATGCTGAAGACCCTCAAATCGTATAACAACGGTGTCTTGGAAATTTTCTACAAAGGTATGTTTGTACACGTCCCTGTCAATGAGGAAATTGTGAGGCATGTGTTGAAACGTGTGGTGTAAGCCATGATTCCTTGGCTTCAGCCTTTTTATCAGAATAGAACTTTGTGAAAAATCGGACAGCTATTTGGATTAATGTCAATTTGTTTAGGGAGCCTATTAGTTGAATGGCCAAATTATACAATAATTGGATTGACTGTTGAGACCATCGGATGTCAATTTAATGGAGTATATTGAGGAGTCTATTTTATTTTCATATGTGGAAGATAAAATGCTGCTGGGCATGTTTTGTGGTGCATAATTTTTATAGGGCTCTCTCGAAGATTAAGGAAGGCACATGATCTAGATTTGGGTTTGTAAGTTTGGTCATAATTATTGAAAAGAAGTTTTTGAGCGCAATGATTTCATCTAGCTTTCCCACACATATGTTAATCTCAGTCTTGTCATAAAAAAACAGAGGTTGTTAATTTCCAGAGCGACAAAATTGTTATGTTTGGGTCTGCGGCTATTGTTACGTCTCCTGCCATCGTAATCATGCAGGTTACGCAAACATCCATAGGTAACTTTAGAAGAAATCCAAAAAGAATAGCCACTTAATCCCCAACAACAAGCTCAAGCAGGAAGAAGGTACAGAAGATTGATGTTGGTCCTAAGTCCACACCATCAAGACAAAACTCTAACTGTCCATTAGCTGAAGTAGCAAAGAAACATGAACGGGAGAGGATTCTTAAAGATAAGTTTTTTTCATCGTCCCTCTTCCTTATTCTGAAGATACCAATGGAGAAAGTTTGATTGGTTTAGAAATACTTAATGATTATGCTTTGGAAAGTATTAAGGAAGTCATGGATGCTACCCAATTGACTCATTCTGTTAGAGTGTGTGGATGTAATGGCATTAGATATTTATAACACAATAGGGGCTAAAAATTATTTGCTAAGCAGTAGGATCCCCTTTGCCTAAGAATGGAGGATGCATAGAGAATTCTGGGACAACATTCTGAAAATATGGCTTAAAGACCCTGAGAAGGCTATTTACGAAGTTGAAAAATATTGGCTAGAGTTAAAAAAAGATTGCATTTTGAAGGATCATGATCTCATAAGGATGGGTGCTTACTGGTATGTTGAGTCTATGATTCATTATGTTTGCTTTGGATGAGTGCTGAATCAATAAGAAGAAGATGTCGCTGAAGCATTAAAAAGGTTCTCACTGATAGAAAAAGATAAGGAAATATGGGACACATTGAAGCAGGTTCAAGTGAACAAACATGAAAATATTAAAGAAGAATTTAAGAAATTTGTTGAGATAGTCAAGGAATATAAGATGCATATCAAACCAAAATTAATGCTTCTTGAGCTACTGTCAAGCGCAGCACCCAGAGAACTGGAAGGCACTATTTATAGAATTGAAAATTTGTTGAGATAGTCAAGGAATATAAGATGCATATCAAACCAAAATTAATGCTTCTTGAGCTACTGTCAAGCGCAGCACCCAGAGAACTGGAAGGCACTATTTATAGAATTGAATAGAAATATCAAGACCAAATTTACGAACTGAAGGACAAATCCTTGAAAGATATAAGACCAATGCAATGCCCTTTGTAGTATCAATCAGGCTTGGAATTGATAACAATGCCCCAATTGTGAACATCAATGAAGCAAAGGATAGAATGCATATTACCAAAGTTACTTCCACAGAATTCAAACAGAAATACATAGCCAAGGAAAGTGAATCTATGGGACGGCTATCTGAAATTGAATGACTGGAGAAGGAGAACAAAGCACTAAAGCTTCAAATGAGTTGGCAAAATCTTGTGCTGCAGTTACTTGGTCCTGTACTCACAACTGACGTTACAAGTGTAGAAATCGTATACGATATTTAGGATAATTTGCCTCCACAGCTAGATTTAGAAATGACATCACCAAAACAGTTAGAACTCTATATTGCTACAAAGAAGACATCATCTCTGCCACTGTTGCCTCAGGAACAACAGCTAGCATCATCAACAACTCTACCAAGTGCCTTAGTGAAGCAATTGGATGAAACTTTAGAAATTCCCTAGGTTGGACCCTATGATCCGTTTCTCTTAAAAACACATTTGTAGATAGACCGTGATTTAGTAGTTGTTATACTTAATTTCATCTCATTTGTCATTTCTTTGTCTACAAATGCATGAGTGAAGGGGGAGTTTACTTATGTATATATGATACTTCGTGGCTAGCCACCATGAGGTTAATTATATGCTCATAATTTTATAACACGTCAAATTCATGACTAAATGCCAAATGAAGTTACAAAACTAATGCTTGAGGGAGAGTGTTGAATCTAAAAATTAATTAATAATATACAATCATTAGTTTCATAACCAGTTGTGATAAAAGATTGTGATTCGTAAGTCATGGAACATTGTGACTCTTCTGTGAAATAAAATCATAAGAGTAGTGTTATGAAGTGAAAAAGAGAAGTGTGTGTGAGAAATGTAGACAAGTGAACAAGGAAAAAGAATTTCATGGAACAACAAGATAGAAATAAGAGTAGTGAAGAGTGAAAACATGGACACGAATAGTCCATGCAATTATGAACTAAGAAGGTTGTAATGTTTACATGATCATCATAGATCCAATGGTTGAAGATGTCATACAAGTATCCTCTTCTAGAGAAGTGAAGTTACCAAGCAGACTCAGAAGTGAGTTGGGATCTAGTTTCCTCAATAGGAAGAGAAAGTCCATTGTTGAGCCAATTGTAAGCCTGATCCAATTTTCTTAATAGGAAGAATAGGAAGAGGAGGTCAACTTGGGGGCTAAGTTGGACTAAAAGGAGCTATGAATTAAAGTAGCAAAGTAGTACATAGAGTATAACAAGTTTTAATTGGCCAAGGCAAACTAACGCTTACTTTGTAAGACCAACAAGTCCAATTTGATTGACTTGTAACACATACCTTGCATGTTGTAATTATGAATACATTTGCCTACTATTAAACCATTTACGAGAATTGTTAAATAATTAATCATTCAGTTACATTCCTTACTACAATATTCTTGGGTAATTAGAGTTGTCTTAATGATATAAAACCAAACTCTAACAACCTCAATCAGTCCTTTGTAGGGAAAAATGAAGCAGGGTCGTGAACCATCCATACAGATTTGAACATGCCTCAGCTTGGGGCAGGGAAATGGAGGAACGTTATGGAAGAAAATCTTGCTTGGTTTCAGCCAAACCACAGATCATGAGCTGAAACCCATAAACCATATCCCAAACAAAAAAGGACTAGTAGCCTATACCATAGACATGAGCCAAACAAAAGGCACAGACCATTACCCAGATAAAATGACCCGGTACTAGTGGTAAGCACACCAGCATGGCAAGCACTCCTGCCATTGTTCTTCTTGACTCAAAATTGAGTTCAAGCCATAAAGGTATGCCACCTACAATAAAACATTTGAATTGCAATTGGCAGTGATGTGTTACCTGTTCATGCATGGTGCTTTGGATGGACAATGTGCAAATTCCTATTGATCAGTTGTCATAGGAAAATTACTTGGTTGTTGCTGAGGATGCTGTGCAAGCAAGGCCAGTGAGGGGTTTCCACAGTAGAATCATGCAAGGACTATCTGGCAGAATTTGAGCAGTGGGGTTAGCGATCTGGGAATGGACAATGTGCAAATTCCTATTGATCAGTTGTCATAGGAAAATTACTTGGTTGTTGCTGAGGATGCTGTGCAAGCAAGGCCAATGAGGGGTTTCCACAGTAGAATCATGCAAGGACTATCTGGCAGAATTTGAGTAGTGGGGTTAGCGATCTGGGAATCATTGTGGGGTAGAGAGGTTGAGGTACGGAGTGCTGAAATGTGGATGAGGGTGGGGGTGTGGAGGGTCAGGAAGCTTGAGAGAGGATGTGAAACAAGAGGATATGTGGGAATGGGCATAGACGTAACCTGCAGAAAGGGGGTTGGCAGGATAGGGATAGAGAGGATTGACATACTTTTGGTTTAGCTATCAATTTTGTGATCGTTCTTTATGTCTTAGGTGTTAGAATTTCATGATTTTAAGAGTCATAAGGTTCATGGAATTGCAAATCAACATTTTATGTTCAATGTAGAGTCAAATTTTTGAAAGAAGTAATAAACAAAGTTTTCTTTACCATCAAGTTGGGTTTGTTCGAAGTTGGTTCCTACAAGATTAGATGATTTTAATGTAGGAGGTTATTCATGCTCTACGGATTGCCAAATTCCCTAGATTGTGCCTAAAGCTTGACATCATTAAGGCCTACGATATGCTAAGTTGAGAGGCACTTTCTACTATTATGCAAATGAAAGGGTTTGAGCCTACATTCATTAGCATGTGTATACACATTCAAGATTCAGCAGCTTTCTCATTTGATATTGGCGGGAGATTATGGAGGTTCTCATCCCTTGGATGGGGGTTGAGGCAGGGAGACCCACTTTTCCCTTTGCTTTTCATTATCATGATGTATCTCCTTAAATACTATTGTAAGGTGGCGAGGGTGCACGGTCTTGAGACAGTAGGGGTGGAGTGCTTTTTGGAGCACTATGTTGATGATACCATGTTGCTTTCTCGAGATGGGATTTGCTAGGCGCAGAGGATTAATCAAGCCCTTCAGCATCTGGCCTTAGAAATTGGATTGGAGATAAATTGGGGGAAATCTTTGGCCCACTACATCAATGTTGATCCTAGGGTTAGTGGTTGCATATCGTAGATTTTGGGTATATTGCCTGGCTCCCCTCAAGATTCGTATATGGAGATTCCTCTTTTTGAGTGGAGGATGAAGCCAATATGGAATAAACTAATTTAGAAAATTGAAACTTGGGTGGGACATTGGGTTAACTGCTTCTTGATGCGGAAGGGGAGAATTCTTTTGGCTTCGGGGGTGCACTTGGCAATCGTGTGTTTTGTCACTTCTGTTGTTGCCACCTGACAGGCTATTACTTAGAAAATTAATCAGTTAATTTGAAATTTTGTGTGGTTGGGGGGTAGAGGGGATAGCAGAATGCGTTTCATAAGTTGGGATACTATTGTGCAACCTCATGAGTCGGGGGGATTAGGCATTTTTAAATTGTTATTGGGGTGGCAATGGTTGGTCACATGACTACTATGGTAGGAAGAGGGTGCTGCCTAGTGGATTTGAATCATGGCACACATATATCGATGTTGGGAGGTGGGATAGAACGACTTGAATTATGGTGGACACTTTGCGCACATGCACAGTTAGTGATGGCATGGGGTTTGATGGGGGAGTCTTTGCGGTAGGTTATATAGGCACTTTACCTATTGGTGGAAGGATGGAAATGCATTTGGCGGGGCTAGCTATTGGAGAAGATTGAGGTCTTTCTTTGGCTTATTGAGCATAATGCACTCCTAGTACATGCATTATTAAAATGACGGGGGTTACACATTAATGATGATTGCCCCTTATGCACTGGTAGCCTTGAGATGGTAATCCATTTCGTTTTTGAATGCCCGTACATGCAGGACATGTGGCAAGTTGCAGGTTTGCATGGGTTGGCGTAGTTGATGGGGGACTCCAAAGTAGTGCTTATTTTATGGGAGGCTTGGAAAATTTGGAATCGCACCATTTTCAGATTGTAGCATATTTTGGCACCTGAGCAGATTATCGACAATGCTAAGCATGCGTGGCAGGGACTAATCATAGCTATGGGGGTAACGTCGACCTTCGAGGCAGCCTACGTGGCGTATCACGCGAATAAGGAACTTTGGAATCTGGTCGTGCGTAGTAGTTGGGCTGAGATTTTATTGTAGTTGGAAGGGGACCTAGTGTTGGCCAATGATGCTTTCTTTTCAAACTAGAGTGGGGACACTACTGAGTTCCAGGGAACTAGGATCATGCTCATAGAGGTAGCATTGGCACTTTACCTAGGGACTGCAACCATGGACGAAATAATTTTACTAATGGCGCGTGGATTGCATGATGTGCATTTGTTCTTCTATGGGGTTGTGCCACGTACCAAGAGCAAGCAGGTGCCAAAATCTGCCTTGTTGTTGATGTGGCGACAAGTTGTTGAGTTGGTCGATAGGTTTTTTGTTCATTCTGGAAATACCTCCAAATTGTAGAGTACGTACTTTGCTTTTTTGAAGTGCACGTGTCTTGAACAAAGGGTTAACCTTCCTAAGTTTTTTCTAGAAGTGCTGCATCAACAGCACAGAGGTCATCACTTTGGGCTAATCTTTGTGATTTGGTGGGTGGCATCTATAGGGTAGTTGCAGGGACAAGCTTTTGAGGTTCCGCAGTTGGTGCTTATTGCATCGTGTAAGGTAGTGTACTCATGATGGTAGACAACATAGAGGGGATAGGGTTCTTAGGTGCTTGGCATGGTAGTAAGGTTTTCGTTGATCTTGAGGGTCTAGATTTGTTGGGCGGAGCTGATTTAGGTTGTGGAGGAGGCGGTGGCCAAAGCTTGGGTAGAGGAGCGGTAGGCTTGGGAAGCTAGATGGGAAGAGGCTCTCCAACATGCATAGGCCTAGATGGAGGCCCAGTTCCAAGAAAAGGAAAAGGAGTTGCTTAGGCAAAATGCTTTGCATGTGGAGAGCTCATAGGTGGCAATGTTGGATGAGCTCCAGAACCAGATAAGGGCAGAAATGCAACACAAGAAGGAGGAGCATCAGGAGTGAGAGTGGGCTACAAGGAAGCGGTGTAGCTTAGTCAACAGGTGGACAGGGCACATGCCCGAAATGCGTGGACGTGGTTTAGGGTAGGCTGATGCCCTTATTTGGTGATGGACATCCATTGCGAAACCCCTTGGTCCATGCTCCGTCGACATATTCGCAGAACTTCCTCTTGGCTACTTCTGAATGGATGAGGTTTGCTGCTGAGAATATGAGGAAGGAGGCTGCCATTAAGGAGTTTTAGGAGGCTGCAACCTTCGTTGACTCCACCGGGACACGTTGAATGCTATTCACGATCAGGAAACTCCTGACTGTATGTGCTAGAATCTTTCTAAACGTTTGTAGTTGTTTTGGCCATCTTGGGACCTCGACGGTCCCTTGTTGTTTTCTATTTTCTGTTTTGGTCCTTTTCAGGAGGGGGCTTGATAAAGGTGAGGAGGGGTGATTCATAACACCTTGGTTTTGAAGCTTGAGTGGTTTTGGGGGGAGGGGAATTGTCCATGGATTCCCAGAGGAGGCCAGGGTTCTAGCATGCTTTTGTTTTGTTTTAATGTTGTTTGTGTTGGCTTGGTTGCTTTTGGTGGGGGGCTGTGGGGGTTGTCCCCTGCCCCTGCTACGCTGAAAATCACCCTTGTACAAATTTACTTTTCCGTAATACATTCCCAAACATTTTCTCAAAAAAAAAAAAAGAAAAAAAAGTTTGCTTTAAATCATTTTGGGTGATATACACCTTGTAGTTTTCATGATTGTTCATCAACTTATTTTGTATGAGACATCAAATTCTATGATAAGCTGGAATTTTTATAGATCATATACAGACAATTTTTTAATTCATCGTGAGTTATAATATACAGTTCTTCACTCTCGTTGAATGTTATTTGGATATGAATTTTTTGACACTTTATATCATTCATTAAACTATCGCGACTCTTGGTAATCACTTCATAATTAATATAACAACCACTTGTTATATGTATCACCTTGGGTATTGATAACACCACCATGGTGACAACACCATACATGGTGATAATGATGATTGTTAGAGCACAACAGTGGAATAAGGTTCCTTTAAGCTTCTGGCCATTTAAATCTTGACTCCAAATTTGGCCTCTAGAGTTGACCATGAGTCAACATTGAGTAATTGCTGTTGATTGTGGTATTTTTTTTCTTGACTAGGAGTTGTAATTGGCTCATGGTGAGCCACCACGGGTTATGGTGTGGTCATGGTGAAGCAGATCCTAGGTTGTGGTCTGATCGTGGTCTTGCAAAATATAGAAAAAATTATAATTGAGTAAACCATAAGCTGACCATGTGGTACTTTAAACTACTTTTCCACAGGTCCACCACATGTTGTGGTGGCTTTCGATGATTTGACCACAAGGAGACCACAGGTTGTGGTCTCTGAAATTTTGCAAAAGTGAAGACCATGAGTTGTGGTGAGGTTGTGGTTTGTTAGAAAACAGATAATAGGTGAACTGGTCACTTACAACTTTGAGTACGCAAATTAGACCAAATCCATGTTGCTTAGCCTCTCAACAAACACATGAGGCACCAAACGTACAAATAACAGTAAATCTTGAGAGTGATTTCTTAATTGTGCCACAATCACAAAAGCATGAAAAACATGCAAAACCTCTTGAATCTCCTTCAGTTGACACATACACTGTGAAAGGACTGAGACACACATGGGAAACCTTCTTCTCAAGCTTCTAAGGCTTGGACAAAGCTCATACAGGACAAAGCTCATACAGCACACCGAATGAAATTAGAACATGCACTTGAAAGGATGGGTGTTAATCTTTCCTTGAATGATGAACTCAAACATGAAAAGTAGAGAGAATGAACTTGAATTAGATGCTGAGTAGTGATCCTCTTCAAATATGAACATTAATCTACCTTATACTCTTCATTTCTGTCAACATAGACATGAGAAAACATCCAATTAACTTCAGAAATTGTGAGAACTACAAATATGAGAGAATTATGCAAGAAACATTTGAGAATGCATGTAAATAAGATAATTCGTGAGAGATGAACGTGAGAGAACTTGAGAGAAGAATTCATGGAAGTGTGAGAACCATAATGCAAGAATGCAATAAAAGAAAGAAAAGGGGGATTGAAGCTAGGAAAGCTTCAACTGAAACACACAATGTGCACACATACAAAATGAAGGGAGAGCTTCTTTTATTCAACTTCAATATGAGCTTGGCAAGTTAAAATGGGATTACACCCCTATTTATACTTTTTTCTTGAGAAACTTGCCCCATTTGGCATGGCCCCAACATGAAGGCTCTTGGCCCCTTTATGCCATTTTCAAACATTTCTCTCAACCTAACCTTCTTTTCTTGGTCTGCAAACTAAACAACACTATTTATACCTTCTATGCTTCCAAACAACCTCTTCAAACATAAAGCAAAGACTATCACCTACCACTACATTACTCAACATGAAATGAAATGATCATGGAAGAGTAAAGCAGACCACATGTTGAGGACATCACCTAGCCCATGTGTCAGTTCTCATCCATGATGTGTGTTTCATGTTTGTTTGTAGTGTCTCTATGTGTTTTGGCATGATTGGGGGTGTTTTGAGCCTAATTTGAGGAGTTTAGGGGGTTTTGGGGTCAATGGGGGCTTGTTTGAAGGTGTTCAGGTGTTTTAGACCTCCAAAAAAGCATATTTATTTTTAAGCTTGGCAGAATAGACGTCTCCTTTGGAGGATGGACGTCTACCCACAAGGCCAGATGTCTCTTGCATTGACCAACAGCTTTGGAAAGACATTTATATCATTTGCAAGACATATACTCTTGGTGTAAGACATATTCTTTTGGTGCAAGATGTCTCTTTGTAGGTAGTCTCAATTCAGGAAAGACATCTTCTCTACCCCCAAGACATCTTCTTTGATGGGAACAATAGTTATAATTTTGCATTTGGGCATCAAACAACTCTAAAAGTTATAAATAGGCATCAAGTGTAACAATGTTGCCCCGACGTTGCCGGGCANATACGCCTCCAAGCAAGCAAGCAACTCACGAGTGAGTGCAAATAGAAGCATAGCTTCTTAACATACACGACTACACACCTCATGGAGGGAAACCAACTCCAAAACAAGGACCATACAAACAAGCACACACACACAACCTTGTAGACAACACCGGTGAGAGGGGAGACGATGCACCTACAAGGGAAGGTGCCTCACCCCCAGATCACTCACGATCTGGTACAAGGTGTGGCCTGGCACCGCACCAAAACTATCCAGTCTTGGCTGCCTACATATCTGCGACCGTCGTAGAATTAGGCCCATGTAGTTCTCCACGGAGAAGAGGGAAGGAAGAGGATTTAGAGAAGAGAGTTGCAATAGGAGGGTGTCCTATTGCTAGCTTGGTACCACCAAGCCAGGGTGGGTTTTGTAACACTTGAGAGCCACCCGAGGGCGCCTCAGAGTGTTTCATGGCCCCCGAACCATGGGGAGAGCCCAAGAGAACCACCACTTGGGACATCTCTCACATCAAGGCATTTGGAAGAGAGAGTTTTGTGGAGAGGAGGGAGAGGTCCAAGAGAGAGGTGAGGAGAAAGTGATATTGAGCTCATCTTGAGCTTTTGTTCTTGTAAAGCTTAACCATTGTGTGTGTGAGTGTGATTATATGGGATCTTGAGCCCTTGTTTGTTAGCAGGCATGTTGCTTCTAGCAATTTTGTATTTCTGTTCTATTGCAACACAAGAATAAAGTGTGGTGTTCTTTCTTGTTCCCATTTTATGAGCATTTTTGTAGGATTTGGCTTCAATTTTGGATTGGATGAGGCCAACTCCTCATCATGACACATTCACACTATTTCTGACAACGTTAAGCTTGCTATAAACATACCAAACCTTAACATCAAGGTAAACACTTCAGGATTGATCCTCTAGTTGGAAGGTAAACTTGGTAAAACTGCACAATTGAATTAGAAAGATAAATAGATAAAAAAAAGGACCACAAAATAGAGTTGTTTTATTGGTATAGCAAAGAAATGCAAGACATCTTTCAACTTCAGCTAAGACCACCCAACATTTTCTTTTATCTAATCATCATTGTGGCCTTGTTTGAACATAACAATGTCTTATGTATAATTTGAATTAGTAACCTCTTGTTTAATAAGATAATGAGCTAACCACTTGAACCACCTATCACTAACAATGGTGTTAATTACATAAGTTCTTTTTTACCATTTGCTTTTATGAAGAACTACATCTTTATTTATATGTGATTTCTTGAGATTATCTTCAATCATTTTTTCCCATGTCTTTTTTGGTTTTTCTTTCAGTGGCTTTTCTAGAACAGTGATGTAGTAGCATTTTCTTATGAGCTAGTTATCTGATCTTCTTTGCACATGTCCAAACAATCTAAGATACCATACCTGTAACTTATCTAAAATAGAAGCCACTTCAAGCCTTCCTCTAATGTTTGTATTATGTAGTTTATCTCTTTTGATAATATTCAGCATCCATCTAAGCATTCATGTTTCTGCTGTATTGATTTGTTGTTCATGTCTCTTTTGTATTGCCCAACATTCAACACCATATAAGATAGTAGGCCTGATTGCTATTTTGTTAAATTTTCCTTTTAATTTTATTGATATTCTTTTATCACATAGAACACCACTAGTTTGTCTCCATTTTGACGATCTTGCCTCAATTGTATTTCTTATATCTTCATTAGTTTCACCATTTGATTGGAGCATTGATCCTAATTAGTGGAACTGTTTGCAGTCATGGACTTTTTGGCCTTGAATTGTTACTTCTATTTTACCACTGTTTATGTTATTATTGAAATTTCATTCCATATATTTTGTCTTCTACTAATTTTTAAACTTTTTGATTTTAGAGCATATCTCCGATTCTCAATTTTAGAAGCAATATTTTTTGGAGCTGTAACCACCAATACAATTTTATCTATAAATATCATACACCAATGGATTTCATCTTGTGTTTCCTTTGTTAATTCATGCATAATAATGGCAAATAAGTACGGCCCAAGTGCAGACATTTGATGTAGACCAACTATTATTGAAAAATCAGATGTGGTTCAACAAATTGGTCTGATTTTAGTGGTTGCTCCTTCATACATATCTTGAATCACTCTAATATATCTATCAAGGATGTTTGTCCTTTGCAGGGTCTACCAAATATATCTAGGCACTCTGTCATATATTTTTTCGAAGTCAATGAAGATCATCTGTAAATTTTCTCTATGTTTTTGAATTTCTCTATTAATTGTTGTATCAAGAAAATAGCCTCTATTGTAGATCTCCCTGGCATAAATACAACTTGATTTTCAAATACTTGTTGATTCAAGTTTGAGACACTGTTTTATAACTCTCTATCAAAGCTTCATAGTATGTCACATTAGCTTGATCCTTCTATAATTTGCGTAATGTTATACATCCCCTTTATTTTTGTAGCTGAGAACAACAATGCTTTTTTCCCAATTGTTGGGCATTTTGCCAATTTTCAAAATTTTGTTAGATAATTGTGTCAGCAGTGAAACTCCTGTATTTCCTAGTACTTTGTAGGCGTCTAAGAATGTGAGAGAGATGACACCAATCCCTTGAAATAAGACACAACAATTTACCAAAACTGAGAGCTGTTTATCCCAATATAGCTGCCTTGGTGAAAGCTTTCATTAGGATAAAAACCCTCAATGTGTGTAAACCTTTTTTTACCTTGACAGTACATAATAATTTTATAACATATCCCGCTAATTACATGTTACGAAAATAATTTGAACCCAACTGAAGACTTAATTATAAACCAAGTAAAATAAAGGTTTTCGTGTGTCTGTCTAACAGTAACAAGCTAAAGTTCATTAATCAGTTTAAGTTTTGGTTTCATATTAGATTATATATTCATAAAAATGTGGTAATATTTTTATTTAAAACTTAAGTCTTTCTTTGATTTTTATATATGCTATTAGACTATATAGCAATGGCCATCAATTGGAATGATGGTTAGGTGCTTGTTTCTTTGCTCATAAGGCTTCGTTTCAAGCTTAGCCATAGCCACTTGAGGAGTTGTTAGGCTTTTGTTCATCTACTGGTCCTCCTGGATCCTGCTTGGTGGGTGGGGTGAGTATTGAGCCTCTGATATTATATTGTATAGCATATTAAATATTCCTTTGGATAACATAAGATTATGAGTGATATGAGAACATTCACAGCTTAGACAAACATGAATGGAAGCTCTAAATCAAAATCAAACTGTCATGGATTGTTGAACTTTTGGAAATTTATTGTTTAGGAAAGCGTTACTTTGGAAAGGTGTACATAGATTTTAAATTGAATCATGATTGTGGATTTCTACTTGCTTTTTTAGTTTTTAAAGATTAAACTATGATTCTAGACCACTATGAATGCTTACTATAAACTGCCAGACAACTATGACTCCAAGTTATGGTAATATGTGTTCTTAGAAATGTATATAGGTATTTTTTAAGTTATCCTATATGAATGTGTCTTTGTGAGTATTGTTATTGTAATGCAATTTAATTAGTAGCTTTTTATATTTGTTAGCACTTCTGATTTTGTTTATCACATGTCTTGTAAGGATTATTCGGGTGGTAATGAATATTTACGATTAGTCATCTGTTAATTTAGACTGCGTATTGATTTTTTTTCCTATATATTCAATTGTTACAGGCGCTGCTTTTTCAGAAAGTGCTGATAGTTACCACTACTTCATAGAAAAAGCATGCTTGAAGTTAATGAAGGTTTTAATATCAGTCCAGAGAATACATCCATATTCCTTTAGTTACAATGCCATCATTTTTCCAGTTATGGAATTTTGCTTCAAGAAAATCACAAGTCCAGAAGCACATGTTGCTTCTTTTGATATGTTTGTGATTCAATGCATGATTTTATTTAAGGCAATACTTGATTGTAAAGAGTACAAGTCATGTGCCATTGGTCATGTTGTTGGTGATCGGACCATATCTTTAGAGCAAGCAAAGGCTGATGTTGGTAGAAGGGCTGAACAAGTTGTAAAGTCATTTATGCTTGAGGACCGGGTCTTACTATTATGTAATGTTCTTATACGCAGGTATGCTGTAGTAGTTTTAATTTAATCATTACAGTATATATAAATTTCTCTAAATTCCTATTGAAGTAGAATCTTCAATACATACCACAAGTTAGGCACCCTGATTAGTTTTTTTAGTAGTGTTAACAATGAACAATGCTTTCCTGCAAACTAGGCATGTTCATTTTTTTCTGTTCGACATTGGTATTTGTAAGTAACACTGATTATGTATCAGAATTATAAATGAACTTTTTTAGAAGTAACATAAGAGTTGTCGAATCTTTTCCTTATAGTTTTGGCATAATCTGCACCTCTCACATATTTCATTCAACTCTTAACAAGTTTTTTTTAATGCTAACTGTTTCTTTTTTTTTTTTCTATATTGGAATACATTAAGAGGTGATCTTAAACTATCTTTTTTTTTAAAGAAAAGATCGGGAAATGTATTATAAAATATCATGTTATATACAATGTAATAGATATGGGGGATAAGAACCCTCTTGTCCCCCATCACCCCACCCCCGCCTTCCCCTACAAGTGGAGAAAACATCCCTCCTGAAAAATTGATATGACAGAGACATCACATCCACTCATTAGTGAATGTGCCCGAACCTAACTTTCATTCTCAACAAAATTCCCCATTTCAATGGGGTAGATCCAACGATGGATTGTAGACAAGAGACAAAGACCAAATCAGTAGACAAAAATAGGAGCCCTCTTCTATCCAATACCAGGGTCTAAAGGTTATAGATGTCTAGGGAGCCTAACATAGTGATATGTTGCCTGTTCCTAGGCATGAATGGCTTCGAAGACTGCCCTGTGTCTTATAGTATCTACAAATGCATTAGCTTGCTAAAATGCTTTAAAGGCCTCCTCTTTCTGGGCACATTCCTCAGCAGTGCTAGTCCCATTTGGGTGGAGCTTCGTAGTAGTTCTTTTGATGTGCTTGTGGAGAGCCATCTAGGACATATTGCAATTAATATCTATAACAATGTATGGACATTTCTTGGGCTCAAGCCACCATCGAGTCTTCTGCTTGTGAGCGCGATCCTATTGTTGTTGTAGCTCTTTAGACTCTTGTTGGTCTTGCTCGAGCTGCTTGTTGTTCCGCATGAATCAACTCCTCACGAATTTGCTCACATAGGTCGTCTTCCATCACAACCCTAGTCTTTGATGCCTTAAAATCCCAACGTCTTTTAGCCTCACGCTCTCGCTTGGCATACTGGCTCTCGGCCATAGCCGTCAAACATTAGAATTCCTCTTCCCTAGCTTGCCACTTTGCCTCCCAAATGAGTTGTTCTTCCCGTCGAGCTTGCTTTGCCACTTCCTCTGCTACTTTCTCTGTAGTTGTTGCAATTGCCTTTAGCACAGCCTTTGTTGTTGCCTCCGCTGTGGCCTTTTTTGTCACCTTTGCCACAACTTGTCGCAACTCCATCTCAAGTGTTGCGAAGTCAGCTTTGCCCTCTCCGGGAAAGGTGGCCGATGAGCCCCTTGGATGTTAGTGGTCTGTGCCCTTGATGTCTGGCTCTCTTCTAGCATCCACACTTCCTAGGTGTGCCTTCCAAAAAGAGTCCCCCCCACCTCCCCCCCCTTTGGTCGCTAGCCACTGGTTGTAAACAACATGCAGCTCAGGTCTTGGTTGCCTTGGGCAAACCAGCTGTGCCACCCTTTGGAGGGCCAAGATTAGGTCTGAGTGGTGGCCCTATCTTTGTCGTCGTAGTGCTGCGAAGAAGAAATGAGGAAGGTTGACACTGTGGCCAAGTCTTAGGCATCTCAAAAACAAAACATGTATGCTCTATAACTTCCAGGCATTACCTGATTGGATGAAAAATTGGTCCATCAATTTCGTTGCCACTAAAGCATCAAGTTGAAAGCATCCAAGAGATTTTCCCTAGGAGATCAATAAAAGCCCAAAAGAATTCTTCTGGGCCACTCATCAGGGCCAGGGGCTCTATCTGACTTAATGGAAGCCAATGTCTCATCTAGCTCCATCCAAGTGAAAAGTTCCAAGAGTCTATTGTTCTCCACCATGCCTATAACTGACCTCATTGGAACAGTAGGGGCAAGGTCCTTTTCTTGGCCAAGATATTGGCCCAATACTTCTCCATCACTTGTGCAATCTCCTGAGCCTTGACTAGAGTGGCCCCCCATCCTGTGTCAGCTTAATGTTTTTAGCCTGGCCATTAGACTTTGCAACAGTGAAAAAGAATTTTGTATTTTTGTCTCCTTCCTTCAACCATTTAGTTCGTGCACATTGTTTCTAGTACAACTCTTCTTCTTCAGAATGGAATTGTAATGCTTTTGAGCACCGCCTGTTTTGACTCCTTTATCGACTCCCTTTGAATTCTTGTTGAGCTTGGAGCTTTGCAAGGCACGTGAGTAGGGCCATTTAATTGGATCTAAAGGAGAACTTCTTTGTAGCTTTTATAGAACAAATGACATGCTTAAGGCCTAGTGAGGCCTATTTTAAGAAAATTTTGTGGATCAATTTGCAAAGGATAACCAGCCTAGATCTTCGCCACTAGAGGTTTGAGCCAAGGCTTTAGTAGCCATGAGCATTCAAAACAAAAGGGAGAAGTTGTGTGTCCTGGCCCCCTCCCCACCTGGCATAGAATAGATTAGTGATCTGAAGCTTGTCTTTCCCAAACACCTGCACATTAGAGTTCATCAAGATGTTGGTACTCACCCAAACTTGATCACTTTTGGATAGAACTAGGTCCTTCCCTCAATGACGATTACTCCAAGTAAACTTGTAGTTTGCAATATCCATGTCCACCAAGTCATGGGCCTGTAAGAAGTCCAAGAATTGCTAACTACTTGGTGGCTTCGAGAGATCATCACCAAACTTCTCCCAAACATGCAAGTGTTGGTTTAAATCTCCAACCACAATCAAGTGCCTTTGGTCAACCAACTGAGCAATTCTATTCAGTTCTTCTAGCCCAACCTTCTAGGTCTAGGCTCCATAGAAGTTCATAAGCCAAAAACTATTCTTCATGAGAAAAAATGGTAATATTCCAGGTAGAGGAGTCTACTAGGGTATAGGGAAATCTTGCCATTATTGCCAAACCGTCAACCCTACCTCTATTGGGAACCAACTGTGTTTGCCACCCAGCCTAGTTGAGACGGTAACTTGGTTTCTTGTAAGCAAACTACTTCACATTTCTTCAAGGTTGGTTGTGACCCCATGTTGATCTCCACCTGAGTCTTTTTACTGCAAGCCATCGGCGTGAGAGGTCTCCTAGCCTTCCCTAGCTTTGGTGAGATTGGAAAGCCCCCTTGCATGCCTTAGCCGCCTCCAGAATCTTCGTCATTTTGGGAACTGACGAACTTCTAACTATTGCAACCCACTCTCTCAATGGGGGTAAATCCTCCCCCCCTCCTCCCCCCCAACCTTGTTAGGTTTTGTAGGCGGTTTGGGGGAGGCAAGTTTTGGTGATTGGGGTTGCATAGGAGTAGATGCATGCACTTAGGTGTAGGTCGCCCATGTTGAGCCACCAACGTCCATCTGTCTCCTTCCTTGCAAGGTGCTGGGGCCTTGGTGTAGACCCAACAAGCCATAGCCTGGTGGTTGGCCTTTCCACAAATCGTGCAATGAGCACTAATGGCAGTGCCACTTGCTGAAGACTTGTTATTGGGGAGATTCCCATACTCAACATGGAGTTTGTCTTCCCTAGCTAGGAGATCCAAGACCACTTCTTGCACTATGTGACATCTTGTTCTCGGATGTCATGGCAAACGTTAAATATGTGTTATATTAGACATTATGTAGAAGAAGACAATATACCAAACGTCAAATATATGTCACATTCGACATTATTTGTAAAGGAAATAATAGGGAAAATGCATAAGGAGAAAGAAAAAGAATGCTTTATTGATATGGAATAGTGTATCCAGATCATGCTATGAAAGTGTTCCTTAGGGTTTTCTTCTTTCAGCATGTATCCTTTAGAGGCAATCCAACACTACCACCACGGTTAGGCCTATCATTGACTAGAAGGGATGGCCATTCTTCTAGTTGTCCCACTTCACTTGGCTTCCATGACTTGCTTGTACCGGCTCCGCCACTCCATGCCTAGCATGACCTTTAAGCTCGGGTATAAACACCGTAGGTCAAACCCCGAAAGGTTGCCTCAATAGACATGTCCGTTATTACAATGCACCCTTTCGGGTCTCAATTACAACTACCCTTTTGGGTCTTCTTACGATAATGATAACATTTGTTATGAAGAGGCACCATCTTCATTATGCAACAGCATCATTTAGGAATGCGGACATTACAATCTACCCTCGTTAGGTTTTGTTTGTCTTTGAACAAGTCCACGTTCATTGTCTTTTTCCAGCTCTAGTACTTTTGTTATGATCATGTGCTCCAATAATTTGATTTCTCCTTTGAACTTGAAGTTGTTTCTTGCTTATTTTGTAAACAAGACACATGTAAGAAAAATATATGGAAAATTAAATATTACTTTTTTAATACTTCATTTTCTAAGATAATGAAAATAGGTGAATTAAAGATCTACCAACCACCAATCACCAATCCTAACTAGGGTCACACAAATTGCAACTCGTATTTGGTTACCCAAGTGAAGGTAGGGCAAATCCTTTATTCCCGACTTCCATTACCTTAGATATTTCACTCATCTAATGAAAATATAAATTAAATAATGAAGAAAATAATAAGATTATAAATAAAAGTAAGAGTGAGATACTTTTTGATCTTAATCAATCTTATGAATTGATCGGAGTAATTGTAATTCTATCATAAGTGGTATATGATTGGATGATCTTGTTCGAGATGGCAAGGCTTGATCTTGATTCTCAACTTCTTCTTTAGAAATTAACTCTAGTAATTTGGTAACTTGGAAGAATCGAACATTGTATCAAATATAATCTAGGGTCTTAATGAAGAATGCTATTGACCCACCCTCATTAGTCATAGTAGAGTAATTGGTAAACTGTGGTTCTTGATGAGTACTATCCATCAGCATCATATGTTCCTGAATTTTGGAATCTGATTTATCTATTGGAGATTTGAAGTAAGCAGAATATGCACTGGCTCATGGGATTGCATGTTGAATTGAGTGAAACATCTTCTTCAAATTAGGTTCATCTTTGAAGGATTCTTTTACACATCTATATTTTAAGAATTGATGAGCATCACTTCCAACTTTTACATTGAAGTCTCCACAAAGAACAAATGGCACTGGATCGGTATAACTTAGGAATAACTTATTCTTCAAGCTTTCTTTTATTTGCTTAATCAAGTATGCTCCTTGACACAGTCTAACGTCTGAACATGTTGGTTTGGCAATTAAATGTGTTGATTATACATACACATCTTCCTGATAACTAGATTTTTAAAATCACTGCCAAGGCTATGTGATTTTTCCGAAATGTTGATTGTTCTTTCTTTGTCATCACTTGTAGTTCTGAAATTTCAAAAATCATATTTTCTAAACTCCATTCAAATCTTTGTACTATTCAAACTTGGCTTCTTTATAAAAGATTGTGCAACCATCCATGTTGTGATTTCTAGGCATAAAACATCAGCATCCAAATTTTGTAACTTTGTTAAGATGCGTGGGTATTGATATTTGTGCCAATCCAAGGCCCATGGTGGACATAGCAAATGTTGTTTCTCACTTGTTAAGGATCTTACAAGCATGTTGTATGTTGCAACTTTCATTCTCATTTTTGTATTTTCTTCTGGATCATTTCTCTTCATGGGTTTCATACACTTTGTCGAAACAATATTTTGAGTCTCCGTGTTGTTCTATCATATGATTTGATTGCAAGATGAATTGATATACATCTTCTTGACTGTTGAAGACCATTCTATTTCATTAATTGATTCTACAACTAATTTTGGTAATATTTAGCTACATTATCTAATTTCAATAATATTTAACAACATTATCTAATTCTTAACAATGTTTCTACGCCACTTAAGACACTGACTCTGGCAGTGTAACTAATGACATGCCTTAGTGATCTTAATACCACAAGCAAAGATTAAGCACTTGATCTCAAGGCCCACAAGGTTAAATTTGTTAGTCCCAACAAGGCATGATTAGTTCTCGTTTTGTTGTCAACTTTTAAGGCACAATTTCATGATATCATTGAATTATTGAGTACCTAGATGATAAATCTGACATCACCATTGAGTTCAAAAGGGTGAAAAATGTTGGAAATGACTATTCATATGTTAAAAATGGACATCGTATACTTAAGTTACTCTAAAATTAAACTTTTGAGGGTCTTAAGGCACTATATCGGGCAAGGGGTGAAAACTAATTTTTGAGGTTCAATGAGGTAGATGTGACTTCACGATTGTGTCTAGAAGGTTGAAATCTGTAAGAAACGACTCTTCGTTTGTTGAAAAAAGCTTCCAAAATCAAAAGTTATGGCTTCTAGAGTCTAGAACCTTTGGCGCAAAGAAGAAGACTTCTCGAAAGGTCACCCATCCCAAACTACTCCAAAATGAGCATGCTTAATTACAGAATTTTATTCTCGTTGCTACCAAGGTGCCTAATCTCTCTTTTTTTTTTGAAAATTTTATTTTTTCTCATTCTTAATTTAAACTAATGGTTCAAAGATGGAAATTTGAATTTTTTGTCAGTTGATGGGAATTTTGAATTTTTTGTTAGTTGATGGAGAATTTTTCCTGTTGTGCAGCAGGGTGGGATGTCAGCAGCAATGGCCGCGGTGGCATGCTAGCAATGGCTTCGGGAGCAGATTAGCGGCATTGGGTACAGATTGTTGTTGGTCAATATAGATTGGTGTTTGAGCGGCAGCTTGGAACGGAGCAGATCAATGTCGTTTTTCATTCTCTTTACTGCATGGCCCAGGTGAGGGCCAACACGGTTTGTGTGTGGCTTGCACAGCATGCAAAGGGGCTCGTGCAGCCCATGTAGGGCCAACGTGGCCTTTGTAAGGGCTTGCGCAGCCCCAAGTAGGGACTATGTGCCCCATGTAGGGGTCTCTGTGGCCTGTGCTAGGGCCTGCACGACCCCCACAAAGGGTTGGTGCAGCTCAAGTAGGAACTATGTGGCCTATGGCCTTGGCAGAAACAACGTGCATCAGTGGCAAGGGTTTTCGTTGTTGGAGGGTGCCAGAGGTGGCCTTTATGGGTGGTGTTGTCAGTGTCTACGGAGCATTGGAGGTGGCCTTTATGGGCAGTGCCGTCGGTGTCCATGGAGCACTAGAGGTGGCCTTTATGGGCAGTGTTGTCAATGCCTACGGTGTGCCAGAGGTGGTAGTGATCTACGGTGCTGTTGGTGCTCGTAGAGTGTCGGAGGTGGCAATGATCTAAGGTGCTGTTGGTGCCGGTGGATTGCCAAAGGTGGTAGTGATCTTTGATGCCATCGGTGCCTGTGGGTGTTAGAGGTGGCATTGATCTACGGTGCCTGTTAGTGCCTATGGAGTGTCGGAGGTGGTAGTCATTTGTGGTGCCATCAGTGCCCATGGAGCATCGTCAGTGGCTAAAATTGTGATGGATTTTTTGGCAATGGTGGAGGTGACAGTAGCAGCAATGATGACAATGGTAGTGGAGGCGGTGGCAAAAATGACAGTGCGGTAGGCAGCGAGGGTTTCAGTAGACTACAGGTAAGGGAGTGGCGGTGGTGGCAAGTGTTGCAAGGCACAGAGGAGTAGGATTTTAGTAGCAACTGAGTGGTATTGCGGGAGCTTGGGGTGCAGCAGCCATGCGTGGCAAGTGTTGGTGTCGCAGCAGTGCACGGTAGGCATCAATGTTGCTTTGGCCAAGTGGCTAGGATGGCGAGTGGCAGTAGGGAAATGACACAGGTGGTAGGGTGTTTGCAGGAGCATTGGCCTTAGAAGGGTTCGTGGCTTTTCTAGGGCTTGCATGATCCTTGCAATATTTTNCGCAGCAGCACCATTTGGAAATGGGGATGTTATTTAGGGTTTCTTAGGAAGAGTTTCTTTATTAATATGGAACTGAAATTGTTTTGTTATTGCGATGTCCCTGAAATTGTGACTTTGTAAGATTTACATGATATACTTTAACTGAAGTAATATGCAAACTAGAATTGAAAACATAAAAAATTAAACTAACAAATATGAAAGAATAAAAATATGTAAATCAAATGAGCAAACAATCTTATAGCTAGAGTTGTTTAAAGTTATTGCTTCCAACAGCGTAAGTCACATTTTATTCACCAGTATTAGGTGTTGCACATTTTTGATTTGCTATGTTTGTGGATGGATGCAGCCTTGAGTTCTTTGGGTTCTATATAAATTTGTTTTAATAGTGGTATATCAAATTTATTTTTAATATGTTCTTACATTTTTATTGAATGTCTTTATATTATTTTTTTACAGATATTTTATTTTAACATCAAGTGATCTGGAAGGATGGGGTGATGATCCTGAAGAGTTTCACCATGAGCAGGATATGATTCAGTGGACAGATCGTTTGCGACCTTGTGCCGAAGCATTATATTTAACACTGCTTGAGAATCACCGAGAGGTAATTTGTATGGATTTACATTTTATTATAAAGTTATTTTAGAGTTTTTCTTCTAAGGAATTCAAGTATATATTTACATAATGTTTTTATACATATATATTTATTTTGATTTGGTGAGATTTTATGAATAATAATATTGAATATACACAAAATACTGCATCAGGTTTTAGCACCCTTAGTCATTAACATTTTGAAGGAGGCAATGACAAATCGTTCATCTAATGAAGCTGAAAATGCATCGGAAATGATTTTCAAGGAAGCTGTGTACAATGCAATTGGAGTTGGTCATTATGAAATATCAAATCATTTGACATTTAAATCATGGTCGGTAAACTCTGATTATTGTTTTTTCGAATCCTAAAAACTAACATGAATGTAGCAGGGTTCTTTTATGTGTCTATAAAGCAAAATTCAACTGGGTTTTTTTGTGAAATTGATCTTTAGATGCTATTTAATCAATGACTATGCGCACACATTAATTTTTAACATTATTAGCTGATTTTATCTATTGAAATTATTTTTTCTCAGGTTTGAAGGTGTTCTTCTACCAGAACTTAATAATCCGTATCCAAATCGACATATCCTACGGCGTAGGATAGCACTTATATTAGGACAATGGGTAACAGAGGTTGGAATATATTTCAATGCTTCATGAAATTAGGTTGTATTTCATAGAGTTTCAATTTTGTCATTCTTAAACAATTTACAATTAAATTGTTGAAGTTTGTGTTGATAAGGGTTGCATTAAACTGGATCAACCATTAAGATTAAACTCCAATAATGACAAACAAAAAGAACTTATAATGTTAAGATGAGTATATAAAACCATGGTGTTACCATAAGGATATGTATAACAAATGTTTCAATTTTGGTTATTCAATTCTTCACCCTATTAGGTTTGAACCATGTATATATGTTTCTTTGCCAAGAAACAGTACCTGCATGGATGTCAGCCCCCAAATTGAATCTCTTGGATATTATTGTGAAACTTGAATGTGTAGGCTAATCCAGTAGTAATATTACAAAACTAGAATTGATCAATAAGCAATTTGGTGTTCAATCTAACAAGATAAACAGAATACAGAAGTGTTAGAATTAAGTTATGATCAAAATTATCCAATTTTCAAAAATATTACAATGAATGTTGATTACGACAAAATCTAAAATGAAATTGCACAAATCTAACAAGTTAGACAACATACAGAAATGTTGGACTGAACCATAATGTGTGGGTTTAGTGTGTACAGTTGATTTGATGTTGGCAGAACATTATTGATAGAGGCAGAATTGCGTACATCACGTGCATTAGAAGTATAGATATTGCTGAGAAAAGAAAACCCTGTTGGAGATGATATGTCCCTTCTTTTCACGATAGTGGAGGTGAGCTGATAAGATGGGAAATCTCTGTATATGCTAGCATATCTGGTCCTTGAAGTATGAGATTCATAAAAGAGAAAATCTGCCCATGACTCTTGGGTTTGCCTCAGGAAAGGATAAGAAGAATAATACAAACAAGGCAAGTGTCCAAATTTGTTCCACCATCTGTAGAAAGCATCATTGGGTTGGATCTAAAGGGTTAAAGGAGATATCTATTGATGTCAGGGGCATGCAATGCAGGGTATGCTTTAATCTGATATACATATAAAGAGTTTGAAACTCTTGCCAAATGATCAACAAACCAGTCAAAACTTCTTCTATATTGATTATTTAACTCAGAAAATTCATCAGCCGGTAGATTTTGTTCTTCTGGGGATGCATGTCAGAGGAATTTTGAAGACCTTTCCTGCCATCTTTGTCCAAGCAAGAATCCTGAAATACTCAAGAAGAATTGTTAAATTCTCAAGTCAAGTAATCTGCTTAATTATTAATTTTACATTCAATGAATTCTGCATCGAAATCAAAATTTGATAACCATAAAGACCATCTTAATAACCTAGAACATGCAACCTTATTCATATTTTTACTTTGTAAGAAGCTTTTGAAATGTTTAAGATCGTATTTAACAAGAAAATTTTCTGTTTGTAAGAAAACTCTAAAGCTTTCAATACTCTTGATGATGGCTAATATTTCTTTATGGGTGCTGTGATATTCTTGTTGGGTATTGTTGAAAGATCCTGAGGCGTATCTGCAGATTTTTTCTTTATTCTGATCTTTTTCCTTGAGTACTGCTCCCCAATATGTTTCAGATGCATCTGTTCCTAATGTTTTAAAACCATTGCTGGGCAATTTTAATTTTGGAAGATTTTTAACTTTTTTTATCTGCTTTACTGCTTGTGTATGCTTATCTGACCACTTAGGTGGTTTTTTAGTAAGCTGTTTGTTTAGCAGTTGTCTATCTGTGGCAACATTAGCATAGAGACCTGAAACATAATTTAGACATCTTAGAAATCTCTGTCGTTGATTTTTTATGTTTAATAATGTTCGGAAATTGAGATGTTTTCTTTAAGATGTGATCTTGCATTTGGATTTGTACTTCCTTTATGTGAATTCTTAAAAATTCAATTTTGGGAACTCCAATTTTCATTTTTGAAGGGGATAGAACTAATCCATTGTTTTTAATGATTTCCTAAAAATGTTCTAGATGTTTAAGATGCTTGTGGACATTTTTACTAAATACTAGAATATTATCAATATAAGGTGGCAAATACGGTCCATCGTGGATTGAACACACCTAAAAAGCACTGTCCACAAATAGGTGAGAGTGATTACAATAACAACCATATGTTGGCTAAATAAAATTGCAGCTGCTCAATGACTGCAAAATTGTTGGCCAAGGACAGAATGTTAACACTGAGAAGGCTAAGGTATAAAAGATAGAGGCATTTGAAAGAATAGACATAACATGAATTCTTTGAACTTTTTTATGATTTCACAGTAGGCAATTTTGTGAACAGCTACAGTGCACTAAAACCTTGTAGATTTGTTAAAATATGAAAATACATCAATACACAATAAGTACAAAAACGAAACTGTAATGTGCACACTATTGCAAACAATTTAGAGCTACAAGAGCTAGAAACAGCAGGAATAACAACATCCAATTATCATATGGTCGTTTGTGGTCATTTATTTCAAATCTTTTGATTAATTCTACAGTAAAATTGCTAAACCTATGCGTGAATCCAATTGAACAAACCACATTAATGACTCCACTATAAAACCACAAAACCTATGGGTGGATTTAAATTAACAGCACCAAGATCTAGCTCTAAAACAGGTCAATCAATGTTAATTTTAAGAATTAAGAGATAATTTTAGAAGAAATTGCCATAGTAAAATATCAATCAATATTAATTTTAAGAATTAAGAGATAATTTTAGAAAAAATTGCCATAGTAAAATATTTGTGCAAGAATCATCAGATTAAAAAAAATCAAACATTTTTTTACTTAACCTAAAAAGAATTATTTAATCAAGATCATTTGCACATTTGTAATCTGAAGAAATGACCACAAAAGTAGATAAATTAATAATTTCAGATTTGTTCAATCGCATAATAATATTTTATAATTTCAAGCAACACACAAAACAAGACCATCTGAATTTAAATCTTGTAACCATTTTACCATTAATCATTTAATCAAGCAATTCATATGTTCAACAGCAGAGAATGGATAGATCACAACAATAAATTAATATCCTAGGTTTTCCCCCCACTCTATCAACTTATAGAAAGATATCAAAATCAAACTTGAGAAGACATAGAAAAAAAAGTATAATTCAAGATTCAAATCCAAGATTTATGCATTCAAAGGGGGAGTGTTCATCAACCAAATTTCAACCAAAACCCAAGAATTCAACAATTCTAAATCATGCACAATTATCTATGGGACCAAGGATACTCTCATTTTCTGCTAGAGGTACCAATCCTCATATCAGGGACCCCTGCGGGCTGAAAGGAGCGACCTTGCTAGGGGTTTGTCGGTAGCTGATGGCAGGCACAGTGTGGGTGTTCCAGCTCATGAAGAATATCCAGTGTGTTTCGATGGAGCTCCGTGTCCACAAAACTAGTGGCCTACTGGATTCCTTGCATGGTCGACTCCCATCTGTTTCGATCCACTGTCGACGTCCCTCCATTTGGATGGAAGCGCGTCGAGGTTCAACGGATGTGGCGTCTGAGCTCCCCCCAGGAGTTGTCACAATTGATGCCCCGGATGTGGTATGGGCACCGTCAACCTCTAAGCCATTGGCGTGTGCCCGGTCCAGTTGGCTCTGCCGCTAAGCCTCCTCCTCCTGTTCACGTTCAAGCTGCGCCCGTTCAGCCTCCTCGTGCTTTCTTCGGGCGATTTCCTCCTGTAGCAACTCTTCTCTCACTTGGGCCTGGATCTCATTCACCAGTTGGGCTTGGGCTGCATCGGCTAGGAGGGTTTGTTGCCTCACCCTCTCCTGCTCCCTTTCTCTAATCTGGGCCTCCAAATCGGCCCGTGCCTGCATGAGGGATTTTTTCCATTTTGCCTCCCATTCCTGCCGCTCAGCCTCACGTGCCGCGGTTGCGGCCTTTTGTGTAGCCTGTTGCAACTCCTCATCCCAGGTAGCATTGCGCTCGGAGGTCTCAGGCGGTGACAACTCCAGCATCGTGATATTGGTTGGGGGGCGTCGTCCTCACTGGCTATGTCGTTTTCGTGTGTAAGTCATTGTAGGCGGGGTCCAAGGGTTATCCCGGTTGGCAGAAGATGATGGGCCAGGCGGGGGAGCCCCCCCTCTGCCCCCCACCATAAGGCTAGGATGAACCTTGAATGATTGCCCCGTCTTTGAAGTTGTAGGGCCACTAGAAAAAACCAGGGTAAGTTAACCTGATCCTAACTTCAGGCAACAGAGGAGGGCAAAATGGATGCCTTGGAGTTTAGAGTTGTTGCCAGACTGGACAAAAAATTTGTCCACAAGATCTACCGCTCGAGCCCAGATTCGGAGCAGGGAGGATCTGGGCACTTGTCTGCTTTGCATGCGTGGCATCGGCCCATTGAAGAACATTTCCGTGTCTTGCAATCCTCGTGCGGAAGGCAAAATGACCTTGCCAGCGGCTTGGGCCCCCAAACGCCTGGCAATCGAAGATTCCGTGATGGTTACCTCTCTCCCCTCAAAGTAAGTCCGGTCGTTGTGCCAGTTAGAGAAGAACGTGTCATCTGCAAGGTCTGGGTCACCAACTAGCCGTTGCAGGGGGCTGTTCCAGTCGCATTGTTTCACCATTTGCCAGAGTTCTTCCTTCGCTTGGAACATGGTGCAGCCAGGTTCGAATGTTCGCGTGACACCCATCGTTGCCTTGATCTCGTTCCACGTGCATAGAGCTTGGGAAACCACCAATGGGGGCGGGGGTAGCCTGATCTATTGGAAAATAGTGCGGTTTCTTGTCTTCCACGCTACCCATAAAAGTAGCGTGGTCCGAGAGTCGTCAGTGAGGTGCATCTTGGGGGGGGGGGGGGTTTGCACCAGCTGAGTGCCACGTGGTGCACATGTACGCACAATCAAAGATGAAATGTCAAACCGTTTTTGGCGCAGTGTCACACATTAAGGCCGCGTTTGCGCAGAAGCGTGCGAACTGGTAACATGTCATTTCGCAGTAACCATAGGAACATTTTGATCTTCTCGGGGAGTTGGACCCTCCAAATTTGTTGCCAGCTTGACACTTGTGAGTACTTGGCCACCATCAGTCAGCGCGGTTCAAGGCCACCCTTGTGCCTGCATCACATGCGCGTGGCGGCAGAGCGTTTGCTAGGGCCTCGAATCCTGCACCCCCACCTCCCAACGACGATATTTCGCATTCATAATGCGTATCCATTGGTTCAGTTCCCCATGCGGGTGCGTGAAACGGAGCAACAAGCATTGCTATCCCAACATCAGCTCATCCTTGAATGACGAGATGCCTAGCCCCCTCGTGTTACGGGGGTGTGCGACCTATTCCCAACTCACAAGGTGGATTTTGCCCTCCCCTTTGCCCCCTGTCCAAACGAAATGTCTGATCTGCATGTTGATCTTGTTAATGATGGTGTTCGGAGGGGTGGCAACTGCTGCCACAAATCAGGTAATCGTCATGAGAATCCTTGTTGCCAGAACCAATCGCCCCTTCCGAGTCAGGAAACGATTTGCCTAGTGACCCATCCTCCGTTCAACCTTCTCCAACAATGTCCCCCAAGACGTGCTTTGCCCCCAGTGGAAGAGTGGGATACCTAGGTAGGTGTCCTTGACTATTCCGGGAAAAATGTTCAGGACTTGCATGACTCGGTTTTTAATATGTGAATCCACATTAATAAAATGAGCTAAGGACTTAGCCTTGTTAATCTCCAATCCCAACTCATCCGCTAGTCGGGAAAGTGCGATGTTGATGCATTGTGCTTGTGGGACCCTTGCACGACTAAGCAACATTGTGTCATCCGCATAGTGCTCGGCCCGACATTCCACCCCTGCAATGTCTAAGTCGTCAACCTCCGATGTTCTACAATAATGTTGCATCAGATCCATAGCGATAATGAATAGCAGGGGCAAAAGTGGGTCCCCCTGTTGTAACCCCCTTCTAGGCGAGGAGAGACCTCACAGCCACCTCCTCACGTCAAAGGAGAAACCAGCAGATGACTGGATGTGGATGCAAAGCTAGATAAAACCTTGGTCAAAACCCTTCCATTGCATAATGGTAGCCAAGGCTTCCCAGCGGAGTGTGTCATACGCCTTGGTAATGTTGAGCTTGAGATAGAGCCCAGGGAAACCCGTAGTTTGAAGAGAATGGAACAACTCCTGCATGAGGAGAACCTAATCCTACAGGGTTTGACCTTGCACAAACCCTGCTTGGTTAACTCCCACTAGCTTGGGCATGAGTGGCGCAAGCCTATGCACAATCAATTTGGAGAAAACCCAAATCAAAACGTTGTAGACCTTGATAGGATGGAAGGAGCTCCACTGGATTTTTCCCACAAATGTAAGCACTGGTTGAAGTCCCCAACGATTAGCCATGCCCGGTGGTCTGGCACTAGCATCGCCACACGTTCCATCTCCTGTAGCCTCTATTCCCAATTTTTGCGTCCCATAGAAGTTGGTCAGCCAAATCCCCTGGGAGGGGATATGGATGGTCATGGTCCATTGTGAGGTGTCAACCAACGTCATGTCGTAGTGGGCCAAGATAGCAAGACATTATGCCCGAGCCATGCAGGGGTGCACATGGGTTTTCCAGCCATCCCAAAGGAGATGGTGAGGTTCCGTCGCCTGCAACTTGGTTTCTTGGAGGCAAACAATGTCACATTCTTCATCCTGGACAATTCGATGTAAGGTATTTCTTTTATAGGGTGTACCCTGTCCCCTACAATTCTAGCTGAAAATCTTCATGTATGCTTGGATGAGCGGCACTGGTAGACCTCTCGAAGGGTCTACTATAACCCCAAATCAATATTCCATTGAGCTTGTCGAGCCCTGGACCGGTTCTCACTCAAGCGTTCGGGGCGACCCTCCCCCTCTCGCACCACTGGGCTACATCTCGAGTCCTTGGGTGTGGGTTCATGCTTCGGTGCCCGACGAGACTTGATGCTCCCCCTAACCATGTTCACCCATTCGCTCAGGGGGAGGAGCTCTATCCTTGGTGTCATGGGGTCAGCTAATGACGATGGTGGTGAGGTTCTTTTGGGGGGGGGGGGGGGGGGGGGGTGGTTGGTCTGCCGGTGGGTGCAGTCGGCCCATTGTGACCCAGTCACCACCCTCAAACATCTGCTTGGCTTGGTTGCGTGGCTGCATGGGCCGTGTCCTCCGAAATCAGTAGTCCTCCTCCTGGTGATCAGGTTTCCCATAGCATGCACATCCTTTTCTGTTGCCCTCTCGAGCCTTCGTTCTTTGTTCAAGGCCTGGCTCAACCTCCAGGTTCTCAAACTTGACCTGGAGGTGTTCCTCCCTGCCTGGGAGCTCCAGAATGATTTCCCGGATGAGGTCCTTATCCAATAGCCTTCACCAAACGCAGAAACGGGCGAAGCCCATCCGCACCATTGATTTTGTGATGCTATCGAAAGCAATGAACTCCCGAAAGAACCCCACCACCTTCTCCAAGAACTTTAGGTTTCACATCTCCCATGGGATCCCGAAAATCCTCATCCACACTGGGGCCTTGGTGAACAGATCTGTCTTGTGGTGCATCCCCGGGCGCCACGGGGTTAAAGCTAGCCCTCGAGCCCCGTAAAACCATGGTCCCCCAGCAACATCGAGTCCCTAGCCTGTTGGGACGGAAAGATGGACAGAAGCAAATCCTCGGACAAACTCCAGACTTCCACTTGGCCAACCTTCCAGTGTTCTTGCACCCATCGGCGGATTAACTCCATCTGCGGGTGAGCACCCTGGGAAATGAAATGGCCAATCAGGCTTCGTTGCATGGTGTGGACTCCCTCCATCCGGGGCTTGCTGACTTAGAGGCGTAGGGTGTGGTCGGCTTGGGCGTGTGCCTCGATACCCCCACCCGGCACTCGCAACCCTTACCCCCCTCGGTCTTGTGTGGCCCAGATTGAGTTCTCCCCATCGCCTTTGCCCATCCCCGTGTTTGCCTGAAACTCCGCCCCTACGTTTGTTGGACTCTCCTCTCCTGTGCCTGCCTGTTGCTGCTGTGCTCTGGCGCTCGCCTGTTGTTCTTGCGCGTTGGCGCCCACTTGCTGTTCCTTGCCCGTCATGCTGATCCTCCTCATTTTGTCATTGAAATTAACAAATTGAATTATCAAAATATTAGATTGCTATGCAGCACCTGTTTTCTTTCTCTTTGCTATCTCTTGTAGTAGCCATAGTCTTTACTCCCTTCCTAGCCACACTCTCTGCTGTTGTATCCCTTTCTTTTTGTCTTGCTCAGCTACTTTTGCCTTGTGTGTTTTTTTTTATTTCCTCCTTATTTGTAGGTGGAATAAATGATAATGGATGGTTTTTTGTAATTGACTCTTTCTTGGGAACTGTTTGTTTGCTTTCTTTCTTTTTAAATTTTTTTTTCTCTTTCATTTTTACAGCAATGAATCATGAGTTCAATTCTCTTCATGATCACTATCAAAAATCAATAAAATATGTATATTTAGAGCTTGCAGGTTCAATTCCTAAATCAACAATTTTTGATGTTTTAGAATTTAGATTTTGCTAGATCTCAGGTTCAATTCCTCTTGATAATTACAAAACATTCTAGCATAATATCTATCTCTGTATCATTTAGAATTGTCATAAGATGCAAGGATAGAGTTTTCAAAATTGACTTATGATGAGGCCAATTTATGATACATAATCAAATAAGACACCTTCTTTTTCAGGTCATTAGTGATGTGAGTTTTCTCATCGTCTTATGAGCCTTGAAAGGTCATCACGTGACCTTTCTACAGCTAAGGAGAGGGTACATATACTCTACTATTTTAAATTAAAAAGAAACAATGCATCATGTTTAGATAAAATAAAAAAATAGAATATAAAGCTACAGTATTTGCACATAATATCCTTGAGTCATGGGTTTGGTCCCTCCAACTTGATTCATAGGTTCCTCAGTAATGAGCATCCTTTTGCATCCCTTTTTTAAATCATTTACATCTCAACATACCTGTTTTAGCTCTTGAGGCACACCTTAGAGTACCGTCCTCTATTTTTCTTTTGTTTCTTAGCATCTCTGTTGAAATAGAACAGAAAATATTTTGTTTTCCCATATATTTATTATTATTATTATTTTAAAACATTCCCAGCATGTATTTTAAAACCTATTTCTTATGCATAAAGTATTTAAACATTTAATCATAATGCATATAAAAATCAGGTCAACAAATTTATTACTATTTCAATTTGTCATTTCCACCACAGTCCAAGCAAAGCACACACAACCTGACAACAAAACATGCACACAAACACACGGAAAGACTATTACAATCATTAACATAAAAACTCAAGGAGAAGTGGTTTGTTAGTCCTTGATTATTTTATACAACATTAGTTGCTATTGTTGTGCATTGCTTTTGGGGATGATCTAACAATCTTTGATCATGTTTTAGAGCAATAGAGCCTTTCCTTTATTGCACATCATATTTAGGAAATCCTGTAGCATTAGGAATGTGCCCTAAATAGCTCATTTTTAAGAAATGGTAGGAGCTTTTCAGCTGGCTGCCAACCTAATGCCAACCTTCCTTATTTCCCACCTAGGTATTCCAGCAACCATGTTGGAGTTATCACAATACTTGTCTGTGGTCCGCTTAATTGCAATCCCTGGAAAGATTTTGTTATGCACCCTTGCTTTAATGATGATTTTGGAAACTGGATAGGTTCTCATTGTCTTATTATATGTCCATTTGTTTTTCTATCACAAGAAGATAATCAACATGTGCCACTTCTTTGAATGGCCACTTCACCAGATACTTAATTTTCATGTCAATGTCTCTTGATTTTATTTTGCCATTGCTGTAAAATGTGCACTTCAAAGTTAAGCATTTTCATTTTTTTTCCATGTTGTGCAAACTTCTTTGCTTTGATGTCAATTGTAGGAAGTTGGCTTCAAGGATTAGTGTAGGCTTTTGAGAAGAGTTTGGGATTTTATTACAAAAATAAACATATGTACATACGCGATCAACACACTTGTTAGTTAGCAGTCACAGGCAGGCACCGTCCTAATAGACCCAACAGGGTCCACAGGTGCCTTCACCCCAAAATAGCCACCTTCGCTAAAGATTCCCACCCACCCCAAAACAAGGTCCCAAGACCTTTCTAGGTGCAACCTTGCGCATGCACAACGACCCTACAACTTGACTATGTTGGCCTTGAAACCCCAAAACTCCCATTCCTAGCCTCATTTAACACATACCACAACCTATCGGTCCAACCCCAAAGCCTAAGCTCATCACACGCCAACAACTATGACTTCCCCTATCGGATGTCCACATCACCCCCAAGTGGAGACCCCTGCCGCACTTGTTCCTCTATCCTCCTTCATTCGCAACTATGCTTCCTGAAGTTTAGTGTGGATCTAATCTCGCAACTCATCTCACATGAGTTTCATTAGCATCTCTTGTTGATGCAGTTGTGTTTTGCAAACTTCAGCCTGCAACTCTTCCTGTTGTTGCTTTGCTAGATCTGTTGCCATCTGTAGGTCTTTCTCATGTGCCTCCTATCATGCCTCCCAAACCACCCTTTCCACCTCCTATGCCTGCACAGCCACCTCCCTGTTGGCCTGCCGCACAAGAGCATCAACCTCACTTGGCATCATTGACACCTTTGCTTGTGCCCCCATTGCTTTGTGTGAGGATCCACCCTCATCACCTAGCGTGTGATCTTGGCCAGCCCCCAAAGCCACTCCCCTTGAGTATCCCTAGATTGTCACCTCGAATACACAAACAGGGGTTCTGAGCTCAGCGTTGGTGTGCCATGTTGCCACAAAGCCAATATAAGTCCCAAATGTTGCCTTGGTCTTTTATGCCGCAAGGAGCCCAAAAAGAACTGTGGCAAATTTACAGGCACCCCGTGTTTTTAGGTAGTGTAGAAAAGCAAAATGCACCCCCATCAACTTGGATGAACTTCCAGGTTGAACCATAAACCTATCGACTAGGGCCACCATAGCTTGTCAAACTTGCGGCAACGTTGATCTTGGCATGTGCCCATTGGTCGTTTTTGGCATTTTTCCTTGGGAGAATTCTCTTGCATATGTGTAGCTGTTCAACATCGGAAGGGTTGCCTCTCCCTCCGTCGGCCCTTGCAACGTGTTCGTGATTGCTAGTTCAATCAACAAAATCCTCCTTCCTTGGAACATGGTGCCCTCCCCCTCCTAATTTGTGAAAAGGGAGCTATCCACAAGATCTGGCACCCCTTCGATCCATGGCAATAGCTCCCCCCAAACCAATCCTTGTGATCAACATCCACAACTTGGCATTTCCCCAAAATTCCTGCACTGTGGGCTCCTGATACCACTTTCGCTTTATACACTGCATTGATTCCTCCCAAAGGTGCAGCCTAGCCGTAGTAGTCACAGGCGGCAATAGTAGTCTTTGCTTCTTGAAAACCAAATTATTTCGGTATTGCCATACCACCCAAAAAACTGTGGTTGCCTTTTCATCCCCATTTGGCTAAGTAGGCGGCACTAGCCCAATTGCTTGCCACGTGTCTATTACACAGTGGTAGGGCAAATGATTAAGAGTTTCAATGTCTTCCATGCACAAAGGGTAGCAAGGATTGATATTTAGGCCCCACTTTCTTAGGAAAGCCCTCATCGACAGCGCCATGTGCGTAATAAGCCAAGCAAACACCTTTAATTTTTCTGTTAATCTCCCTTCCCATACGACCTTCCAGCCAGCAACCGATGGGTATCTTTCCTGAATCAATTCTTTGGGAGACTTGCCCAAAAGGTTGCACTCCCTCATCTCAGTAGCATGTTTACATAGCTCCATCTAGAATCGTGATCCCCTTGGCTCAACCTCCCAAAGTTGATACTTATGCCAGAGAAGTTTGATCCATTGCTCATGTTTCTCCCCCTGCGCCATCAGCCGGTTTGCCTATGTCTGCATCTCCAACATAATTTCCTCATTGAAGGCCAACAATCTAATTCCACTTGCAGTCTTAGGCCTTGTCATTTTTTCCCAACAAACAAGGTGGATCTTGTCTCCTCCCTTACCCCCTGACCAAACAAAATGTTGGAGGATCTGGTCAATTTTTTGAACCACACCTGCAAGAGGTTGGGCCATGGAAGTCATAAATCGCGCCATAGCCATCAACACAAATGAAGCTGAAAGAATCTTACCTTTCCTAGATAGAAATCGGTTAGTCTAGTGTTTAGGCCTCCTTTGTAGCTTCTGAACCAGGGCAATCCACGTTGGGCACTGGTTCCACTCGAACACTGACATTTCAAGATAGTAATCTTGTAAGGTCCCCACTAGGATACCCAACACTTGGTAGATCTGTCCCTTCACTTGCACCATACGTAGCGCCGAATTTTCCTTATTGATTTCCAACCCAAGCTCCATTTCCATTTGTGCCAGGGCTCTTTGAAGCACCAGTGCCTGAGGAATAGTTGCATGCAAAAACAAAATTGTGTCATCTGCATAGTGCTTTGCAAGGCATTGTACCCTAGTCATCGTCACACCACCAAGACCCTTCGACTCACAGTACCCCTACAACGAATCCATAACCATGATGAAAAGCAATGATGAGAGCAGGTCCCCTTGTTGTAGCCCCCTACCTGACACCTCAATACCCCAAAGTTGCCCCTTAATATCAAAAGAGTGCCTTGTATAAGCTTGAATTTGAATGCAAAGATTAACAAAATTCAATGCAAAACCTTTCCACAACATGACTTCCTGCAATGCCTTCCAACTCATTGTATCATAAGCCTTTTTGATATCCAGATTTACACACATCCCAAGATACTTCGCAAGTCGGAATGAATGCAGAATTTCTTGCAATAAAATCACCTGACCTTGTAGGAACCAACCTTGTACAAACCTTGCTTGATTCTTCCTTACTAGCCGATGCATCAATGGGGCAAGTCGTTGTAGCTACATCTTATTGAAAATTTGAAGAAGGGTATTATAGATCCCAATCGGCTAAAAGTGCATTGGCAAAGATGGTGTCGGCATTTTAGGTATTAGCATGATTCGTGAGCAATTAATCTCTTGGCGAACCTCTTGCCACTGTAACATACAATTAAATGCATCCAAAAGATTCTCGTCAATAATATCCACGAACTTTGTCAAGAATTCGATGGGCCAACCATTAGGCCTTGATGCCTTGTTAGCCTTCATTGTTCCCATCACGGTTGCCAACACCTGCTCGATGAAAGGTCTAAATAGCGCCCGATTTTCAATGTCCCCAATAACTTTCTCAATCGGTAGAGAGATTGGCCCAATCTCCTTTTTGCTCCAAATATCCCCCTAGTACTTCTATACCAACTTGGCAATCTTCTTTCCATCTCTTGTAATAGCCCCTTCATGTAGTAGTTGGACATTGTTTTTTACTTGCCCTCTTCCCTTGGTCGATGCAAAAAAGAAACATGTGTTTCTGCCCCCCTCCCTGAGCCATGTGATTCTGGTCCGTTGCCTCCAATAAGCCTCCTCTTCCAGCGCTAGCTCCAGTAGGTCCCCCAGTAGCGATTGTCTCTTTGCTGCCAGATCCTCACCATTTTCCTATCGTGTTTGAACTTCTACTAGTCGCTGTAGCACCTGGGTCCAGAAATTTCTAAAGCCATACTTATCCACAATTGCTTTGGCCTTAATCCTCATCTTGAGCATCTGTAGCTTGTGCTTTAGTAAATCTTTGGGTTCCTGTCCCCGAGAATCATTGCGCCGGATGTCCTACACGAGTGGTCTTAGCTAAGGCTTAGATAGCCATGTATGTTCAAAATGAAAAGGCATGGGAGCCAAACATTGGTTTCCATGGAAGTGACATGTGATAGATCTATGGTCGGAGGCCTGCTACTCCTTTCTCATCACTTGCACATCAAGACTAAGAACCAACCTCGTACTCACCCAAACACTATCAATTTGAGATTGGGCTTGATCTTTACCCCTCTTCCTGTTGCTCCATGTAAACCTGCACCCATCCACGCCTAGGTCCACCGATCCATGTTTGTGAAGAAACGCCAATGATTTGTGGCTTACCAAAGAAGTAGTGCCATTTCCTCTAGTCTTCTCCCATTAGTATAGGTGTTGATTAAAATCCCCAATCAAAATCCGTCTCTCCTAATTTGGAATAACCAATGCAACACACTTTAATTCCTGTAAACGAACCTCCTAGTTTTGGGCACCATACACATATGTTCTCCTGGACCACATGTATTGTTTGACTCCAGTAGGATTCATCCACTGGTGTCAGCTGAAACCAAGATAGAATGGTGAGCTCGCCAACCCTACCTTTGCATGGGACCAATTGCGACATCTAGCCATTCCATTGCAGCAAACAAAATTCTGACTGTTGCAACTTTGTTTCTTGTAAACAAACTACATCATAGCCTTCCCACCGAACAATCTCCTTCAGGGTATTTCTTTTGTAAGGTGTACCCTAGCCCTTGCAATTCCAAGACAATATCTTCATTGATAGCCCGATGATTGTTTGTGGTAGACCTCATTTAAGGTCTTTTGAAGCCCCAAATCTATTTCCATTTGTGTCTATTTGCCTCGTGCAACATGCATACTAGGATGTCCAACCTTTTCCCCTTGGTGAAGCTGAAACAACCTCCCCCACAGCCTTGGTTGAGTTGTAACAAGGCGCAATCATGTCAAACATCGGTGGTTTGGAAGATCCCATGGCAACCAAAACCTAGCTTTCCAAGGGTGGAAGCTCCTTGTTTGGGGGACTTGATTGTTTGGTAATTGTCAATGGTGTACAAGGGGATTGTGTGGTGAGGCTCCACCAACTGTCCCTTGAGGTTGTACCATTGTAGACACTGGCTTCGAGGGCTTTGTTACAAGATGCCCATTTTGGATCTGGAACTAGCCTGCCTTGTTTGTCTATTGTTCTTTTTTTTTTGGAGTAATGTTTGACCTTATATTAATCCAAAATAAATGTGTGAACAAATGTACATCGCGGGCCAATGCCTGCCATCACCTGAGGGCCACAGCCACATGCCCGTGCTGTGTGTGCGTACACGCCATCACAACAGCAATGCCACCAATCCCCAAATCTCGAAAGACCATGAGTTCAAACAAGCTTGATAGCCAGAGATAGTATGCCCTCGGAAATAGAGGGTTTAGTATTCATTCTTGTAGTTTCTCCCTTCCTAGGAGCCCCAAACGGTTGCGTTTTCCATCCATTAGTTTGTCGTATTTGCCGTATTTTCGCCCCCTCCCCTCGGTGCCCCAAAAGGCTGTACATTGCTCTCTCTCTCGGATTCGAGGCCTAGTTGGTCGGCTAGTGCAACCCCCTGGCCTTAGCCTTTGTTGGTGTCCCCAACACGGCAATAGTCGTTGTTAGCTATTGTGCCACAGCCCCCTGCCAAATCACGAGAAGTTGGGCTAGGCCTTTACGATGTTCTGTGAGAACATTCTCTATCCATTGGATGTCCTGCAATTGTGTCTCGTTTGCCTCCCACCTAGCCTATTGTCGCATCTCCTCCCACCTATGTTGCCATCTCGCGCCCTCCTCCAACCTTGCCTGCTCAGCCACAGTGACAGGCCTCCATTAGTGTTCTGTTGCAGGAACACCCACAAGCATGCTGCACTGGCGCCATAGTGGAGGACGAACCAAAGGCATCGACATCATTAGATAAAGACTCTTGTCGATCCGATTGCATTGCCTGGGCCGCCTGCCTAGAACCCCTACACCTTTGATAAACAATAGTTGTTGCCAAGTGGGCAAGGGGGGTACCCCTGCGCCATAACACAAGAATAACATTGGGCTGCCACCTCTTCAACGATTCCTAGAAGAATTGGGGAAAGTTCACACAGGAGCCTTTTTTGAGGTACTTCAAGAAAGTGAAATGCACCCCCACTAGTTTGTGGGGGTACCCAGACTAAACAAAGTACCTTTCAACCATCAACGCTACGTCTTTCCAGACGCCCTGTAACTCAGAACGCCTAATGTGCCTACTAATCGTCTTGGGAACCGACCCAGGAAAGAACTCCATGGCATCCATCTGTGCCCTTGCCACAAGGGCCACGATTTCCCCTACCGCCTCCACCCCCATTGCCTCCGTAAGCGCTTGCATGAAGACTTTAATTCTTCTGCCCCGAAACTACGTAGTCTCTCCCTTCTAGTTATTGGAAAATTGTTGTGGCTAAATTGGGTTCTCCCTCTAACTGTTTGAACATTTTTGCCCATTCCATGTGTTCCACCATCGCCCATAATTCGAGCATGTTGGTGAAATCTGTCCACGATGGTGCAAAGAGCAACCCTTGCTCCATGGCTGCCGTTGCCTCTAGCCACAGTAGGTGTGCCTCCTTGACCACCGCGGGCGCCGTGGGGAGCCGTTGCTCTCGAAAATCCAGCAAGTTCTGCTTCTTCCAGATGATCCACAATGTGTCAAGTCTTGTCGAGTCCCCGTGGATCCTTGCAACCTGTGCAGATTGATCTATCCGCCACACAACTTGTGAAAACAGGCACTTGTCCATAAAATGATTAAGCGTTTTTGGAGCCGCGTGGCAACATGGACAACTATCCTCAATTTGTAACCCCCGCTCCCATATTGTGGCCTTCACAGGCAAAGCTGGGTGCATGATAAGCCACCCAAATGCCTTAATCTTCTCCAGGAGACGACCTTTCTAGAGCATTGCCCAACCCTTCGTTGATAGATATACGGATTTTACCATCTCCTTCGGTTGTTGTCCCAGTAGGCCCATCGGTTCAATTTTGGCCACGAATTGGCACAAATTTTTCCAGAGATGAGAGTTGGTTGACGAGGACTCCCATTTACAGTATTTTCGTGTTAAAATCTGCACCCATGGCACTCCTCCAGCTACAGTTGCCATGAACCTATTTAGCAATCGATTCAGGCCCAGAGCAACCTTATCCTCAAATATCAATAGCCCAATACCCCTTGCCAGCCTAGGTCTTGTCGTTACCGGCCATGAGACCAATGCATTTTTCGGCCCCCTTTTCCATCGAACTAGACAAAATCTCTTACTATTCTATCTATTTTTTGCATAATACTGATCAGTGGAGTAGCCATAGAAGTGGCAAAATGAGCAATGGCCATCAAGACCATCGTTGCCAATATCATCTTGCCCTTTCGGGACAAGAATTGGCCTGTCCAAAGAGCAGTCTTGTTTTGTACATGCTCCACCAATCCTTTCCAAGCATGCTGCCTATTCTAGTCAAAAATAGGCATACCAAGTAAAGTATCCTGGGCATTTCTTGGCAAAATACCCAATTTCTATATGAGCTTGGCCCTCACCGCCCCATCTGTGTGAATACAGGAGACAATTGATTTGCCCTTGTTCACCTCCAGACCAACTTTGCCCTCATAATAATACCTTAGCCTGTGGCACCGCGGCTCGAGAGAAAACCATAGTATCATCTGCATAATGTGCCACTAAACTATTCACCCCAGCAACCTGAAGTCCTTGAACCCCTTCCTCACGGCAATAACTTTGGAACATGTCCATAGCAATAATGAAAAGGCACGAAGACAGTGGATCCCCTTGTCTTAAGCAACGCCTTGTGCTTGTGAACCCACATAGCCTGCCATCGATGTCCAGAGAGTATCGTCCACTGCGTTGTATCTGAATACATAAGTTGACAAACTTGGTATCAAAACCTTTCTCCACCATCAATCTCCATAGCACCGCCCAACTGATCGTGTCATATGCCTTAGTGATGTCAAGTTTGGTACACATTCCAGGAAATCTATCCACACAGACCAAATGCAAAATCTCTTGTAATAGCAACACATTGTCTTGTAGAAAATGTCCCTTAATAAACCTAGCCTGATGTTCCCCAACCAACTTCCCCATAAGCGGCACGAGATGCCCAACTAGCATCTTGGAGAAGACCCGCATCAACATGTTGCAAACTCCAATAGGTCAAAAATGTCTTGGGGCAGAGGGATTAGGGACTTTGGGTAAAAGCACCACCCGTGAACAATTTATTTCTCTCCTAACCTACTGCCATCTGAGCATACTGTTATACGCATTCAGCAAATTGGGCCCCATGAGATCCTCATATTCCCTGAAGAATTTGATTGGCCTGCAGTAGTTCCTCTCGCGAGAAAGGGCATAACAACTGTGCATTATCTACTTGTGTGAGGACCTGTGGTATGTGTAGAGAGATGGGATCTATGGCCTACCAACGCCAGATATTCCCCCAAAACTCTTGCAGTTCTTCTAGCCCCTTCGTGCTACTGTGTGGGCCTTGCCTACCCATGCTCTCAATGATGTCCTAGGGCTTGTTCTTTTGTGCTTGATTTTGTCTTGTTGTGGCAAAGAAAAACTTGGTGTTCTTGTCCCCTTCCCTTATCTAGGTCACCCTTGAGCGCTATCTCCAATAACTCTCCTCTTCCCTATCCAGGTCTTGTAGCTCCCGGAGAAGTTCTTGCTCCTTAGTATCCTAGGCCTCCCCCATTTCCTGTAGTTGTTGTATTGCCCTTAGTTCCTCCTGCACTTGTTGCCAATATCCCTTGAAGCTATATTTGTCCTCTGTTGTTTTGGCCTTAATAGTGTGTTTGAGAGCTCTCAAATCCCCACTGAGGAACTGTTGGGGCTCTTACATCCCATTATCGCCTTGCCAAATAGTTGCCACCATGGGTCTGAGCCAGGCCTTAGTCAACTAGGCCTGCTCGAATTGGAATGGCTGAGGCCCCCACCTCCCCTGTGACTGAATATGACATAGAATAGATCAGTGGTTTGAGGCTTGCTGCTCCTACCCCTCTGCTGTGATTTGGAAATCCAACATTAAGCCCTCACTTACCTAGATACGGTCAATCCGAGACTGTACACGACCTAGACCCCTCTGGCGGTTACTCCAAGTAAAATTATAGCCCAGGATTTCTAGGTCAATCAGTGCATATTGCCGCAGAAACTCAATACATGCCTCAGCCCACGGAGGATTAGTGCACTCATTAACAGATTTTTCCCAATAGTAAAGTTGCCCTGGTTAAAATCCCCCATTACCATCTAGCTGGCCGTATTCGGGATATGCCTGGCCATCCATTGGAGTTCCTGAACCCTTGCCTCCCAATTTTGTGCCCCATAATAGTTTGTAAGCCAGATATTCCTTTGCTGCATATACACTGTTTGACTCCAAGCTGACATATCCTCCAAAGTAACCAAAACTCTAGCTAAGATGGCCAACCCCCTTGTGTGGCCCCTATTGGGCACAATGTGGGCATTCCAAGCCTCCCAATTCAGTAGTTGCCGTTCAGCCATTTGAACCTTTGTTTCTTGCAAACACACAACTTCACAATTGACCTCGCTCACCATCCTTCGCAGGGTATTTCTTTTGTACGGGGTACCCTGGCCTCGACAACTCAAGGATAAAATCTTTATGGTGAGGTAGACACTCGTTGGTGGTATACCTTTGGCAGCGTGCATTGTATCCCCAAATCTAGATCCAGCTGCATGGATTTCTTGTGCATTGTCGCCTTATCTAGGTGCCCAAGCTTGCTCTCTTGTTGATGTAGTACCTCTCCAACCGGGCTCCCTGCCTATCGAAGATTAATGTCCGACATCTTCGGGTTAGAAGAGCCCCTTCCCATAGTGATCCATTCCTCTCGCGGGGGTAGCTCCAACACGGCCCCCAACGGTTCGGTGGCCTTGTCAACCAGCGGTGTATGGGGGGACCTCGGTTCCCCTGTAGCTTGTGTCCCAATCGGGCTATCCCCCGCCTTTTGTGATCCTTCTGCTGTCTCCTCTCCTTGAGGCAGTTGAGGGATTGGTAACTCTTTTATTGGTTACTTCTACTTCAAGTCCTGATCCCCTCTGCCCACAGTTGTGTGAGGCTGTTGTTGAGGGCCCTTGGAAGCCCGTTGCTTCCAGATCTTGCCCTTTCGCCAAACTTTATTCCATCCTTGGGTGGCCTTTGTTGGCCCTTGACAACTGTCTGATGCAAGGCAGCTCTTCCCACTATCTTTCCAGTTCTCCTCCAGCCTCCTTGTGGGTAGATTTTCAAACTTCACCCGAATCCGTTCTTCCCCTCTTGCGGCATTGAAAATAATCTCTTTTACCTATTTTGCCAATTGCATTGACCACCACACGCAGAATCGTGCATGCCGCATCCGGTGCATGGATGCAGTAAATGTGTCAAATTGGATAAACTCTCCGAAGAGACCCGCCATAGACTTCAGGAAATCTGGTTCTCAATATTCCAGTGGCAAGTCCAGCAAACGGACCTAGACTAGCACATGGTCGAAGATGTATGGATCCTGGTATGCCCCAGGTTGCCAAGGTGCCATGGCTAGGCCACAGGCATTGTAAAACCATGGGCCCCCCCAAGCAAAACCCTTTCCTGATCAGCCAAAGTAGGGAAAATAAACAGCAAACGGTCATCCGCCAGGCTTTGGACCCTAACCGTCTCCAACCCCCAAGTGATTTTGGCCCACTTGCGAATGAGTTTGTTTGTTGTTCTGTAGTCTTTGTCGTGATTTTGGCTTTTCACCGAACTTTATAGTTAGTAGCCAGATGTCCCGGCTTTCCACAAGGAGAACAACCCTTCGTTGCTTTCAACACGGGTATGGCCTTCTCAAGGTTCTCATATTCTATTTGGATTTTTTCCTCGCCATTCGGAAAATCCAAAATCACTTCATTCACCAAGTCTTTAGATGAGAGCATCCTTCAAATGCAGAAACACACAAAACCCATCCTTGTTATTGAATTGGTAAATCGGTTGAGAGTAATGAAGTCACCGAAGAAACCTGCCAATGTCTCTAGAAAATCCTATGTCCACATCTCCTAGGGGATATTTGATGCCCTAATCCACACTGGTGCCCTAGCAAACAGGTCTTCTTCCTTGTGGGCTTCCAGCCTCCACGGTGTAAGAGCAAGACTGCATGCCCCATAAAACCAAGGTCCCTCAACTAGAATCTGATCCCTTTCCTCCATAGACTGAAAGATAAAAAGCAAGAGGTCCCCTGTTAGACAGTGGACCCCAACATCTGGTATGTTCCATGTGGTTTGTGCCCACTTCATCACTAGATCCAGCCTAGGCTTGATTCCACTAGATACAAACTTGTTGATGAGGCTCCACTCCATCGTTTTCACCCCCTCGTCGGATCACCCGCATACCTAGAGCCTCATAGTACCCTCCTATTGGGAGCAGAGCAGGCCTCGATGCAACCCATGCTCTGCCGCCAACCCACTCCGGTAGATGTTCTTGTCCCTAGGCCATCCCCCATACTCCAAATCGAGCCCCACCAAGCCTCTCTTGCCCTCTTGTGCCAACATTCCTGCTTCCCATGACCTTGGCCCCAACTTTTGCTCCTGCTCCCACCCCCACCTGCGCTCCCACTGGCTCTCTCACTTGTCCCTACTCCCGCTCCCACTCCTTCCATGTCAAAATTTTTTCAAGGATCAGTGCATGTTAGTAGAATTCTGATGAGCAAAATAACAGATAAAAAGGTATAGCAGGAAATATAAGAAAGAGGAAGGTTCTATTCTTGTCCTTAAAAAGGTTCTATTCTTGATGGATTGAAATTGAAAATTGAATATGATATTGTCCTATATATATAGATTATGACTTTAAAGGCACATTGATGTTTATATTCATGCTTGGCATGCATGATCTGTTCTATTATTACCTTCATTAATACCTGGTCTATGTTATTAACCTTCTAACCACCTCTTTGGCCATGTTATGGACCCACTACGACAAATAATGGCATAAAGTAAATAATACAAAATACGTGACACCAACACCACAACAAGTCTTACTAATTAACTTTAAATACGGTGGCCTTCCGCAAGGCAGTAACAAAGAAAGAACTTCAACATTTTATTATTTGTAATATAAAATACAATCCTCTTAACTCGATGAGGACTAGCAAGCTAACCATAACTAACATATGTCTAAATGGGAAAAAAATTCTTAAAGAGCATTGGTGTGATCTGGTGTGAAGATTTTGAAAGAAGCTGATTATGATTCACATAGATAAGAAGATAAAGATTTGCACCCAGGGTGTAGTACAGTTGTTAGTTTACTCATCTCTCAAGTTGTAGCACAGTTGTCAGGATACTCATCTCTCACAATGAAGGTTGTGGGTTCAATATGTGCTGCTGCTTATGAGTGTGGCAGTAGTAGAGTAGCCTTGTGGTTGGACAATTTCACAGTGGGTCCAGTTACCTTGCTGTCTGGGTAGGGGTTGTGCTACCAGCCCTGAGTTTCATTATCTTTTATTTTTATTTTTGGTAAAATGTCAGAGCTATGATTCTCGAAGCACTTTTTTAGATAATTGTTAATAAATTGAATTTGGGCTTCCCATTGCATGAGGAAATGTTAAATATGAGTAATTTTTTAACAGTGGATTTTTTAAAGAATAATAAGCATTTTGGAATATCCTGAGCTTTTTAGGTTCTTAAATCAGTCAAACAACATGATCAATGGTCTATTACATTTTCATCTAGCATTTGTTAAGAAAAATATGAATGATCCATTTTTAAATACTGATCCATTCTTGACCAGTATTTACAGCTTTTTAATCTTGTTCTCAATGATCGATGCAGGTTAATTCCATTCCATAATCTACATTTTCTTTTCAATCTTGTACAGACAGAGACCATTCTGTTTGTGTACTTACGCTATAAGAACTATTAACATGTTGATTGAAAAGTGTTTATTAACAATGTCCTCCAAGATTTAATAATGAGGAAAATAAGAAACTGATTTTGAATATTTGTTTCTGGATGTTTTATTTGAATCCATTTTCTGCGATTTATGTATTATTTCTTGATTTGGAACGATAACATCATTTTTTTAATTGCTTTCTTGTTAATTGAAGCTTATGATGTTATTGTCTACAGATTAAAGATGATATGAGAAGATCAACTTTTTATGCCTTGTTAGATTTATTTCAAGATAAGGATCTTGCTGTTAAGGTATGTTATGAATGAATAAGTTATTAGACTTGTAAAAATCAATAACTCAGTGCTTTTACATGATCTTGGGCACTTGCATTTCAGAATGTACTCAAAGCTGAACTTGAACTTTTTGAAGTCTTTTTATTGATTATTATAAAAATGTGGCGTTGCAGCTTGCTACTTGTAGAGCGATGTTTTTCTTTTTCGAACAACTTCACTCTTGTGATGAAGATTTTGCGGAGTATTTGCCAAGATGTTTGGACATTTGTTTTCAGACAGTGAATGATGTAAAAGAGTTTGATTCAAAGGTTTGAAAGCCAATCAAAGTTTTCTAATTTGCTGGTTCTGTTGATGGCTTTCTGTCTGATATAAGCTTATTAAATCTGTAGACTGCTTTTTTCTTCTACAGGTGCAAATTTTGAATTTAATCTCAATTATGATTGACCATTTTGGAGAAAGGCTCTTTCCATGTACAGAGAGGCTAATGCATTTATTTTCCAGTGTAAGTTCGGTAATCAAACTGTTGTACTGTGTAATTTTTGTTTCAGAGAGAGCTGGCATGGACGGTATAATGCTAGGCATTTTATTCTATATTGTTACACAATAGGTTTAATGTAGGGAAATTCTTCATCGACCTTTGTAGGAATTGGTTGTCCATACATGGCAGTTGGTTTTTCGATTACATATTCAGAGTTTCATTTTACTCCGTACATTTGCTTTCATGTTATAAATGAGAACCTTCTTGCTTGTACCGGTGACTTGGTGACTTCTGCATTTAATGACAATCTATGGCAGTTATTTAGCAACAATTAACATACAGTAATTGTTGCCTTCTCAACCAATATGTGAAGAGTTTGATCTATGACGGAGGCAGTGTTACACATATGTTTACAATAAAGTGGTAAACTAGCTATATTCTTGGGGGTCATCCGGTTCTTCTTCTTTTAGATACGTGAATTTATAGCTATGTTGTGATGTTTTCTCCTTGGTTGAAATATTGTTTATTACAATTTTGTTGCAAACATGAATTTGTCTTAATTTAGCTGTTATTACTCATTGTCATTATCACATGCTCTGCATGCTAACTTAGATTGTGGAATGATACACATTTTTCCATGATAGTTTTTTTCTTGAATATTATAATTTTTGCTTAAACACGAGTTGTTGACATACTTTGAAATACATGTAACAGATTTGGGATGAATCAAGTGGTGAAAGTTTATTGAGAATTCAAGTTATTCTTGCTGTTCAAAACTTTGTGATTGCACTTGGCCATCGGAGTAATATGGTTTATAACATGCTGATACCTATTTTGCATTATTGTGTTGATCTTAACAATCCGGATGAGCTTAATTTACTTGAGGATGGAATGCAGGTTATTGCATATCTCTAATATGTGTACTGATTTTTTGTTCTTTTTCAAAGCAATGTGATATTATTAAAGCTGTTGTTGGTCTTGCTGCAGTTATGGGATACCACTCTTAATCATGCTACTTTGATGACACCCCAATTACTAGATCTTTTCCCAAAAATGGTTACCATTATGGAGAAGAGCTTTGATCATATACCGGTTGGTATCTACATTTAAGTTTACTTTGCACTCAATGATTTTGTTTTTATGTGACCAACAATCTCATTAAAATTTTGTTCCTAAAGCTGATTTCTTAAATAAAGTTATGGACACACTATGCTATATAATAATATGAATAATTTGTTTCAAGGTTGGAATGAAAATTACTGAAAGCTACATTCTCCTGGATGGGCCAAATTTCCTTAATATACATGCCTCTCGTGTGGTCCATATTTTGGATCTGATTGTCGGAAATGCCAATAATGCTGGATTGTTACATTCTCTTCCGATTATAGAATTGCTTATTCAGGTACAGTGCTATGATTTTTCTTCATAAAACTATTTTTAAAAATAAGTTTTTGACCTTGCAATACATTTTAAGATCTTTTCATCCCGTGCAAGAGTTGTGAGATGAAATAAGGGTTATGTAATCATTATTATATTAATAGAATAGAACTTACATCGTTCTAACATCTGTAATGACAGTAAGAACATTTTTACAATGGATAGAGACCAATTTCTAATGATCTTTGAATTGAGTATAGAAATTACAATTAGATAGGAACGGAGCATCCTTTATATAACAAATTTTAAAGGTTACATGTGAACTAGAATATAATGTAAGACCCCACAAGCAGAGCCAAATCTAGATTAGTAAAAGGAAAAGTCCTTGCCCAAAGCAGTTGTTTAATTGACCGATTTTCCAAATTTGATGAGCAAAAGGGCAGCGATAGAAATACATTTGGAATTCTTAACATGATATTTGATGCATACATATGAAAATGGTGGGTGGGCAGCTATGGAAATACATTTAGAATTTTTAACATGATATTTGATACATACATATGAAAGTGGTGGGTGCATTGTATAACATCTACATTATTTTAAGGATCAAACATTTGTTAAGAATCCATCAATCTCTTAGAGAAACAAGAAGTTAGTTATTTTTCTTAAGGATCATGTAATCCATTTCACTTAAGTAATTGAAAAATTATGTTTAATTATGTTGTATATTGGTAGATAAATTACCATATATGGAGACACCAAGTGTTGGTTTATTGAAAAAACATCCCTATAATGCTCTCTTCAGTTGTATTCATGGTTGTTTACAGTGGTGCCTGCTACAGTGATTGTTATTATTATTTTTTGAAAAAGATGAAATGCTAGTTTTAAAGTTAATTTATGGATGTATTTTGAATAAATTTTTTTGAAAGCTTTCACATAGGATAGCAAATATATTTCTTATAATGCATGGATAACAAATGCATTTCACATAAATTACTTGAAAGATCAAATTTGCAGAGATGTCTTTTAGGAGCAATAGATGATAGGAGCAAGCCATATGCTTATGCAGTGGATGATGTGAGTCTAAAATCATTTGATTATATCTTTGGAATCTTTTCTACCAAGTTTTAATCTTTGAAGCTATTTTAGATTTTAACCATTACTTAACCAAATATTGTTTCTTAATTTTTCATCTGTGAATTTCACCATCCACTAGTTCCTTTTAATCTCCAATACTCCAGGATTCAAGGATTGCAAGGCAAGCTGCTAGAATATTTGGTAAAACTTCGTAAAAATTATGTTGGGTGACATACATAAAACTTTTTGTACTGGTGCAAAGATTCATGCATATATGATGTTCAATGTGAGACATATGAAACAGTTGATTATTTAGAGGCCAAGAAGACATCATCAGAGGGATAGAGCTTGCACAAGAGGGTGACTTGAGCTAACTTTAATCAAGCTAAACTAGTGTTGACATCTGTAATTAAGTATATATATATTTGCATTATTCATTTGATAATTCTGGGATACTAAAATACTTTAATGCACATATAGCCATTGTACACAATAGCCATGAAACCTGCAATGTCAGAGGTTGTAAAATGTTGGGCACTGAGTCATGAAGAATGAATATTAAAAGAAAGATAAGATGTGTGTTTCTTAAAATGTACTATAGGGGTGACGAAGGCATAAAGTTAGAAATCATTGTGCAAGAGGAAGTCTTGGAGTTCTGCCTATAGGAGAGATGCATGTCCATGGGGTGGACTGGAAGTCACACTGGGTGGCTAACATTAGAGATCATTGTGCAAGAGGAAGTCTTGGAGTTATTCCTATAGGAGAAATGTAAGTTTTGGGAAAAATTGATAAATCAAAGAAGACATGAGATGAAATAGTCAGAAGAAACAACATAGATTATATTGGTGTGACTAAAGACTAAACCTATGACAGGCAAGTATGGGGGAGCGGAATTTATAATAACATTGGTTGTAGGTTGAAATCTTTGGTTTTAGTGATAATACTGACCTTGTGACTGTTGTATCAAATGTCTATAGTATCAACATTCATTCCAAGAAAAAACAAAAAAGTCGAAATTATCACTTTCAAGCTAGCTAAGTCATATCTGTAATGTACATGTCCCAACTTTATAGTGATGATGATCATATTGTTTCTATGCTATTTGTATTTCCCTCAAAATTTCTTTCGATCATTCCTTCCTGATTTCAAAAAATCATCTGCTAATAAAGCTCCTCAAGTTTTATTTTTACATAGTGATTCATCAATCCATGTCCAATCTTTTGTCAAATCCTGTAAAGATTTTGCGTTTTTGACATTAGAAGATGCTGATTTGTGGCTGCCCAAACTTTATTCCAGGTACAGACAATTATAGGGCAGTGCATAAAATACGATTCCCATTGTCATAAGCAGCTTTACAGAAGTAACATCTACTAACCGTATTCCATCTCTGTTTATTGAGTTATATATTGTAGAAAAATTTTCCGTGCTTATCATCTCAAAAAATGCATGCGCTTTAGGTATTTGGCTTACTTTTTTCAATGCATAGCTTTCTTATCATCTTCTTCATCTTGGTGCCTTTATTCCTATAACATCAGCTAACCCAGTAAGGTAGGTGAAGGGTTTTGGTGATGATTTTTTTCGTAGCTGGTTGTCTACTTGATGTCACAATGTCCAGCTTTTTTATATTGTATAGACCGTATTATATGCCTCTGATGCCTTGTATAATTGCTTATTTTTACATATCTAAACCGCACTGACTTGATATTTCTTACAACAATCTTTTATCTGTTTTCTTCTATTGAGTGTATGTTTCTCTGATCTTTTTAACTGCTTTGTGTACTACAAAATCTGCATTTGTGGCTAGTTTGTAGCTAACTTATATAGAAAATTGAAATTAAAAATAAATGTGCTTGGTATAAAGCGTAGTGTCAAATTCTAAAAGTGGAAATGCATGATATCAAAGTAAACAAAAAATTTTATGTCTGTAATGTCGAATAATATTTAAGTGAATTTTTACTGCTTCTTTCTCAGGTAGCCAGATCACCTGCTGTGATATTAGATTTACGATACTTATACCATTTCAAGGTTTAGGGTCTCACCTCCAGGAAATTGATGTTTTGAATGGCTGAATCTTTATATTGATGTCATAAAATCATTTGCACTAGTACAGCCACAATTGTCATGTTAGACCATGACAACTTTGACAACTTAATTCGGAAATTTGTACTGGGTTTTAAGCAGAAGGGAAACAATACTAAAAGGTAGTATATGGCTACGAGTATGTTAGCTTGAACTATACATTGGCATTTTGGAAGTTGTTCATTGATTGACAGATCATTGTTGAATTTCAAGCTTTAGCCTGTGCTTTATATAGCCAGTTGTAAGTTTGTCAAGATTAGATTCCAAAGAGACGGCATAACTTGATATGATTTGAGGATTATTCACTGTATTCTAGGAATTTCCTTTTGTGAATTAATGGAGAAACACAATGAAGATAGAGGGACAATATAACATGATTTATTACCCATATATCTAGAAGCAGTGAAAGTATTACTGTGTCAAGCTAGAAGCTCGGAGACATAAACTTTGAAGTGAAATAATTCAGAATGCTTAGTAGGAAGTGAAATGATTGGATGTGAAATATTTGAAAAGTGTCATGTGGGAATTTACTTAACAGGGATGAAAACTGTAAATTTTTTTTTATGGAGATGCATACAGTTTCATTTCATTTACTTTTCCTAAGTAACTTTGTTCGGTTAGATGTTGATACATTTTCATTTTTTAAATTAAAAAAATGAAATTAAGTGGTTTTGTTGTTTCCATAGATGTTTCGTTCACATTGAATGGCTCTTGTTAATTATTGTGTGTTTTCGTGCATGCCTTATAATATGACCTTGTTGTCTTACGTTTAACTTGTCTTTCTTTATAATCAAATAATACTGGCTTCACAGAAGTCGTAGGAAGATTTGTTTCTAGTGCAATTTAAATTAGGGGTGGTGCTGGTGGGTGTGGAGGAGGAGAGTGGGGAGAGGGGGTGGGGGTGTGTGGTTTTTGCCTAATGGCCCTACCTGCTGAGGTTTTTGTGTTCTGGGGTCCTTTGTGCGTAGCGAGGGGGTGGCAGGGGCGTCTTGTGAGCATGGTTTGTACATTCTGTAGATTTTCTCACGTAATATAGCCTGAATTTTACCCAAAAAAAAAAAAAGATTTTCACATTAATATTTTAAAAACGATATAATGATATTAAGCCACATTTAGCTATTTATTTGTTCTAAAGAAAATATGGACTTTCTTGACTCAAAGTCGGTAAATTCTTGGTTGAACTTCAAAAGTTTATGGCGTGAGAATATTTTGCTATAAGTATTTATTAACGAGGGTGCTAGTAGGTCTGTATTGAGTTCCTTGTAATGCTATAACCCTAGAAAGACGGCATATTGTTTTTATTTGTTCTGTCAAGTTTATGGCCTTTATTTGCTTGAGGTTATTGTTACATATTATGTTGATTATTGAACATGCACCTTCATGTTTTTGAAGTTTTCTCTACTGTCTTAATTTGAACAGTGCTTTCCTGGAGATGCACCTCCTCTGTTGTGTGGAGTATTGCAGGTATCTTCTTAGCAAGCTAATAGATTGATTGCTATTATATATAACCTAATGATGTCCTTAAACTTAGCACTTCCATTCTTGAATTGTTTTTCCAGAAACTGGTTGTGATTTTTGTTACTGGAGATGAAGCAGACCCATCAAAAACAGCGATAAGGTCTAGTGCAGGTTCTATTTTGGCCAGGCTTCTTGTGCAAAACAGTAATTATTTTGCACATTTAATTGCGCAGCCAATATCTTTGACACAGCTTCAGCAAGCAAGCATTAGTCCTGATCAGAGGATTGTACTTTCTATGGTGGATTCCTGGCTTGATAAGGTATGTAATTTTCGAAACTGTGCCTATCATGAAATAAGAAACCTGTCAATTGACATATTTGTACATTGAAAGAAAGCTGAAAGAACAGTGCCTATCATGAAATAAGAGACCTGTCAATTGACATATTTGTACATTGAAAGACAGCTGGAATATTTATGAAAATACTCCACATTTTTTTGGGGGTGCTGGAGCCAAAAATAATAAATGATAATTAAAACATATTCAGAGGACATCAGAACATCAGCATAAAGGAGAGATACTAAACATTAAAAAAGAAAAAGAAAAAGCCCAATGGTTTTGGGATGCCTTGTCAGATTTACATCCTTACAGCTAATCTTGAAAAATCTGTTTTCTAGGGTAAAAAAAGGATTAGGCCTTGTCCTTGTGCAGAGGGTTTCACTTCGTACTAAAGGCTTCCTTGTAAAGAGGGAAGAAAACTCTCTTCAAAGATAAAGAATGTAATAGTTTGAAATAAGAAACAAATTACCAAAAAAGTTGATAGCTTTTCCAACTTGACTCCACAAATATAAAAAGAACTAATAATGCAAGAGATGAATTAATTGTTTAGCCTTCACTAGATTTTTTTTTGTATGAAGCTGCAATTTAAAAACAACATTTTAAAGAATCTGATATTCAACTCTGGATAGAGATCATTGTAATGTTCTTGCTGCTGGAAAATAACTGCACAATGAAGGTTCCAAATAGAATAGAGAATAAGTGGTGAAAGACACTTCCAAATACTCCACAGTTATTTATCTTCTTTTACTAGAGCATTGCATATTGAAAACAGCATGTATTTGTTGATAGTTTTACAATGTCCTAGATATTTTGTTCATATAGACTTATTGAATATATTTGTTGAATATCAGTGAAGCACTGTTCACTTGGTTAGAGCATGTGGCTTGTGATGTGCAAGTCACAGGTTCAATGCTGAGGGGTATGTTTAGACACATGTAACTTGGGAGCACAATAAAAAATATAAACCGTCATAGATAGGAAGCATCAAGTTGATGATGATAGACGAGTTATTAAACACTGACAAAAATCACTTGAAAATTTAATTCTGCAGTGTAGGATGCAGAAAATCGTTACTGCTGATTGCATCTACAAGAGTGTGACTTACTGATTTTAAATTTAGTACTTGTATTTGAATCTTTTAGATGTCTTTTTAGGAAATGATATTAACATTGCAAAATTGTTATTTAAAATAAAAATTTTTCTTCAAATAATGCAAAAACATTTTAACTGAAGAAGCAGCAATTTCTGATACGGATGTTTAATTGTAACTATGATTTGCTTTTGTTTAGCCAAAACGTTCATTGATTTCTTTGAATTTAAGTAATTATGTTTATCTATTTATTTGTTATTCTTGTCACAGATTTATTTAATACACATATAAATCACTGATTTTAGTATGTTCTTTTTGACCAGGCAGATAGCGTAACATTTATTGCTAGAAAGGCCTATGCATTGGCTCTGTGTTTTCTCTTAAAATTAAGAGAGCCACAGATTCTGGATAAGCTTGACCAGATCATGAGGTGTGGTATTTGTAATGTTAATAAGCAATTTGTGTGTCATGGTGGCTTTTGTGTGATATTCTGTGGTTTCCTTGTTAGATTCAAATAAAGTTTCTTTTCTGTACTTTCCAGTGTTTGTACAGGGGTCTTTGTTTCAGATGATTTAGATGGAATCGAGGAAACAAGGTGGGAAGTCTATTATACAGATTCAATCTGTCTGGTATTTTTTCTTTTTGTTTGATATTCACATTTTCAAAATTGGATCAAGATGCAGTTATGAAAGTCATGACGAAGCAGTGCATTCTGTGTCCCAAAACAAAGAATCAAGGAAGAGACAGGTTTAAAAATTGTGTTATTTTGGATTCATGCAAGTCAGATGTAGCATATTATTTTGTTATGGATTTATTTATTTTTCTGTCTTTGATAGGTGAAATCTTCTGATCCAATACGGACCATGTCATTATCACATGCCGTGACAGAGAATCTTCAAGCTTGCGCATCTTTGCATGGACATGAAGCATTAAATACAGCCATGTCAAAATTGCATCCCACCGTATTGGAACAATTGCAGAATTTTTTACAGACATAGTTTTGATTGTTGCTATTGTATTCTGTAGAATGCATTTTGTTTTTGTTTTTTCCCTATCCTTTTTTCCGATTCATTTTGCTTGACGTTTTCCTCTTTCAATTTATTCATGTGCCATAAACTGGCCGAGTCTTTCAAAATGAATGAAATAAATTAGAAGGAAGACAAGGAAAATTCAATTCGAGAAATATTTTAAGGTAATGTATGTTACATTCCACTTTTTTTTTTGCTTTGGGTTGTCATGGACTTTGCATTGTATGTGGTATCTCAATACAATAGAAATATATTTTAATTATATTGATTTGGTTTTATACATGCCTGCTTTCTAACATATGAACAAATTTTATCGATCCTCTGTTGCAGGGTATTTGGATTATGGATTTTCTATATAAGAAATTCTCGGAGTTTTGCATAATTATGTGTATGTCTGCTGCACAAAACGTTCTCCATGTGTTTAACGAAGAGACTTGTTGTCTGAGTCAAAGGCATTATTTGATGATCCGAACACATGATCATTAAAAGGTGAATTTGCCCTGTTATGAGGGTATTGATTTTATGGATTTACTTCTTGTCTGGTAATGTCAATGACATGATGGGAAAACATTATTTTTGGTGCAACTTCAGTCCAGACATGAATTCCAGCCCTTGTCAGTAGGCAGCTATAATGTATTGGAGTGTTTTCCCACCTTCAAACTGATGGTTATTTACACCTTAATATACCATAGCTTTTGCATCCATAAAATAGTTTTAGTTGATATAGAATACAACGTGCATCACGTTCGTATAAAAGAACCGGGCTAGGTATAAAATAACATTTTTTCTATTCTTAATTTTTAAAATAAAATGAGTCCAAGCATGTACCTGGACTGAAAAATTACCACGTTAACTTGTGTCTTCGTATATAAAATATAAAATTTATTTTAGGCCTAAAATTTGGAGGGAGATGACATATGCATCAGCATTGAAAGTAAATGTTAATGAGTGTTTTACCCAAATGAGTGTTTCACGCATCATGAAATTTGCGATTAGGCAAAGTTTAAAAGTAAGGAAACATGCTTCAGAGATTAATGGAACCATGTTAAAGGTAGTTAAAAATGTTATTGTGAGTTTCACCTTCATATTTTTTTCAGCCATGGAAATGGGTGGGTGTTCTAAATTTATGATCCAGAATTTGTAGAGCATAAATAATTGGAAACAGCCAGAGTTTTTAAGGATAACTCTAATTGATTCATAAAAAAACGTTGGAACAATATCTGTCACATGCATGGACATGGACATGCTGATATTTAAAAAGAAAAAGCTTTGGTTTAGTAATACTCAGGCTCAACATAAACCAAGAAGATTTAACATTGACGAGCACGAGAGTGTGCATTTGACAGAGTGGTGGAGCTCTACGAGCTTTATGTAGTCTATGACATACTATGTGACTATGTTCATTTGTGGGTACTATGCACAGCCGATTATGCTAATGCATAGTTGTGAACCCTGAATTGACATTGAGATATTATCTTGAACTGACTAGTCTGGATACCCACCCACCACATCTGCTGGTTAAAAATTTTGTATCTACTATAACTTTAAGGTGTAAATTGTCATTAACGTGATGTGATTTACTAGGTTAAAAGTTGTAGGTTTTATGTCATCAAATTATATAAAAATATAGGTGTTATGCAATAGATATTTTGGTTAAAGTTGAATTGATTCAACAAATACAATAGGACAATTACAAATTATAACTATTTTTGCTAAAGTTGAATTGATATGATTAATTTGACAAAAAAAAAAAGAAGAAGCCTTCATATATATATATATATATATATATAAATCTAAGGCTGTTGTGGAGGTAACTTAATTTTAAGTTGTTCATGAGTGGTTATTGTTAGTTTGTTAGGCTTGTAGGTTATGGTTGTAGTTTATAGTATATGGGATGCAAGTATATGAAGAAGAGATGCAAAAGAAGAGTGACAACTTGAGCATATGCTATAACTCTAGATAGTTGGACCAAGAAATAGTTAAGATCCAACATTTGACTACCTGTTTGACTAGTTGAGAGAAGCTAAGGTGCTCTATAAGATAGATTTGGAGTTTGGATACTACCAAGTTAGGGTAAAAGAAGATTATATACTTTAGATGGTTTTTAGGATAAGATATAGACATTTTGAGTTCTTGATCATGTTTATTTGGACTCACCAATGCTCAAAACTTTTCATGCATTTGATAAACAGTGTGATATGTTTGCATCAATTTGTTATTGTTTTTAGTGATAACATATTGGTCTATTATCCTTTTGCCCAAGAAAACATACCAGAATCTTGGCTTAGGTCACATGGTGCGCTCATTTGGGGAATGAGCTTATATTTCATCCTTACCTAAGTACCTTACGGTACGTTTCACTTTAGTAGTTCAATCACTCAAGGGATGTAGTAAGGATAAAGAGGAGCATAAGGAACACTTGAGGATAGAGCTATTGACCTTAAGAGTAACTCATTATGTGCCTTCTAGATGAAAGAGATTTAGTTTTTTAGTCATTGGGTGTCAAGAATAAGTAGAGCAATGGATCCTTCAAAACTATCCATGAGTAAGGATTGGCCTGTTTTGACCTTGGTGATTGGAATAAGAAGCTTCTTAAACCTAACATGCTACAAGGAAAGGTTAAGAAGGAGGACTTCTCTAAGACAACTCCCTACCTTAATTGCTAAAAAAGAGGACTTCTCTAAGACAACTCCCTACCTTAATTGCTAAAAAAGAATTGTGTTTCCTCTTGAAGTGATGATTGTTAGAAGGCTTTTGAGAAGTTAAAGAAGAGATTATTCACAACACCTATACTAATCTCACTAACTCTTGGAAAGTTTTATGATGATTGTACATTTTGGATGAAGGATTTTAGAGGAGTTTTTATAAAGGAAAAATAATGACTAATGCTTCTAGACTATTGAGGCGTCATACCACACATGATCCAGAGCTATATGCCATAGTTTTTGCTCTTAAGAATTGGAGGTTCCACTTGCATGGTAAGCATATTACATTTTCAACATACCATAAGAACTTGTAGTGCATGAGAAAAGCATAATTAAGTATAAGATATAGAAGATTGATTTAGATGTTAGCAAACTTTCCACTCTACAATTTAATCTCATCTTAGCAAAGTAATGACCATTTGATTATCTCACCTATGCTAAGGGATGAGATAACCTCTTAACAATTCATAAACCCTTAGTATTGAGAGAGGTTATGAGTGCATTTGGTGGATGATTAGTTGTCTATAGTGGAAAGTTTAGGCTTGTTGAAGTTTAAAAACAAAATTTTGTACCAACATCAGTTAGACAGATGGTCAGCAAGGATATTTCATATTTTAGAGGATGTGCTTTAGACATTTGAGACATGGTTCTTCTTTGATAAAGATCACTTACAACGATAGTTATTAGACCAATTGGAAGCAACATCATATGGAGTGTTATATTGTAGACCTTGCTATACACCCTTTTTGTTGGGAACCTGTAGAGAATAGACAAAGGAACCACACAAATTCCATCAAAGAGGCTTTAGAGCATATCAAAGTATAAGAGACAGACTTTAGTAGCAGGACAACTTCTTCAAGTATGTCAATAATGAAAGAAGACCTTCAAAAATTCAACTTGGGCAAGCTTCTAAAAAAATTACTTTTGAAAGAAAATATGAGATTCAATTGGAGAGGGAAGTTGGCACCACACTACATTGATCCCTTCCTATCTTGGTAAAGACTAGAGTAGTTGCATATCTATTCGAACTTCCATAATAATGCAATCTATGATGTGTTTTGGTGTTGAGAATACATATAAATACATTGGATCCTAACCATGTTATAAAGAGGCAAAATGTGTGGATTCAACCTAATGGTAGTCATGTAAAGTGTTTAGTTGAGAGTGAGGAGTAAATGGAAAGACATTTGAGAATCAAAAGTATTCTATTGCTAATATTATTTAGGCAAAGGCATGATGCACAAAAAGCAACTTAAAAGGTGGGGCAATGATTTTGTGTACCTTTTAAGGGGGAAGTTTCTTAGAAAGGGGAAGAGTGTAATACCTTGGTTCTCAATACCTCACTCCATGATGAGAACATCAACCCATCTCTTTGATGTATTCTATATCCTTAGTATCCTTAGGAATCATAGGAGCTAAATAATTTTGTTTGATTTTCCATTTGGAGTCATTTGTGATGTTTGGATAGAATGGGAAGGCCACTATGAGTTGCAGGAGGTCATAATCTAGACATTGCAAGTAATCGTGAGTTGCTGTCTACTGGAGTTGGCTATCTAAGGTTAAATTCCTCATGTTTCATGTCTTTAGTAGAGTGTGAGGTGGATGCGAGTGCATGAGGTTGCAATCTAAGAGGGCAAGCCATGGTTTGGTTGTAGTTAGCCAGTTGCAAGCTATTGATCATTACAATCTACTTGCATTATTTAGAGAAAGAGTGACAAGAAATCAAGTTTATTTACTAGTGTGATTGTCTTCGAGTTACAGTCTATTGCAGGCTATGATATGCAAGTTGCTACAACTCATTGACACTTGTAGTCTCTAGTAATAAAAAATTAGTGCATTTTTCTAGTGTAAAGGGTTGTGAGCTGCAATCTCGTCATAGTTTGGGAGATGTAGTTGCTGCAACCAACAAGCACTCCTAATCTTAAAAAAAAAATAATAAAAAAAAAATAAAAAAAAATCAAAAAAATTGAAAGGCATGAATTTTGAGGGGTAATTGAAAGACCAGGGATGCTTCTGAAGTTGATTGGCCTTGTCTACCATATCATTGAGAGCTCTTGAATGAAGAGGAGTGTCTCAATTATGAGTCCATTGATGTTTTCTCATCTTGAGCATTTTTCTTGAGGAGTGTGAGAGTGAGAGAGGATTGTCTTGGGTCTTCTTCCATATTCATGTTTGTGTTGTATTTCCAGTACTTGCACTATGATTTTGGCATTGAATAAAGAATTTTTCTTTTTTATTTATGGTTTATTCTCTTGCTACTCCATTAAAGTTGGATGCTAAGGGAACTAAGTACTTGTTGTTCTTGGGGTCCTCATCAAATTAGTATCAGAGAGCATTTGATTCTTAGAGCAATTTAGCCATGGAGATGTACTCTTTTGACTTTAATCATTGAGTTGTGTAATGGTCAATTACTCTCATCATTTAATTGTATGAGAATTGTAATTTGGTTTTTTCTTTCTCCTACTCTTCTTAGGATTTGAGAATTATTCCTTTGGCCTAGAATTAAGGTTAATTGATTTGGGTTTTGATAATTGCATCCATTTGTACTACCCATTAGCTTGGTTGAGATAAGGTTTATGTTATTTTGCTTTAGACTTACTCAAATTGGTTTTGGATATTTCATATATCTTGTGGGTATTCCATAATTAGTTGTGTGCTCCAATATTTTTGTGAGTTTTTAAATTTCTCTTGTAGCTATTCTAAATTTTGGTATAATTCCATCATGGCACCCAAGAAGAAGATCATTTAATCTCTTCCTAAGGACATGGAAGAGATGAAGGGGGATTTTCAATTTTAAAAAACTTAAAAAGCTGAAAGAAGATAAGGAAAAGAAGCCACCATCTCTAAGAAGATCTAAGTAAGATGCGAAGTAAAGAGTTTCTTTCTCTAATGGTTATCATTTCATGCATGATTTCAAAGATGGCATTATTGTTGGTCTTGAAGACCTTGAAGATAAGGATGATGATGAAGAAGAGGAAATTCATCATTCTTGAGTTGTGCATTAGCCACAAAGGTTAAGTATTGCAAGTGAAAGGAGTGTTAGATCTATTTCAAGACAAGAAGGGAAAATTAGAGATGACAAGGAGATTACTCTTGCTAAAGCCTTTAGACATGATGCAAGAATGCATTATGTTGAGGTCCAAACCTTTAATGGGATGAAAGGTACAAATTTCTTTACTTCTTGGCTTAAGACAATTAACAAGTATTATGTGTGTGTGTGTGTGTGTGTTAGATCTATTTCAAGACAAGAAGGGAAAATTAGAGAAGACAAGGAGATTACTCTTGCTAAAGCCTTTAGACACGATGCAAGAATGCATTATGTTGAGGTCCAAACCTTTAATGGGATGAAAGGTACAAATTTCTTTACTTCTTGGCTTAAGACAATTAACAAGTATTGTGTGTGTGTGTGTGTGTGCGTGCGCGCGTGTGCGTGTGCGTGTGCGTGTGTGTAGAGGGAGGGGTAAGGTGATCCAAGAAATTCTTCAAAGGATGGATATTCCAAACCTTTCAAGGATGAAAAGGGATCCATGGAAAAGAATGCCAAAGAAGATATCCAAGAAAAGCTAAAAGAGGGTTTCATCAAGTTTTCCAAGAAGGATTCCTTCAAGGGGAAAGGTGTTGGTAAGATCTAATGCTTCAATTATGGAGAAATGGACCATAAGTAATGGAAATGTAAGAAGCCAATAGCCTCTAAATAGAAGAAACTTTAAACCATAGAGAAGAACTCTTTAGCCTCTACAGCTAAGATAACCCTAATGAACCCATGATTGAAGATATCACTCAAGTTAATTCTTGGACTTTCATGGGAAATGTTAATATAGAGGATTGTAATAGGAAAATCCATTTTAGAAATGGGGCTAGATGTTTGTCTAGTGGAGAATGGATTCATATTCTCATTGATGATGAAGCTCAAGAAAACGTGATCTCTACTAAGATTGTTTAAAGACTAGTTTTGTTTAAATTTTCTCACCCAAAACCCTATATTTTTTTTTTGGCTTTTCAAAGATCATTACCAAGAAGTAAGAGAAACGCATTGTCTTTTAGGATTAGTTCTTATCGTGACAAGGTATCTTATGATATTCTTTTAATTGATTGTGCTGATCTAATTCTTGATAGACCTTGGAACTTTGACAACGAGGCTACTTTTGATGAAGGCAAAATTTTTTTGTTTGTGCCTAGGGTAGATGATATTCACAAATTGATTCCCATGTATTTACAATAGTTTAATAAAAATGTTTTTACCAATGCCTCTTTGATTTTGTTAAGTGAAAACAAGTATGTTTAAGCTCATATACAAGTTGGGCATGGTTTCATGATTGTGTTAGTAATTGCAACATGTGAAAAGGAACAAGCAAGTGAACTTATGGCATTAGGGAAATCCTTGTCATTAGAGTTTGCTAATATGTGCAAGGGTACATTGGAAGGGATCCCTCTTATGAGGTTTATTCAACATCAAACTGACTTCATACTAGAGACAACTATACCAAATGAGAGAGCTTATCAAATGACTTCACATTAAAATATCACCAATTTTGGGCTCTTGCAGTTCAATGGCAGATTTGTCGAAGTGTCCAAACTTGGGCAAAATTTTTCTTAGTGTCATGTTGGGAAGCGTAGATAGCGTAGCACACTGGAGCTCTCGATTTTTGCAAAATTTTTCTAAGTTTGCCTGCTATGCTTCCAAACACAGCTAGTGTAGCACACACTTCCATGACTAGTCTACACAAATGTCAAGCCAGAAGTGATCAAGGGTTGGTTAGGATGGACCAAATAGTTTGACAAATTTTCTATCTCCTAGATTTTCAAGCTTGCTATGCTCTCTAGCTTGCCCAGCTTGACACATGTCCTGGTTGCTAGTTCACCTAAGGACCAGGCTAGAGTCTATCAAAAGTGCTTAGGATGGACAAAACAGTTTGGCAAATTTTCTATCTTTCAAGCTATCACGCTTTGCTATGCTACACAGCCTAGCTAGCTTAAAAAGTTTTAGGGCCAAATTTTGTCTAAGTGTTGAACAAGGATTTGTCAAGCTATCTAGACATGGAAGATGCATTTGGCAATTTTTTGACTTCCAAGGCTGTTTGTCTTGCTACACCCTAGAGTGTGGTCAACATGCCATGAAGAAACATTGCAAATTTTTGGCAAAATTCATCAAAGTACTAGTGCTATGCTTTGCTACATTGCGCAACATAGATAGCATGACAGGCGTGGCAAGTCAAAATCTATAAAAATTTTACTAAGTGCTCATGCTATGCTCTGTCATGTTGTGTAGCGTAGACAACATGACACATGGAAAATGCTTCTGAATGCCTCTAGAAGCTCCTAGAACTTGGCATCAACCTTCATTTAAGCTCCGATGTCCCTTTGGAAGCCAAGATTAGTAGTTTGCCTTGCTTTTGCACCCCCCATTAATTCCTAGAATTGTCCCTATGCTTGACCCTACTTGGAGGAGGGGGAAGATGTAGTCTCAGAGTGTAGACTCCAAGTTACATTTATTTTGACATTGTTTGTAGGTACATGGTAGTCTCCCAGACTCTAGCACATGCATTTTGGGCGGTATGGTCACAGTTTGGTAGTTTTTGAGTTCCTGTTCTTGTCTTGCAGAGTGTAACACTTAGAGCTTGCCATTTTGAGCATAACATGTCAACATGACTCATCCATGCCCATGCTACGTGGGACCCAGGTCATGTGGCACCCAGTTTGCATCTCACATTAACCCTAGCCCTATAAATACCTTGATGATTAGCACTTTAGAGGTTGGAAAATCATTTTGAGCATTAAGCATTAGAGCAATTCTAGCATCTTCACTACTCCCGCATCTAAGAACCTGATCTTGACATCTTGGCAAGTACCGTGACATCGTCTCCCTTGCACTCGCACATCGTGATGACCACCAACCCAACAGGTTCAACCTCCTTTGCAGCTACTAGCACTGTGCTTGTGACATCCTAGAGATTATGATTGCATTGCTACGCTACTGCTGTAACTATCTGAATGCTGCGTACCAACTTCAAACATTATTTAATCAAAAGTTGCGCTCGATCTTTGGGCAGTGCATTTCTCCACCTTCAAAATTTGGTTCTATATTCTCAACATTTGTTTCAAAATTTTTAGCATTACTCTTGCACTTTCTTCTACTATTGATACACATTTGCATATTCATGTTACGTTATGTTCTTGCTTGTTGTCCCGGCTCCCGAATGAAGCTCACTAAAAACTCTTTTTACAAACGGTTATTGTTACACCACATAAGTCCTTGTTTGATTGACCAGACTATTTAGGGCATCTCATTTCTATTTCCCCCAACATAGTCCTTGCATAGATTTTGGGTTAGGCTATATGCCTATGGATCTCTTGGTGTTCTAGCCATCGATGTTTTCGGATGTCACAGTTTTTGGTGCTAGAAGGAGGGCCTCCTATTCCTTCTAGGTGCAAAGGGTAGTCCCACATGCTTTCTACACCTCCGTCACTAGCAGCAAGCTAGCATAGATGTAACACCCTTGTTGACCTACCATGATAGTAGCTGGATCATAGGCTAGTGTAGGAGTTGTCTACATTCTAGTTGGTGCAAATTGGTCTTAGTTAACGGTTCCTCTAGAACCCCATAGGATGGAAATCCCAAATTGTGTTCATTGCATCAAGCTCTAAGTCTGCTATAGAGCATGATAACCCAATGAGCATAACAGTCCCTTAGAGCATGACAAGTGTAATAGTAGAGATAATTATTTTTTTAGCATTTCCAGACTTAGCCATTTTTGGCCTATTTTCTTTACAGTATTCACACTTAACTATTTTATTTTAAAATTTTTTTACACTTTGGCTCACCCCATCCAATACATGGTAGACATCAAGCAACCACCTAGCCCAGTGTGACCACAACAATAGTCTCTTAGACTATGACACCAATTGCTTGAATACATGACACTTGATGATGGAAGGTATAACTTTTTATGCACAAAGATTCAAGTAGGCCTACCATTGGACCGCCAAGAAATGGAAGAAAAGTGTAGTTTCAAAATTATCCATCGAAATGGAAGGGAGTTCCTTCCCACCCCTGGCATGGTTATATTATTCACTAAAGCTTTCAAATGGATTTTGGACCAACATGTTAGGATGAGTGGGCCAAAAGAGCAGGATTTGACATCCAACTATGATGAACCCCTACAAGATGGGCAAGAGGAGTTTGAATGCCATTTTGATGGTGGCGTCCCACTCTATGTCTTAGCCTCAAATTCTACCTCTATATTCCTACCACACCAGTCACAGTCTTTTACCTTCTTTGAGGCAACTGTGATGCTTTTGCAACCTAAAAAATATGCCGGTGGTAGCTAGCCACTAGGTCTTGTCTACGCAACAAAATGTAGGACCTTTTGTCCCTTTTCCCTTTTTCATTTCCTTGTAGTCTGTTCAGCATTCATAGCTAGTGTCTATGATGCCAACGCTACCCTATGTGCAAACCATGTTCATATCGCAGCCACACACAAGTCACATTTCCATCACTTTAGCCATATTAGTCCCACCACCAACAATAGCTCCAACCTGAAATGCGTTGTGGGTAGCAACACCTTTACCCACTGTTCAATTGTCCCTTGTGCCATAGGAGATCCAATAGTCTACATACCAAGTGTCACATGTGGTGGCACAACCCACTACAAGGTTGTGGACCACTTGGAAGACACCACCAACGACACAGCTGATGCAACCGTCTGCAACATCCCCAAGTTTGCTCCAAGAATTCTAACTTATCCAAACTCTCATAGAAGAGCTCAGGTGGCTTAGAGTAGCCAACTCAGAGATAGTCCATGTAATGGACTTCTATCAGGATGATCCCATTAGCCCTACAGTCCCTTCATTGACACTAACTCCTGGGGTCCAGCTTCCCTAGTTCATGAAATATAACGGTGAGGGTGACCCAAACACTCAGTTGGTCACTTTCTGTTGTGAGTGCTTACTATTGCAAGCATGGTCACACGTGATTATCTGTGTCTTTTCCATGTCTCTGACTGGCAAAGCTTTAGATTGGTATCACATGCTTCCTTGAGCATCCATTTCAACTTTGGAGGAGTTGTTGAGCCAATTCATAACCTGCTTCAAGTACAACTTGAAGTCAAAAGCCACGCTAGACCAACTCATGAACGTTAAACAAGGAGCATTGGAGCTAGTGCAAAAATTCACACAACATTGGAGCACCTCCCTAAACGAGATTCATGAGCCAATTACTAAAACCCACCTACTTGCCATTTTTAAGAGCGTAGTAAATGATTTCATTAAATTGAAGCTATACTATTTAGCCCTATGTTCCCTTAGCCAAGATTTTGCTTAAAAAAAGAGCATACAGGATGCGATGGAGGCCAGAAAGGACTCAGCTTACATAGCCTACAAGAATGTGCATGCAAAGAGAGACAAGGAAAAAGAGAAAGCCATGACAACCGCCGTGGTGGCTGTGGCTGATGAAGCTAAGTCCAACAACAATAAGTAAGCGGCTAAGGCACCTAAGGCCTTGGCCAACAACAACAAAACATCAGGTTCTGGCAATGTAGGAACCAACTAACCTGCATGATCAGCGATTGTGGGGAAAGCTCCCCTAAGGCCAAACTTTGAGCACAAGGATCACTCAAAATACACCCCTTTGCTAATCAAGCCATCAAAGATTTTGGATCAATTGCTTAGTGCTTGGCGCATTTAGCACAAGCAAATGTCGGAGGATGCATGAAAGCATCACAAGAGGTATTACAAGGTAGTTCGAAACCCTTCTGTGGCTATGCTTAATGAGCCTTTGGTACCCAAATATTCTAGACTGGACAGGTTCTACAACTATCATTAGTTGCATGGCCATGACATAGATTATTGCCTAGTGTTGAAGGATGATATCCAATGCATTATCGATCAAGGCAACTTGGTCCTTGATGAAAGTAATTTTATTTGGCCGAAGAACTAGTGCATGAAAGTCTATGAGGATAAAATGCTAGCGATGTAGGATATATCATTAATGCTATCAACATTGATAATGATGTAGAGCCAACACATGAACCATTTGTGATCTGTGTGCCCTCCAGTGACATTGAGGCCTCAACGTCAACTAGGCCACAGGCCTGCTTCATCATCAAGGCACCACCATAGGAACCCATGACACCCTTTGTGGTTAGGTCCCTATAGCACATTATGGAAACAACAACCCAGAAACTTTTTGTCATAAGGATGCCAAAATGTGTGGATCCCCCATCTACCTAGGTTCGATGGTGTGGACTGCATCGTGACCTGCTTACTTGAAGAGACGTGATGAGCATTTGGCTGACAAGATGGTTAGGGAATGCATAGAACTAGGTCCTGCCAAACCTACCCCGTTGTCGACCATTCCCATGGCCTCATCATCTAAGGCCACCAACATAGACAAGCACACACAACAAGCAACCACTGCGGCTCAAAGGCTCATTGCCCAACCAAAAGTGAAGTCTTCTCCTCGAGAAATTTATCTCTTAGGGTGCATGGAAGAGATGAAAACCACCAAAAAAGTTGATGATGGAAAATATTTTCTAGATGCACTCACATAGGTCAAACAGGCACTAAAATAGAAAAATATAACATTGAGCCTATATGACTTAATTATGATTTCTCCTACTCACCGTGAAGCCTTAGTTTGCATGTTGGCATCCATTCCTATTAAGAAAGACAAGCTAGTAGAGGAAACGGCTATTCACGCTATAATGCTCCTGCCTGTAACTGAGGAACCAAGGTCAACACTCTTAACCTTTCATGATGAAGCAATCAAAGCTAACCCTAAAAAGGATCAAGTAACCACTGCACCCATGTTTATAATGATTCATGTGGATCAGTACAAGATACGAAGAGTGCACATAGATGATGGGGCAACAAACAACATTATCTTATTTCTCATCATGGATAAGCTTGACCTAGTGGATCAAATTAGGCCAACAAAAATGACCTGTTTAAAATCCTTCAACAGAGCATGCATGGTTTTCAAGGGGATAGTGATAATTGATTTTGTGGTAGGGAAGAAATTTCCCACTAACACAAAATTTATAGTGGTTGAAGAGATGCCTAGATTCAACCTGATTTTAGGGAGATCCTGGTTAGTCCAACTAAGGGATATTTCTTCACCAATCCACCAAGAGATCCACTTACCTTATGAGGGTGGGGAAATGGTGATCTTCAATGACAACATAGCCCCTCAGACCATCAACAATGTGGACACTGAGCAAGGGTTGGAGGTAGAAATCTCCAAAGACACACCACCTGTTTACAACGAAAGTTGCTATTGTTTAGCCAATGAAAAGCAACCAAACAAGACAAATGAACTCCATAAGGAAGCTCTATGAGCAGAATTGACCTTTTCTATGGCAGATGATAGCCTAGGGGAGTATCGTTTAGTGCCCTCCAGGCCTTATGCACTGCCTAACCCACATTCAGTTAGGAAACATCTACACGATTAGGGCATGTCACTAACTTGCTTGCCTGCCTAACTTTTCTCTAGCCCCTTTTGCCTATATAGTTTCAGTTTGCATTATGTTTGCTTCTTGCATCTAGTTATGATTTCATTTAGCTTTCTGCTTAAAAAAATGTGATCTAAAATGACCTTAAACTATTACACAGTCTGAGTGGCCCGAAATAACCTTAAACTAGTCTATGGCCCAAAATGGCCTTAAACTAGCATGGGGCCCCAAATGGCTTTAAACTAGCATGGGGCCCATAAGGGACCTAATTATATCAACAAAAATCTAAGTGAGATCAATTGAACTACAAGTTAAAATGATAGCACTAAAGATAAATAAATATCATACTTTTCATGAAATCATAAACAAAATACATAGTCTAGGATTACATCCACATCAAAATATACAAAACTACCCAATAATGGAGTTACATCTTAAACAGTTTCATTTGTATTAATGATAGGAAGCTAAGGATCTTCCCATCCATCTTTATTTGTTGCTCTACTGGGTCCTACACCTTCACCTGGAGCTTACGCAAAATAAAAAAATGAAATAATAAACTATTTAATAAATGGGATAACATGCAAAATCATATAGATAACAATAAGGTAAGTTAAACTAACCTGAGATGGGCTCACGTCCATATCTGGGGGCATCTTGTTGAGGCCAGACTCTAGGCGTTAGAGGATCTCCTCCTCTGACATGTGTGTCCAATCCTCCTCTCCCAAATCAATGCTTGTGAGGGTCTACCCTTTCTCCATGGTTGTTCATTTTGGCGACCCTATAGAAAATGAGGTAGATGTGACCTCTCTAGAAGGAATAGCGATCTCCCTCTCTGGGAACTCACTAACCACTAGATGATTTGTGAACATTTTGTAAGCTTGCATCACACCAATGACATCAAGGAATATGTTGTGACATTGGCACTCCATAGACTCATCCCTATATTTCTTACAATAGGCTACACATTCCATCTTGTAATGATACTTGTGGTTTTTATGAGTATGTTCCCATTCATATACTTTAGCACTGTAGTCCTTCCCATCTTGGTTCTTCTGAGCCAAGAGGTCCATCTGCAAGTGCTATTTAATGACCTTATGAGTAGCCTCATTCTTGCCCAGATGGTTGACCAGTACCTAGTGTAGTCAATTTTGGCCATATGCCAGTTGCCATTTGATTTGTCGCGGGTCACCAAGAAGTTGTATCACGATTGCAAATCTTCTAGTTGGATTGCCTGGTTTGCCTTCTATTTCCAGAGCTCTTGCACTTTTTCTAGAGCTCCTCGCTCATGTGCCTACACTCCCACAATGATCATGCAGAGTGTAGTGTGCATTTGCTTGCCTCGTCATATATATGATGAGGCACCTGCTCCACCTCAAGAGGAAACTCAAGTATAGCATTAACCTAGACCGCTCTTCTCAAGTCCCACTTGAGTCATGAGCTTGTTATCCCAAGTAGTGAAACATTAATCAAAACAAAAAAAAAAAAAGAAAGAGGAAAAAGGAGGTAGTGATAGTAAGATAAACATACCTATCTTAGGATCTATCTATTTAAGGTAATCGATCATGTCATCCACTACACCTTGCATGAAGGCAAATTTGTCTAGAGTTTCCACCCACGATCGTGAGCGGAAAGTGGATGTAGATTCAAGACTCTTAGTAGAAGCATCACCCAATATAATATAAGGCATTTCATGGCCATAAAAAAAACACAAAAATATAAAAATGATAAAAAAGAAGAGAGAGAAGAGGGAGAGGAAGAGCATAATGAAGATGGCGGTGCAAAGCTCTTACCCAGCAAACCCTTAGGGGTGAGATTAGGGGGATTGCCCATTTACATGCCTTCAAACAAGTGATCAAACTCATTATCCTCTAATTGAAACCCCTCTTCTTTGAGTTGCCTCAAAACTTTAGCAGCATCCTCATCTGTCATGTGTCCCTTAGGTTGAGAAACATCCTCTTCTAAAGGCTCCTCCTCTGTAGTAGGGGCCCTCTTACCTATGTTGCAAAAATCTAAGTTAGAACATTTAATAAAAGAAAAAAAATGTAATAATAATTATATATAAAAATGAAATACACTAAATAATGTATACTTGTTGGCTAACTCTAATCGTGCATTGTGAAGTCTGAAGTGCAGCTTCTTTCCTCTTTAACTTCGCGTGCGAGCTCCTCTATAGGACGGGGCATCTTGATTTACATTATTGGCTTCACCATCTCAATGATGAGTCATCCCTCCTTTGCAACGTTACCTGTGTTAGTGGGTGGAGCCTCTCCAACACTATCACACACACGGTAGGATGGCCCCGTGTGGCCCTTGGTGGTCACTGACAATGACTCATCAATAGCCTCTATGGGGTCCAGTGATCATGTAATATGGAACAAATGGCAGATTCATGGATTGGATATCTAGGTGCGATCTTGCACCATCCATAGCCCATTCTCATGGACCACCAAGAATTCCACAAATCTTCATAGGCATGCTATGAAGAATACAAAATGCACATGGGATCATGCCTCAAGGTTGTCGCAAAGTTTGACAATTTCAGCTTGTAGGCCATCGACAACATATTTGGCCTAGTTATATTGTGTCCCTTTCTTTATCACATCCCTCATAACCCAAGAATGCTCCACCCTAAGGACCTTTCCTTAAGAAAGTAGCTTAGGAAATGCACAAGCTTGGAAGATAGGATAGAGGTCTTGGGCTACCAACAATTTCACTTGCTTCATGGGTATACCATTGCAGCCTTTCTCAGTACCCAACCACTCTTCAATGTTCCCTTTGTGATTTAGCTCCTTCTTGGTTTTCTCACCTATTGGCATACCTTTAGAGGGGATGCCAAAAAGATAAAAAAAGTTCATTCGTGATCTCAAAGGCCATCTGCATGTTGTGAACTGGTGTGTGGAAATGGTCAGCCCTCTCAAAGGAAGAGTTGACTAGGGCAGTCATCTCCATTATCAAGATTTTTGGGTTCACAGCCAAGAAAAGGTCCATGAGCCTAGCTCGCTGAAGATTTTGGATTACTCTTACTAGGGCCTTGTTGCAAAACTAGTGCTACAAGCTATCAACTTCACCATATTTGAAAAGAAGATTGGCCTTAGTGCATCTTGAGACAACCACTATGACCTTCCTAGAATTAGCTATGATTGCAATAAACAAAAGTAGAATTAGTGACATGATGGAAATATAAAATTAAAAGTGCATGAAAGCAAATGGGTGATAAAACTTACATGGCTCAAACAATGTGTGGAACAATGGTAGTTGGACCAAAACCTTTTCTACACTTGGTATCTAGGATGCCCACTCAATGTTCAACTAGCTGAGATCCCAACACTTCACATAGGATTTGGAGTACCTACTAGGATAATTCGTCATATTCACCCCAATTTGCCCTATAACACTAGCACACATTTTATCAATGGATGAGAACTCTTATAGGGCTATTTGGACTAGGGCTAATATCCCCTCTCCATTGTGGAGGCTGTTTGCATCAAAAAAATATTTGGTAATAGGCAAAAAAGGTAGTAAGCATTCTAAGTCATGAGACAATAGGTAGTGTAAAAAAAATCACAATAGGGCTCACCATCTAGCAAAATAAACCATCCCAAGTGGATTTTGGAAGGTCCTGTGCACATGATGGGCAAGGAATACAATGTTGTATTTATGGTAGCATTGGAACTTGGGCATCTCCTAGATCCAAGACAAGAGCTTAAGGCCTTTTGGGCACTGGGTCAAGCTCCTTGCCCTTTCACCTTTAGAAGATTCATCTAACATGAATTTCAAGATGCCTTGGTTTGCCCCAGGCAACAATGTCTTGACTATGATGCCTGCTGCTTTAGTTGACAAGTGTGATTATATGATCACATTGAAGTGGCAAAGTAGGAATTCTAAGAATTCTTGTGCACCCTCTCAAAACTAGACCACCTGGTGTCCTATGTGGGCATGTGGTGTGGAAACATTTGACATGGGATCATTCATACAACATAGGATCCCCACCAATTCGACCACGATGAGAGTAGGTTTCAGCAAGATCCTACAATGCCACAGTAATGAAAGCATTAGTATTGGAAAAAGGTAATAAAAACAATAAAAAGTAGCAAACAAAAAATGCATAAAATAAGATAAAAGGAAAACATAATTTATTACATGTAACATGCTTTTCTACAAGCCCCATAGGGAAGGGATGTTGGCATGAGCATCTAACATGCCTGGTTCCAAATGGGGCACAACACTAACACTTACATTATTTTTCCAAATGTTAGAATATTAGAGAAAATATTAAAAAATTTTCTAACTGTTGTTCATGCTTCCTGTAGAGCAAGACACTTTTCAACTAGAATTTTTTCTAAGTGTTTGTCACAGTCCTATTGTGGAACAATTGGCAAAAAATTTAAATTTTTTTTTAAGTGTTGGCCATGCTGCCAAGGAGTGTGACAACTGTAGAGTTACTAGCAAAAAGTTGCAAAAATTTTTCAAGTGTTGGTCATGCTCCTAGGGAGTGTGCAAATTACAGAAGATGTAAAATTTTCTAAGTGATGAACATGGTAGTGCCAATATTTTAGTTCTTATCACTCTCTTAGGGATGCCTAGAGCTTGATGGACATGATCCTTGATTAGCTTGGCTGAGTCTTGTCCCATGATGCAGGACACCAAAAATCCTTGTCTTGTGCCATGGTGTGGGATGCTTGTGAAACCCCTATCCTATCTTGTGGTGTGGGACATCGTAGAAAACCTTGTCCCGTCCTATGACGCAGGACATGTAGAAAATCCTTATTCCACAGCATGGAATGCAGAGTGCCCAAACCCTCAGAACATGCTACACTCGTGATACATGTAAAACCCCTATTCCATCCCATGGCGTGGGATGCTACAGAAAACCTCATTCCATCCCATGGCGCTGGACACGTAGAAAACCTTGTTGAAACCCTTACCTAGTGTTGTGGCATAGGATGCCTACAAACCCTCAACGCCAAAATAAAAAATGGGGCGAAAGAAAGAGAAAATGTGCATTACACGCACTTCCTCCCTAGCAGCAGCATAGTGGCCACGATGGCAGTAGTGGTAGTGGTCCTTGCCCATGGCAGGCCGCCTTCCAAACATCCAAAAGCCAAAAGGCCCAAAAATAGGTAGGAAGTAGGAAGAAACAAAAATCATGAGTGGAGCATGACAACCTACTTGGTAGATGACATCTCTTGGTATTCCTCAATGCATGCCCTGGGAAGACATCACAAGGTGTGCTCGCCTTCATCAATGTTGGTAAGGCTAGGGTATCTATGTTCACTTTTACATGCCATCTTTAGTTGCTATGCTCTAGCTTTCCTATTTTCATGAGCTAACTTCCCTTTGTGGCTGCTACACTTTGCCTTGGTTGTGCTATGCTCGAATGATTGTTGGCTCTAATGGTGAAAATGATAGGTTTACCATGGGTGAAGCCTTTATTTATACCCTTCAGGATCAAATGACACGTCATCCTTCCAGGACATCCCATGTCTTGCATGTAATGTGGGATGCTCCATATCCCACATGTAATGTGGAACGTCCCATATCCTGTGTAGCATAACACTCAGAGTTAGAAAAATTTTCTAACTTTTTTAGCTTCCTACACTTAGAAATTTTTTTACATTTTTTTTGCTTACTCAATAAACGTTCAGTTTGGTCCCACGTTTTAAACCTTTCGAGCTTTGCTTAGACTTACATCCCACGCATAGTCTATGGACTGCTATGACCTTAAACTAGTAATTTTATGGCCAATCGAAGCTATAGAAAAGAAAAAAATATATATAGACAAATCATCTTACATACTGCATAGTTAATCAAGTTTTTATATCATTACCCTCCTTATTCTATGCATTTTTCTTTATTAAAATAGGTGTTGCTTGACATTTTTTTGGTTATTTTGCAGGATCTATTGAAAAATAAATGCATACGAGAGTCTTCATTTGCCCTTAGTCTTGAATGGAACTGATGGCAAACTCATGAGACGTATAAACACAAAAATTTTGGACTTTGAACCGCATACCTATGAGACCAACATAGCATCCCTAGAGACATTGCTAGATTGGTTGGGACATCTAGTTAGAGCTCTAGACTTAGAAGCAGGTGACATGACCAAGGATCCCCTCATAGAAGTCCTAGTAACAACATGCAAAGGTGAGGTGAAGACATTGAAACTTAGTTCCTTGTTAGAGCCTCAAATCCAACAAAGCATCTGTAAATTCCTTAGTGACAATGTTAAGGCATTTGCATGGTCCTACAAGGACATGTTGGGCTTAGACCCATGTATAATATAGCATAACATTATCCTAAATTCATGCATGAAACTAGTTAAACAAAAGGCTTGTAAAGTTAAGCTTGAGGTCATGTTGGTCATCCATGATGATATCACTAAGCTTTACAAAGTTGGTTTCATCTAGGTAGTTGACTATGTTGACTGGGTTTCAAACATCATAGTTTTCCCAAGAAAAATAAAAGTATATGCATTTGCATAGACTTTTGAGACCTAAACAAGGTAACCATTAAAGATGATTTCCCATTGCCTAGTATTGGCCAACTCATCAATACTATAGCTGCACATGCCTTATTGTCATTCATGGACAGGTTCTCGGGGTACAACCAAACTCGCGTCAACCCAGAGCACCTACTTAGCACTACTTTCATGGCCTCATAGGGTACATTTTGTTATACAGTGATGCCCTTTGGACTAAAGAATGCATGAGCAACACATCAATGTGCAATGACATACATGTTTAGTGACTATTTATTAGACTTGCTCAATGACTACATTGATGACATAGCAATCAAGTCCAAAGTGGCTCATGACCACATAGATGACTTGGACAATGTCCTCAAACATTGCCTTAGACATGACCTTAGGAGTAATCCCAAAAAGTATGTCTATGGCATAAAAACTAGTCACATGTTAGGCTTTGTGGTATTAGAAGTAGGAATACATGTGGACCCCAACAAGGTTAAGGCTATCACCAACTTGGCACCACTAACAAACCTTAAGGAGTTACACAAGTTACAAGGTAGGTTGCAATTCATATGTAGGTTTATTGAAAGGTTGATTGATAAGTTGCAGCCAATGCAACATTTGCTCCAAAAGGGGATCAGCTTTGAGTGGACAGATCAATGCCAAGAGGCATTTGACAACCTAGAAAAGGAGTTGGCTCAACTTCTAACAGTTTACCCTCCAAAAGGAGATAAACCTTTCTACATTTACCTTGCAACCTCAGACATGTCCATTGCTTTCCTACTTTGCCAAAAGTGAGACGATGGCTTTGAGGTCCCTATTTACTACTTAAGCCATGCACTAGTAGCACACGAGGCAAAATATAATGATGTGGAGAAGAACTGTCTCACCTTAGTCTTTGCACTTAAAAAGTGGAGACACTACCTTTTCCACAGCCAAGTCAATGTCATCTGCAAGAGCAACGTACTTAGGGCTATTACAACAAACATATATGATAGTAGTAGAATAGCAAGGTGGAAGGCAATAACCATAGAGTTGGACCTGCACTATGTAGTGTAGGAATCTACAAAAGGTCAAGCAATAGCCACACAACTCACGACTTCACCCATAGACGATCAAGCAACAATATATCTAGAATTTCTAGATGAGCATGTCAATAGTATAAGCTAGGTACCTACAAATTTTGAGGCTATTTTAGACTTTGATGATGCTTTGACCACACAAGGTGGTAGTGACACTACTGTTATCACATTCTCCTCTAGGAAGATCTGACCCTTCACATACCACTTTGCATTTTCTTGTACAAACAACGTGGTGGAGTATGAAGGTCTCCTTAGAGGCATGTTAGAAGCTCAAGAGTTAGGAATTCAAAACATAGTAGTTCGAGGTGATTCACAGCTATTTATTAACCAAGTCACAGAGGTTTATGCTTGTAAGGCACAACATCTACAACCTTACTATGATTTGGCAAAGCACTTGCTTAAACAAGTTGCAACTATATATGTCCAACATATACCCCGCAATGAAAATGCCATAGCTGATGCACTAGCTACTTTAGCCTTAAGCATAGCGACAAATATTTTTTCTACTTTTCCCACTTCAATAGTGGATTGCATTGAACCTATAACTCACACAAAAAGCATCACATCCATAAGTACGACTCATTCCCAAGAGTGGTATGATGATAATAAGTCATACCTCCAATAGGGAGAGCCTCCACAGAATCTAACATCTACCCAAAAGGACAAAATACAAAAATAATCATGGCAATATGTCCTTTTAGGTGATAATACCTTATGTCAAAGATCCTATGATGGAATATTGTTAACTTGCGTTAGTGGTAGTGAAGTGCAAAAGATCATTGACCAAGTCCATGAAGGACTATGTGGGGGTCATATAGCTCATAGGGTAATGACGGAAAAATCAGATGTTTAGGCTATTATAGGCCTTACATGGAGCATGATTGCATCTCTAAGGTTAGGACTTGTAATGTGTGTTAGTGGCATGGGAACATAATGCATGTGCCACCCACTAAACTGCACACCACATAGACCATGTGGCCATTCCAACATTGGGGGTTGGACATCATAGGACCTATAATGCCTAAATCTTCCGTGGGATACAACTTCATCATTACTGCAACTGAGTATTTCACAAAGTGGGTTGAAACCATTCCCCTTAGGAAGACAACATTGCAGCAAGTTTACAAATTCATTCTTGACAACATAGTAACTCGGTTTAGTCTCCCCATGACTATAGTCATAGACAATGGGCCACAATTTAGCAGTGCAAAAACCAAAGCCTTCTGTGAAAACCTTGGCATCAAACACTCTTTCTCATCACCATACTAATCATAGGTGAATAGTCAAGTGGAGGCTACAAACAATGTCATCGTCAACCTTTTGAAGAGGATGCTTAACAATAGCAAGCGACAATGGCATGAACAACTATTCTACGTACTATGGGCCTATCGCACAACATGCAGAATTGCGACAAGTAAAACAACATATAGTCTTGTGTATGGATTTGAAGCAATGTTGCCTCTTGAATTGTAGGTCCCATCACTCCACATGATCCTTTTGAGCTTCATTGATGAGGTTCAGAATAGTGGGTTGAGAACCATCGACCTTGACTCTATAGAGGAGGAGCATATGCAAACACTTGAATACATCAAGTGGTACCAAGAGAAGAAATGACAAGCACCATCAAAATTAGCATCAATGCCCAACCAAGAAAGGGGACTTGGTCCTCAAGGTCATCCGCAAGCTTGCGGACAAATTCTCAGCGAACTAGGAAGGGCATTTCTTGGTCACTAAGGTGTACGACAATAGAGCCTTCAAGCTCACTGATCTAGATGGTAATGAATTTGCCAATCCTATTAACCACTTGTATATGAAGCCATACTATACATGATATGTAGTATCACACCAATGATAGGAGCAAGGTAGGCAGACATCCGCTATGATGTTAAGCTATTATAGACGTTTGCTACGATGTTAAACTAGCACAGATGTCTACTACAATGTTAAACTAGCATAGAACATCCTTGGGCTATGACATTAAATTGGCACCCACAGCATGATCCACTATGACCTTAAATTGGCCATCCACCATCTACTACCACGTTAAACTAGCACAGTGGTTTGCTAGAACCTTAAACTAGCACATCATGGTCCTTTTAGACCTTAAACTAGGATCATAGTTTGCTAGGACCTTAAACTAGCACAACAAGCAGTCTACCAAGACCTAAAACTGGGTTTGCAATTCAACATGTATAGTTCAACACACATAGTTTTACGGACAAGCAAGCCAGAATACTTCCAATATTTTGTCACTTGCCCACACCTCTTAGGCAGGATTGGGTGGGGCATTGCAATTCTAGAATGAAGTTCACATCATCAAGGAAAAACCCTCAAGGACATTTACAACATTAGCATCCTCAGCATTTTTTTGATCTTCTAGAGATGTTGTTTGGCATCTTGTTGACCTTCTAGAGCTACCATCACCACTGCCAATCATTCTGGTCATAGCTCTTGCTATCAGTAGCACTCACTAGAGTCCCAATAGTACTATGGCCCAGGCACAACACTACCATCCTCTGGCCCTCACCATCGCTTGAGCCTAGAAGAACGTCCAACAATGTAATTCTCTACCATGTTGTTGGGTTTCTTGGCTCTTTCCTTTGGTGAGAACTTCTAAGCACTTGCATCACCATCACCTCTAGCCACTTGGTTGCTCACTTTTGGTATGGCTATTGGAGTTTTCCAGCCTGCCACCATCAACGCCTGCACTAGCCTTCTTGTTTTGGACATCGCACACAATTGACGTAGCACTTGCAGCCCTTGCAATGCCCTTGGTAGACAAGACTTTGGCCTCATCTCATGTGGTGGTTGTTTTTCTTGTTTTCTCTATGTTGCATTTGCAGGATGAAGCCTGGGCGACATCATTCAAGGATGCATTTCATCATGATGGCAAGGCATTGCATTGTTCCAATGTGTTTACTTTGGCTCACCTAGCTACTTAAGAGTGCACATCCCTACTATCTCCTCAGCTAAACTAACCTTTACCTCTTGATCTTGCAATCTCTCACATCCCTTGCAAGCTTCCCTAGTGCACATGAAACCTTTCTTGCAGTTAGCTGCTGAATCCATGAAAGATGTAATGCAAGTCATCCCATGTGGAGCCTTTGTGGGCTGGTCAAATCCCCAAATAGATGTAACATAACTCATCCTAGGGAGGAAACACCTATCCTACAAATGCCACGTAGTTGCCTCTAAGCAAATGTTGGTGTACAGTTCGCCCAACAACACAAAAGGAAGCAAAAAAAAAAAAAAAGAAAAAAGAAAAAAGAAAAGAAAAGAAAAGAAAAGAAAATAGAAGAAAAAATAATATATAGATAAAGAATAAAAAAATAAAAAAGAGAAGAAGATAAAAGAAGAAAAGAAAATGGGACAAGCCAAGTGACCAAGTCAAATGGCATAGTTGTCATCTCTCAACCAATTCGGCCCTAGATTGATTGTCTCACAAGCACTCTGATGAGATGTTGAAATCCAAAGGGTAGGCCACCTTCACATGTTAACTCCCTCACAAGCACTTTGATGAGGGATCATGCTATGGCGACAAGCCATCATGACATTGGACCCTATAGTTATCCTCTCCATCCATTGTCCCTTGATCCATCTCCCTAAACTATTCTATATCACAACTCATTTCCTTAGCACTCTGAAGCATAGTGAAGCATTGTACAAGTGGACGCTAATGGATGGTGTTGGTGTCATGTTCATCATGGTGTTTTGTATTCTTTGTTGATGTCTCTCGGGTTAATCCTCTAGACGTCAACAGAGAGGGGCCAATGAAACACCACCAATTTTGGGCTCATGCAGTTCAATGCAGATTTGTCTAAGAATCAAAACTTGGGTAAAATTTTTTTAAGTTTGGTGTCATGCTAGGCAATGTAGACAACATAGCATACTAGAGGTCCTGATTTTTGCAAAATTTTCCTAAGTTTGCCTACTACGCTCCATAGCATAGCTAGCATAGCACACACTTCCATGGCTAGTCTACACAAATGTCAAGCCATAAGTGATCAAGGGTTGCTTAGGATGGACCAAATAGTTTGGAAAATTTTCTATCGCCCAAACTATCAAGCTTGCTACGCTCTCCAGCTTGCCCAGCTTGACACATGTCTCAGTTGCCAGTTCACCCAAGTACTAGGCTAGAGTCTATCAAAAGTGCTCATGATGGATGAAATAGTTTGGCAAATTTTCTATCTTTTGGGTTGTCATGCTCTACTACGCTACACAACATAGCCAGCTTGATAGGTTTTAGGGTCAGATTTTGTCTAAGTGTTGAACAAGGATCTGTCAAGCTATCTAGACATGGGAGATGCATTTGGCAATTTTCTAACTTCCAAGGCTATCTATGCTGCTACAACCTAGAGTGTGGTCAGCGTGCCATGAATAAACATTGCAAAATTTATCAAATTCATCAAAGTACTAGTGCTATGCTCTACTATGCTACGCAATGTAGACAACATGACTGGCATAGTAGGTCAAAATCTACAAAAATTTTAATAAGTGTTCATGCTATGCTCTATCATGTTGTGCAGCGTAGACAACATGACACATGGAAAATGCCTCCAAATGCCTCTAGAAGCTCCTCAAACTTGGCATCAACCTTTATTTTAGCTCTGACATCCCTCCAATAGATAAGACTAGTATTTTGCCTTGCTTTTGCATCCCCCATTGATCCCAAAAATTATCCTTATGCTTGACCCTACTTGAAAGAGGGGGAAGACATAGTCCCTAAGTGTAGATTCCAAGTTGCATTTGTTTTGACACTGTTTGTAGGTACATGGTGGTCTCCTAGAGTCTAGCACATGAAATCTATGTGGTGTGGTTACAGTTTGGTAGTTTTTGAGTTTCCATTTTTGTCTTGCAAAGCATAACACTTTGAGCTTCACATTTTGAGCATAACATGTCAGTGTGACTCGACAATGCCCATGCTACGTGGAACCTAGGCCACGTGGCACCTAGTCCGCATCTCACATCAACCCTAGCCCTATAAATACCATGATGATCGACATTTTAGAGGTCGGCAAATCATTTTGAGCATTAAGCATTAGAGAACTCCTAGAATCTTCACTACTCCTGCATCTGAGCACCTGAGCTTGACATATTTGCAAGTACTATGAGATTGTCTCCATTGCACCCACATAGCATGACAACCACTAACCCAGCAAGTTCAACCTCCTTTGTAGCTGCCAACATTGCATCCATGATGTCTTAGAGACTATGATCACACTACTACGCTATTGCTATGCCTGTTTGAACATCGTGTACTAGCTTCAAACATTATTCAATCAAAAGTTGTGCTCCCTAATCTTTGGGTAGTGCATTTCTCCACCTTTGTACATTGGTTCGATATTCTTAGCATTTGTTTCAAATTTTTTAGCATTACTCTTGCACTTTCTTCTACTGTCGATACACATTTGCATTTTCACGTTATGTTACATTCTTGCTTGTTGTCCCAGCTCCCCCATGAAGCTCACTAAAAAGTCTTTTTACAAATGGTTATTGTTACACTACATAAGTCCCTGTTTGACCAACCAGACCGTTCAAGGCATCTTGTTTTCTTTTCCCCTAGCATGACCCTCACACAGATTTGGGGTTAGGCTGTACGCTAGCAGAGCTCTTGGTGTTTTAGCCATTGACATTTTTGGATGTCATACACATCAGAGGGAGAAGCATGAAAGACATACTAGTGAATTTCCCTCAAATGGCTTCAATAGAAGTTAATATCTTCATGTGTAGTGTTAGCAATTATAGTCCCTAATAAAGACACTGATGAGATGAAGATGTGCATTGATTCTATGGTTGTTGATAGGATAACTAGCAAGTATTATTTTTCTATTTCTAGTGATGAGTGATTGGGTATTCCAACGCTCAACCATATAAGTCATGAGTGTTCACGTGTGACCTAATCATAATCCATGTATGGATAATGTAAGTATACTAGTAGTTGAAGTTTAGTTCACAATTGTTGTCTTCTTATGTAGAGTTAGCAAAGTTTAACTTGTATGGTTTAATTGTTGGTAAGGTATATGATATGTTGATGTTGTTTGGATTGAATTACATTAAGTGCCAACATGGTGAAAATGATAATACAATCTAAGTCTAAGTATAATGAAAGTATAAATCTATTTTAGTGTATGGACGATAAGAAATTGTTCCTAATTTTCCATACATGTTCTAGGCTAATGTAACCATTACTAGGATCACAAAGTAATTTCACTACCAAGTGAATCAAGTGAAGTCACTACTGGGTTACCAAATAGTTACATGTTCCATTTAAAACTAGTCATACTTATATTTCCTTACTAAGATACATTAGAAAAGTAAAGTACTTAGAAAATGTAAATGACTTAATAAAAGCAAACATTATGAAAAGTAAAATTAAGCTAATTGAGAAGCTGCAATGGTAAAAAGTAATCTCAATCTTTATTTTCAACCATGAAGTACATACAAGAAAAATTCACTTAAAAAATGTTTCTATACAACATTCTTTTATTAGACTATAGACATTCACTCTAACTCTAAGTCTAATTCATGAAAACAAACTGTAATAATTCTGCTAAGTGTTGGTGAAAGTTCATTATTTCGATGTAATGGTTGATTGGTATTTATGGACATGACCATGACCCACTACATCACATCTATGATGATGTATGAAGAGCTATGATATTGTAGATACAATATAATAGTTGCATGACATAATGGTTTTATCATACCCCTATGATTGATTGAAAACTTGTTCTCAAGTTAAAACAAAAGAAGGATAGAGTTTCTTACAAAATTTAAGGGGTTATATACAAACTATGATACCATGACTTATACACATGACTGACTCTATTATGAATGTTGCATTGTGGTTTGAGTGGTGTTTAGAAAATTATGAGGTAGTGCATGATTGACACATATGATAAAACAAAATTAAAAAAAATAAAATAAAGCTTGATGTAGCCCTTATGTTCCAGGTCGTGGTGGCTCCTCCATCAACTTCTTCCCTTTGCTATCAGGTTTTTGAAATTGGTATTTGTTAAGGAGTGCTTGAAGCATCTCTTCTTCTAATCTTGGCTCATGTAATGTCCAAGAAATTCTACAATGTTTGCTAGAGTCAATACTTCCCATAGACATGGCAATTGTGGGAACATCTTATTGGCTTTCACATATCATGTCAAAAATTGCCTTCTTTCATCTTCGAAAGATCTAGCTATTTTTTTTAACTCTTGGTAATTGGTCATCATCCTAGCAAATTTTGCTACAATATCATTTTGGTCCTAGTAGTTGGCTTTGAACACATGTAGTTTAGAATTTGTAGGATGAAGCTTTTGTTATGCATCCTTTCTATTTGCAAAATTCTTCTCGTAAAATGCATACACTAAAGCCACCTACTGCTCTAGTTCTATTTTGGGTTTGCTTGTTATCAGCATGGCTAGATTAGCATATCAAAGATTTGCTAATGCCATGTACTTTGTCAAATCCTCTATCTCTAGGTCTTGGTTTTTAACTTTGGCTTGGTGCACCAGGGCAAGACTATCCAAGATTGGCTACTAATAAGGTTTTTGCATTGTGATGGAATTAATCTTAGATTTAGCCATTTGGATTGTCTTCTGATTCATTTTCATGTACATGCCCACCTAATATTTGAAGTGCTTCTTTAGCCATTCATACTTCTTAGTCTCATTTTGCTATGTGTTGATTTTAATGAATAACGTTTGGCATATAATGCTAACTTCTTCCATGGCTAGGATTCTATTTTCTTTGGTGAATTTTTTGATGTTGACTTTTCCCCAAGTAAATTTCTCCCTCAGCTAATGAATTCTTTCTTCCAACACATTTTTCTACTTCTTAATATTTGTCAACCTCATATTTTTAGTAGCAATTTTCTTATTTTCCTCTTCTAATGTAATTAGGGCTTTAACATAAGCATAGGCTTGAGCATCTACCATTGAGGAATTTCACACTACCTTCTCTTTTTCCATCTCCAATTGGGCATATCTAACCGTCTATTGGTCCATTTTTTTAGTTTTGAATTACTTGATCTAGTCAAATGTGATGTACTATTTATGGTCTTGCCTTTCTATTCTTAGCATGATCAATTCCTCTTGTAGCTACTGCACTTCATTTTTAGAATGTTCTACTCTAGTTTTAGCTATTATCAACTTGCCCTTAGCTAAAATTAACTTCAAATGCACCATAGTAATATCACTTGGGATATCAAAGAGATTTTGCATTATACTTGTCTAGTCTATAGCAGTCGGTCTAATATGTCTTATGGCTCTTCTAGAGCCCTAGTTTCTACATCCTTTTTTCTAGTGATATTAGTTGGTGGCACAATGGAAATATTGAAAGATTCCTTGAGATAGTCAGTGATAACTTTAGTTGCTCCTATTGCATCATGGTGTTGCATGACTACTACTATGGCTCCTTCTCTTATTTCTAACATTATCTAAAAGGATGTAGTATTCCTAGATATTTTTTGTGTCTAGTATTTATTCTCTCTTACTTGCAATAATATTTGACCACTTGAAAATCCTTTTGATAATACAAGCTTGCTTATATTGTCTCTTATTCTATACATACTAGAGACCTCTCTACTTCCCTAGTTTATGGTTTTAACAATCTTTTGTAGATGGATTATTGAGGGTTTGTAATCTTGTTGTGCCTAAGGAGCACTTGGCCCTGGTCTATCAATAGCTAGTATTGACCCACTAGATCCTACTTGCTCTGTTCCTATAGCCAGAATGTTTCTTACTAATGTAGATCTAGTTGCTCCTTCACTACCTACTGGATTTTCCACTTGATTCTTCTTCGATGATACTATTTTTAAAATTTTAGCATATGAAGCATTCTTGGCCTTTTGAAGAACATCATTGGTGTAACCAAGAATTCTTACTTGTCGACATAATTTTCTAATAAGGCAAGGAAATGGTAGAATGAGCTTCCTTGGATTCTTTACCTCAAATCTTCTTTGAATTTTCAAAAATAATAGATGAGCCATGTTAGCCTAGAATTTCCTCATAAAAATGTTGATTCTTCTAGTGGTGTCAGTAAAAATTCTATTTAATATTTTTGTGGGGAAGATATGGTTAGTCCCAATATTAAAGTAGATGTTTTTGGTTATGGACAATCCACTATATTTCTATTAACTAGTCTCATAGATCCTTTGTAGCCATAGCTTCCTTAACTCTATATCAAACCTTGTAGACATTTGGATGATGTTGGCTTTGATGTTTGGAATGTTGGGTGCCTTGGATATCATCTCAACTGAATAGGGCACTCTAATTCCTTCTATCTTTGCTGTAGCATCATCTTGCTTATTCATCCAAAACTAGTACACTTCTCCTAGGTACAATTCACCATTACATGAGATTGTAGATCATAGAGAAGAGGCTTGGAGTTGTTCTCAAACTTATGTAGGAGCAAACTTCAAGAATGGTCCAAAGTTCAGTTCCACTATGATAGTGGACATGATAGAATTTTCTTGGATTACTGGAAGACATTCATCTGATAGTGTGAGGTGCTATCCTTGCTCTTGAGTACGTGGTGCTTTAGCTTTAGCTTATGTAGATTATCCTATAGCAGGCATTGATTGTTGGATAATATAGAATTAAGCATCTTGCTCTTTAGGTGGGGTATGTTCTCTAGCTTGTCCTCTTCCTCTAGGTCTCTTTCTCCTTTGTTGTGACAATCCTTCTACTGTGGATCTTTGAGGAGGCATCTACAATCATAAAGAATTATTTTAAGATTATCTAAGGATTTCATAAAAATATTTAACTATTCATAACCCTTTCTTGAGTTCTTGGATTTGATCAGTATCAATTCTTATTATTACGTTGTAGTTCTTATTGAGATTGCAGAGTTAGAAATAATTTATAGAAATCATTAAGTAAAGAAATTCTTGATGTTTACTAACAATTTTAGGTTTATAACATGTCACAATTACTAATTTCTTGTTAATCATGTGTTTGAATGGCTATTGGGAAGAATTGTTAAGTTTATTAGCCTTTGTGCATTTAAAATATGATGATTCCTTATTGTTCTTACCCTTTCATTATTCTTCCATACATTAGAAAAATTTGATGCAAATCACACAACTATGCATATTACTCTTCCCCACAACTAAGTTGGTCACTCCAAAAGCAAAAGGAAATGAAAATAACATGAATTAGAGCTATGGTAAGGAAGATATGGCTCTTGGAATTTTAGAGGTTAGAGAAATAGCATGAACTCTCTAGGTGTTGAATTAGAAACTAAAAAAAATGGCTAACCTCTTATGCATATATATAGGTTTTTATCAAGGATACATAGTAGATACAACATCATGGATGTGATATCATAGGGGCTAATGCATCATATCTATGATATCACCTTTGAATTTTTCAAGATTTTGAGCAATTTATGATGGAAAAAATTGAATAAATTGAATGGTCTAGAAGGTATAGAGATGGTCAAAAGAGTATTTGATCATAGTTAATGCTTAGATTGTAGGAATTTATCCTTAAAAAGTATGTGAAAGAAGGGTTTTGAACAAGGTAAGTTGATTAAGTCTGTTGGAGATGGTTGGTCAAAATTGCCAAATATATGATTGAAGATGAGTCTATAGGAAAGATAAAAATTATCATCTAAGTGTTCCAAAGGCACAATATTATGTAGAATTGTTCATTAGGCATGAAGCATAAGAGTTATACAAGTGGATCCTCCTAAAAGTAGGCTCTAGCCTTTAGTGCCCTTGTATAACCATACCTACAAGTATTTGTAGGTACTCAAGGAGTTAAATGTAGAACATACATGTCTTCAAAGAATCACATGTTAGTATTGCCTCAATAAGAAAATAAAAGTATATTATACAAAATTATTAAATTATGACTGTATAACAGTGAGATGCAATGTGAGTAGCACAAATTATAGAAAATGGGATGTGAGATGTCTTACTATAGGCATAATGAATTCTATGTGTGATGCATGGTTAAAGTGATCATTAGCCTTTCTATCCAAGATTCAAACCAAGTCCATACCACTTACTAGTGACACCACATTGTATCATCTCAAAACCAGCAACTACAAGACTAGCATAATTGCAAGAAATATTAAGACCTTGAAATCAAGTTCAAGGAAGTAATTTAGTAACAACACATTTTATTTTGAAAGAGACTTGACCATTGGATAGAGGAGTACGTTCAAGCATGGGTAACATGTCTTTCTAGCCTTATAACTAAGGTGAGTTCAACAAACCTTAAAATTTTTAAAAAGGCACCTACCTTTAGGTATGGATAACATGTGTTTCTAGTGGAACCCCCCAAAAATTTTTATTATGTGTATTTATTATGATATTATATTTTCAAACTTACCAAAGGACTACCTTTAGGAATGGGTAATATGTCTTTCTAGTGTCATAATAAGGAAGCACTTATTTTAGACATACTTCCATTTTTTAATTAGAACTCAGGTGAATAATACAACTTATCATCATGATAAAAATTATAGTAGTAGGCTTAGAGAATTCACAAGTCCCCTTGATGTCACATCCTTTTCATTTCTACTTGGTTCTTCACTCTTCTATCTAGGCATAATGATTACAGGATTATTTTAATTTAATTGTGGAAAGAATGTCATTATGTCCATGGTAAGAATCTCTTATTATTGGAAATGGGTGGATGGATGATGTGGTCTTAAAGTATATGCAATTAGTTCTTTAATGACTTGATAACATAGGATGAAATTCTCATTGTTTTGACTACATCTTGTTTTATTCCTTTACACTTATTAGAAAAATAATAAAAAAAAATGTACATGAAGGATAGTAAAAATCATAGAAAAGGTAATAGTAGAAAAATGGATAAGGAATTTGAAAGATATTAAAGAATGAAAAATGATCAAGAAATAGAAAAAGTATAAAATAATGGAAGATATATTAAAGAATGTAAAAATTGGTGCCTAATTGTCAGACTTGATACACCCATGACTATCATTAAGAGTGGAAATTTGGAAGGTTGAAAGGGCAATGAGCAATTTGGTGAACATGGTAGAGTCCCTACAGGAGTAAGAAAAGTTACAGAATGGTTTTACCTATTGAATATTGACAAGAATAAGTTTTTATGGGTTTTTTGGATGATAAATTTGCATAGTGCTATATTGGTATGTAGCATGAACAATATAAGGTTTCTCCCATAGAGTTTAAAACTTAGTCTTTTTTTGAACATGACTAGGGTTATAGTAAAGAACTTTATTGTTAGGATTGATGGACACTTGTCATATTTTAATGTCATTTCTACATTTGGAGTACTTCTTGTGAAGTTCATTGCTCATTTGAACTATCGGTTAATTCTCATCTACGAGATTGAGATTTATTAGGCATTCTTTTTGAGCTAAGATCCAGGTTAAGCATATTGGTAGTTGCAAGGATATTTAGTTCTACTTGGATTGGTAGAGCAGGTAGTTTACCATAAACTAAATCATATAGTGAATACCCTATAGGAAGTTTCCAAGTTGATTTATATTCTCATAGAGCATCATAAATTTTAGTGTTCCAGTTCTTCCTATATTGACTAACAATTCTAGTTAATATTCTTGTGATTTTCTTGTTAGTCCCTTTAGCTTGACCATTTGCTTGAGGGTGATAAGGTGTAGTTAATTTGTGATTAATTCCAAGTTGTTGCATTAGGTTTTTCAATGTAGCTTTTGTAAAGTGAGTCTCGTTATCTGATATTAGTAGGTGTCATACTTTGAATCTATTCACCACATGTTGTTAAAAGAATTTGGTAGCCATTGTAACCATGAAATATTTAATAGTAGCTACTTCTACTAACTTTGTGCAATAATCAAAGGTTACTATGATATAGAAGTTTTCATTTGATATTAGCATGATGGGTCTCATAAAGTTAATTCTCCAAATGTTAAAAGGTTCCAATGATTGTATTCATTGTTGTGGACCTTCATTTTTAGTTGTTAGTCCTTCATCTCTTTGGTATCTTTCATAAGATTGTGCAAATTACTATGCATTCCTACATATGATAGCCTAAAAATAGCCTACCATCATTAGTTTCAGTGCTGTCCTCTATCCTACATAGTGATCACTTCTTGGTCCTTCATGTGTATCTTGCACGACTCTATGCTAACTTTCTTCTGGAACATACCATCTTATCAACCGATTAGCATATATCACGTAAAGGTTTCCATTAATTTTCATATACCTATTTATCTTGTGAAGAAACTATTCTTCTTATTTCTTATTCCATTTAATAGGAAGCTCTTATGTAGTAAGATATGCCATGTAATCACTAATCCATGACTTCACTATTGAATCTATAACCATAGTTGTCTTTATGAATAAATTTTCATCAAGAAATTGGTCTAGTAGTGGTTCTTCATTTTCTTGGGGTTTCCATCTAAATCTTAATAAGTGATTAGCTAAAATATTTTTATTTTCTTATCTATTGATCATTGTAATGTCAAATTCTTGTAGAATGATGAGTCATCTTATCACTCTTTGACTTACCACTGGTTTGTTTATCAAAAACCTAATAGTACTGTGATCAGTATGGAAATAAATAGGATACTCAAGAACATAGTGTCTAAATTTCTTAAGCACATACATCATAATCATAAGCTCCTTTTCTGTGGTGGTAGAATTAAGTTTTTCCTCAGTGATTCTTCGACTAGTGCAGTGTGTATAACTAGGCCATTTTTAATTATCAATTTGCGTTAACACTACTCCCAATGCATAATTTGAAGTATTTTTCATAATGTGGAAAGTATTGGACCAATTTTGACCTTGAAGGATTAATGTATTAATCAATTTCTATTTTAGGATCTCAAATTCTTTCTCAGATTATTTTGTCGACTAAAATGGTGCATCTTTCTTTGTTGTCTCAACTAGAAATTTTGCAATTTTTGAAAAATTTTCATTGAATCTCCTATAATATCTTGTATGGCCAAGGAATGATCTAATATATTTTACTATTTATGGTCTAAAAGTGATGTTTTGAATGACTCTATTCTTTTCTAGATCTACCTCTATTCCTCTATGAGTTACTTTATGTTCGAGAACTAAGCCATTTTGAAACATTAAGTGGCTCTTTTGCCAATTGTTCTTTAAATTAGTTTCAACACATATTTTCAAAACTTACTCTAAATTATCTAAGGCTTGTTTGAATTCTAGCCCATATGTGGAAAAATCATCCATAAATACTTTAAATTTGTAGCCAAATTGCTTCTGGAAGATACTCAATACAAGTCTTTGAAAAGTAATGGAAGCATTATGAAAGCCAAAGGACATTTGCTTGTATGTAAAATTTCTTCATATACTAGTGAGCATGGTATTCTCATGATCCTTTGGTGTGATGAAAATTTGATTGTACTCACTATATCTATCCAAGAAATTATAGTACTAGTGTCTTGCAATGGTATCTAGGACTTGGTTAACAAATGATAGAGGAAAATGATCCTTGAACATCACCATGTCCAATAATCAAAAGTCAATGTAGATCCTCTACTTACCACCTTTCTTTAGGACAATGACTAATGGGCTAAACCATTCACTATCTACTATAGGATAGATGAACCCAAATTTCAATAGTTTTTCGAAATCTTGTTTAACAACTTTTCTAAGTTTAGGATGCAATCTTCTTTGAAGTTGGTGGTGCGGTTTAATGGCTAGATCTATATAGATTTAGTATTAATAGATGTATGAATTGATGCTAGTGATTTTATCATAGGACCATGTGAATGTAATCTTCCATTTATATAGATGATATATCAACTATGAGTAAAACACCTAAATAGCATCTTGAACATTTGGAGCAATTTCACTAATTAGTGGATGATAATGATCTAGTCTTATGTCCTACAAAAATGAAACTTGCCAAAGAATCCATGGAATTTTTAGGACTAGAAATTATGAATGGGATAATATCTCTTCAACCACATGTCTTAGAATCCATACAAAATTTCCCTGATGAACTCAAGGATAAAACCCAACTACAAAGGCTTTTAGGGTGTGTAAATTATATTTATAGTTTCTATAAGGATTTGGATAAAGATAGAAAACTCTTAAGTTTAAGTGATGAGTGGAGAGATACCTCTAATTCCCAACCATACAAATCACAAGTGTTCACACATGATCCTTTCAAATTCCATGGATGGAACTAGTTGTGGCATCTAAATTAGTATGTCTTGATTACAGCTCACTATCTTCCCACTCAGATTAGTGGTGGGTTTGTCATGTATGGTTTAGTCCAGAGTGAGGCATATGATTATTGATGTTGCTTTGGACTTATTCTACTCCTAATGATAATAAAGAGATCAATTATTTAAACTAATTAACAATAGAAATTAAAGTCTAAACTAGCCTATGGGCAAGGAGTGTTCATTCCAAGCTTATCATGCATGTCCTGAACCCATGTATCGACTATTGGGATTACCAAGCACTATGCTATTGGGTGAACCAAGAAATAACACTACTAGAATTACCAAGCAAATACATGTTTACACTTGAAACTAGTCGCGCACATTCTGCCAATTCATTAACATGCATGGAAATGTAAATATTCACTAAGTACATATAATATAAATTACATTAAAAGTAAATTTAATTTAGGTCAAAGTGCTGCATGAGTAAGAATCAATCTTTATGTTATTTCTATCCATGAAATGTCTCTAAGTACATTGCCACTTGAATAAGATGCCATAAAACTAACTTAGATCCACATTACGGGCACTCACTGACTATTATCTAAGACTACAGAATAAAAATATAAGAGTTCAACTACTCTATTGACAAAAATTATGCCCAAAGTGTGTGCCCAAGTGCTATATTTATAGGCCTACACACATCCCAAAATATCAAATATCCAACATCGTTCTTGGACCTCGATATTAGGTATCCTATATCAAGGCTCTAATATTGGAGCTGACAAACATACACTTCATCATATTGTCACAATTGAGTAAAAAATTATCCATAAGTTAGTAGGATAGGATTGAGATTTCTTTACAAAAAATTAGGAATGATGGGATTATTGAATGATGTTAACTACTGACTGACTCTGAGTGTTGCATTACAAAATCTTATTCGAGTGGATCAAGCTCTCGTTACAAAATTTTTGTTCCACAACTCATAGCCTCTCCTCGAATCAACACCTCTACTTATGTAAAGCTATGTCAATTAAATTTTGTAGAAAGATCCTCCTATATTAGAAATTCTCACTTCTATGCTAATAGCATCTTAAACTAAGCCTATTTTCAACCTAGTCCTTTCCATCTATATGAAATTGAAATCAACCAATGGTTCCTTCCAAATGAGTTATTCTTGACTTGGTGGTAAAAGTTTAACCATTCACTTGTCCATTATCCTAATTCATACCCTTGGCATCTCTTTAGTAGAAGAAATGAATATCATGGAGACTATATTTACTATGGTAACCTCTAGGCATGTGGTTGGCATGTTCTATAATATGGGAAAAATCCATCCTATTTTCTAGTTTCATGTATTATTAAAAGGATTAACTAGACAAATCTATTAGGAGAAGAATTTTATGAAGACATCTATACCTACAATGAAAGTGATATAAGAGAGTGCTATAGGCAATATGAAATACCTTCCATAACTCTTAATCTCAAGATGATGGATCTCAGAATTGTTCAAATGAGTAGTAATAGAGGATATGAATTAGCCACTTACTTGCTTGGAGAACTTCATCCCTCAAGAAAAGACCATTGGAGCCTTGCTGAATATGGTTTCGTCAATTTAGATGAAGGATATGATTCTCTTGGCGATGTGTAAAGAATATGTAACTTAACTATAGTGTGTTGCATTATTGTAGATCTATAGCATTTTGCATTATTGTAGTAAAAGTTAGATCTATAGAGTGTTGCATTATTGTACTAAAAGTAGATCTACAGATAAGATTCCAATCTTATCTCTTAGATAGTAGATTATGAGTTGGCTTGCATATGTAGAGGAGTCTCTCCTTAACTATAAATGGGTGTGCTTCATACGGTAAGAGGCATCAGATGGAAGAAAACTCTAACTGTTGCTCTTTGCACCTTAGAAAGCATTCTTCTCTAAGAATCCCTTAGTTGAGTTATTATATGCTAATAAAAAGTGGTTTTCTTGTGTACATCTAGTCTAGTATTTGGTCCTAAAAAGAGTTGGTATTAGAGCCAAGTTCATTTCTTCATTTCCAAATAGTCATCCTCGAAGTATCCCCATAGCAAAGAAGCATCTTCTTTTCTTCTTCCTATTTTGCATGATCTTAAAAAAATCATTGGATGAAAGGTGATTTACTAGAGGTGTAAGGCATGCCATAAGACCTATAGAAAAGGTAGTAAGACATGGTTCTATTCCATATCTTTTTCCAAAAAGCACTCGTTCGACCCCAAACCATGGCTTCTGGCAGAAGAAATCAATGTTTCTTGTCAAGTGTAAATACCTCATATACTAATAGAATCTCTTATTATTGTCATTTCTCTTCCTATGAAAAAATGCCTCCTCTTCCAAAAATGTGTGAAATTTACCCTTTTCATAGCCTTAACCCATTACAATCCTTGTAATGCATGTATTTCTTTGAATGTGATTTAAAAATTAGTGGTTATGAAATTTGGTCTATTTTCCTCTTCTTTTTGACTCAAGGTGATGTAAAGTAATGGAAAAAATTATGATATAATTATGTGCACATTGCTAAAATTGATATCCACATTCATCCCTATTTCAATTACAGACTTAAAAACTCTTATTGGATTGTCGTTGTACATAGACACTTCAAAAAATTTGAAGATGCAATCATTACTTAGGATAAGGAAAGGCTTGAATCTAATGCATTAGTTGTCACTTTATCAAACTTCACTCTATCCCTCCAATATTGACATCTATATGATAGTTTAATGTTAATTGCTTATATTCCCATTGATATGCATTATGGTAGTGTTTATTCCATGATAGGAACTAGTTTAGTCTTTAAAGTATTAAGTCATACTAGTATAAGAACCTTAATGCCTTTTGGTTAGCAAGCTGTATTGTTTGGAGCCACAAACATTGAATATGGAATAGCAATCAATACAAAAGATCTTCCCATCTAGATGTTATATCCAAAAATAGATGATCCTTTAGAAGATTTATATGATTGCATCCCTCCTGTAAGATTAAGTTGTTGAGGAAAAAGGAAGTATAAGGTCAACTTAAAAACTTCTAAGTTCACAAAAAATTATCCATTTGGAGAATATCTTTAGAAGAAAATAGAAGTAGAAGAATTCTTCATCCTCTTCCAAATAAATCAACCTTAACACCCTCTAGAAGATCATTGACCACAACAACATCATTAGAGAACAAGGGGTTTGATCTTGAAGATTAAATGAGATCTCTTTTCAAAAAGCTAGGAATCACCATGGATATACTTGAATCAAACATGAAGCTATGGAAAATTTGAAAGGAAAACAAGTAGCACAAGATTTTGATTTAGAAGACTCTAAAATAGATCCTTCTTTCCCACACTCCGTAGCTATCAAAGAAGGCCATAGTTATAGGTGTTTTGAATGCATTGCATTAATTAGGATAAATATGAAGGAGTCAAATGTTAAAAAAAACAAAAAAATTCATATATAGTAAACTCTACCAAATAACCAAAAGGAATAGCCGACATCGTGTACCAAAAACTTTCAATAGACCTCCATTTGACATAATCAAACTTCAAAACTAGACTAATTAAACACTTACTACTATTTTAGAAACATCTAGAAGATGCACTTCGAAAGTAATAAAAAATAAAAATACCCTACACAAGATAGAGAAGAAATGGATTCTAAAGATGAAATAAAATTCAACTTAAGAAAAAACTTAGGAATACTATATACCTAGATATGGTATAAATCTAGACTCTCCTCTTGAAAAATAAAGGATAAGATTTACTAGGGAACAAAAGGAAAAGGTTAAAGGACCCTAGATAAATGCCAATGAAGAACCCTCTTCTAAGATGGAAATAGAAAATGAACATCAGTACTTAGTTCAATCTCAAGCCTAATCCCAATTAGATGAAGAAGAACAAGAATTTATTACTTTGCCTAGTGTTTACATTGGAAGACCAAAGAATATATTTAGTTTTTAGCTAGAAAACTTAGTAAAAAAGCCTAAACATTTTGCATGGAAAAATTAGGACCTACTAATAGATAGAAAATTATAGATTGAATTAATGGTCTTATTGATAGGCAATGTATCCTAGATAGGAAGTCCATGAAAAATGCTATTCAAAATTATGTCTTTAACTTTCAAGGAAATCTTTGAAGATGGTGAAACCAGATTGAACCAACAATCAAACAAAAATTACTCAATGGCCCCTTTATTTTATTTATTAATGCTATTAAAAAAATTTTTATAGGAGATAAAACAAATTATGATTTAACATATAGGGAAAGATATTTTAAAGAAAAACTTCATAAAATCCAAGACTTGGAGCCTTTCTTAGATACTATGGAAGAATGGTATTATCACAGGAAACTAACACATGATAGATCTACGAAAGAACACTTAGTAGGTTCTATGCCTCAACGTTTCTATGATAACTATCATCATGAATTAAAATAGCAAGAAAAATCCCTTGATGACATGAGTTTTAGTGCTATCTAACAATTCTTGAATAATGTTAATAGAGAAATTTGTTACAACATGTAGACACAAAAACTCATGAAAAAGATTAACAAAAAAAATGGGAAAATCCTTTTTCCAAGAACTTTTTCTTGAAGAATCATACAAGGCACCACATGAAAAATCCTATTGTCAAAAAGACAAATTAACTTGTCATAAATCTCAAAAATAAAAAAATTTCAAATGATAATCCCAAAAAGGTTTGTCATGATATGTTTAAATGTATGTGTACAAAATTGTGTAAAACTATAGTCTACTATTATCTTTGTTAAGGCCCTCATTTTACCCGAGAATGTCCTCAAAAATAGAAATATTTCAAAAAGGTAAATTTTATTGAACATCATAACCTTTTCGAACAATATTATGATTTTTTTCATGATGACACTGTTTCCTTTGAACAAGGAGATATTCTTATTGAATCTAGTGAATACTTTGATATACATATCTTTGACTCTGATCATGTGTCTTTTGATGATGGGAAGAGTAGTGATGTGATGTCTATTATGTTTGTTCTATGAACATATTTCTTTGGTATCTTTAACTGTCCCTATTCAATTTCTTCCTCCTAATGTGATTTCATGAAAGAAGGTTATCTACTTATTTGCTTTAACTTATTTTTTTCTTCAATATAAGAACTCGTGATTTTGTCCAAATGTTCCATGCATATGTTAGATTCTGCTTCTTTTTTAGTAATCATCCATTGGGTACCTTCTTGTCTAGTGGTTGTTGCATACAAACATTGTTGTACACAAATATCTTCTATGCATCTATTGCATGTTGTAATAGGATCATGTTTTATGATCTAGATCTTCTGCACACAATTGCACCTATTATTGCTATATGTAATACATGGAACTCTATGTCTTTGGATAATTTCAACTTCAACTTCCTTGGAAATTTCCAAGGATAGGTCTTTAATTTCATGCTAAGCATTGATAGTACTAAGTCATGGTCTTTCCATAATTATGAAAAATTTCCCTTTGTTCTTTTCCATATGTATGACTATGAAATTAGTAGGATAAGACCAATCACTTATGATGATGATTACATTCTTCACTTGTCCAATTGAAATAGAAATTAACTGATCTACAAGCTCTAATCAACTATTACTCTTCTTCAGTGGGAGAAGATTCCATGCCTTATATACATATTGTAAAATAAAGTTAACTTCTTATCCAGAATCTAATAGAGCCTTGCTTAGCTTATGTCTTGCAATTTGTAGGTAGACTAAGGAACTTCTAGGATCTATTCTCTTAGAAAGTGCTCATTCTTTAATCCAATGGGCTATCATTTATGTAAACATGATAGTTAGATTCATCTTTGCTAATGTTGGAACCATAGTGTTTTCTATTGCTAGTATTGCTCTTATGATTGAGGATAAGCCTTGCTTGGATTGTATGATTGATGGTAGGGCTATCAAAAATTACCTTGTAGATAAGATAACCATATGGGGATTAAGTACATATGCCTTGGACTATTGCAAGTGGACCATAATAGGGAAACATCCCTTATGATGTTTATATTAGCATACTTTACATCCTTCATCTTCTTTTGAACTGGAGTCTATTATTTCCTCTATTGGCACAACTTTTTCCTTTTTCCTATAGTTCTCTCATCCATTGTCTCTTCTTTTCTTCTTATCTTTGCTTCTGTTTAGGGATTGTTTAGTCTTTTCCTCTACTATCTTTAGTACTATAGCAAAATTTTCATCTATGAAATATTACATTTTCTCTACCTTTTTTGTAATGTCATTAATTGATTTTTGAATTGGTTAAGTTTTCCATTGTATCATATCTTCCAAAGTTTCTTCTTCTTGTGAGTCACATATTCTTACATTCCTTTTCATTGTTGCTAGATCTCTATTGTACTCTTCTAACGATTCTCTTTTTCTTAGCTCTCCTTCTTTTTTTACCACTTGGTCAATGGGTCTTTGAATTTGATGAGCTATTATTTCAGACAATCTACCTTGAGCATATACCACAAGAGTTTCTCTTGTCTTGTTTCTTAGATAATGTGTTTGGGTTGTTGCCTTTGGGAAAATATGTGGCCAAGGCATCTATGCAATAATGAACAATACCTTTCCATTGCTGCATCAAGTGATTTATATATCCCTTTTTTCCATCCTTAGATCTATTTTCTCAGATTTGACACCTTAGAGTAGGTTTGATACTTGTCATTAAAGAGCTTAAGCATGGTACTCTATCTTTGAATTACTTCCATCTCTAAGGATCTATACCAGCTCTTTGCTTTCTTTAGGAGTGTCCTATTAAACAAATTCAATTTCTACAAATCATTTTTGATGTTTTGTAGGACACATGCATCATGGAAGGCTTGAAGATGATGTTGTGAATCTACATTATATTCGCCTTCAAATTTTGAAATGTTGTTCATCTAGTCACTTGATATGACTATCTCTTACATTCCTGGTAGAAATATACATAAATATCCTAATATTGATCATATTTTGAGTGGTTAGTAGGGGTTCTTCATAGTCTTTGGGTTCGTGACCTCTATTGTAGTGATGATCCCTCTAATGCTCATGATGATTTCTTTCTTCATGGTTGATCCTTTCTCTTAGTTCATCATAATTATCTTCCTACTCATTATAATTCCTTCTTCTATATGGATATCTCTCATGGTCTCTTTTTCTTTCCCCATCGCAATCCCTCAGTCTTTGTTTTCTCTTATCAGAGTTTATAGATGAACTTGAGGAAGAATATGAAGGAATTGGAGAACAGTTTTAGCTAGTTCTCCTTCTATAACTCCTTAATTCATCCCATTTAGATTTAGTGGAGGCCTTAGGCCTTAAATTCCTCCTAAGTCTCGAGTGTTGCCTATTTCTTTCAAGGGTTTTTACGAGAGCTAAATGTAATTTTATCTTAACAAGATCTTTGATTTAGATGACTGGTGTTTGAGAATAAGGCTTATGAGTTTGCTAGAATTTCTTTGTGTGGAATATGACATCTTCTTTTTCTTCTAGAATAATAATTTGAGGTGCTTTCTTTGCCTTGTCATATTCATGTCTTACCTTCATGATGACATTGCTTCTTCCCTAAGCTTCTGTTGGTTGGTATGGCTTGGTCATGTGTTTGGTAATTTGATAGCCTTCCTACACATGATCAAGGTTTGATCCCATTAGGATTGCTTGGAGCATTAATGGTGCTAAATGTTTTCATGGTAAGAAAATTTTACCTTGTAAATCTCTCCATTTGAGTTGTTCATGCTAGTGAAAAAAAAATGAAGTTAGGATAGTAAGGATTAATGTGAGCATAAGAAATGCTGGTTTACATTAGTGCACTTCAATCTTCTTCATTATAATTCTTGTGATGACTTTCATTAAATTTAGTAGTACGTGAATATTTTTCTTTAGTCATAGAAGCCATGTTAAGTGTTTGATGCTTAAGTGTGTACTTTTAAAAAAATTAGTTTAAGTATGAAAGATGTACTTTATGATGATTGACACAATGAACTTTGTAAAATCAACTATCTAGCAAACATTGAAACATCCCTGGCAATGATGCCAATGATGAGCAATTGGGTATTTCAACAATCAACCATACAAGCACAAGCGTTCACATGTGACCTGATTGTAATTCATGCCAACATGGTGAAAATGATAACAAAATCTAGGTCTAAGTGTAATGAAAGTATATTTTATTCTATCATATGGATGATAAGCAATCGTTCCTAGTTTTCCATACATATTCTAGGCTTATGTACCTATTACTGGGATTACCAAAAGATTTTATTACTAAGCAGAATAAGTGAAGTCACCATTGGATTACTAAATAGTTACATGTTTTGCTTAGAACTTGTTGTACTTATATCATCTTACTAAGAGATATTAGAAAAGTAATGTATTTACAAAATGTAAATGACTTAATAAAAGTGAACATGATGAAAAGTAAAATTAAGCTAAGTAAGATCCTACAATTGTGAATAACAATATTTATCTTTATTTTTGATTATGAATTTCATCTAGGAACAACCCACTTGAACAAAGATTTCATACAATTATCTTTCACCACACTACGAGCATTCACTCTTGATGGGTTGTATTAGTGGTTAGTCATGTCATTTGGCCTAACCAATTCTTCTACCAATTTTATGAGGTTAATGCATGATGTGCTAAGAGAAATAATTCTTAAATGTTCCATTGTATTTTTTTTATGATTTTCTTGTGTATAGTTTCAATGAGGATAAGCATGTTTAACATTTAAGAAAGAGGTTCTTAAAATTGCATGATGCTTAGATAGTGATAAATGTGAAGAAATATCACTTCCTTGAAAGGAAAATTATGTATTTAGGTCATTTAATTTCCAAGGGCTAGTGAAGAGGCAACCTAGTAAGATCAAGATAATTAGAGATAGGCATTTATGAAAGAATTTTGAAGAGGTGAAATCTTTCCTTAGGCTAGCTGGTTTTTATAGGAGATTTAGTAGAAATTTTAGTTCTGTTATATGAACAATGCTTTCTTGCTTGCAAAAAAGTATAGATCTCATGTGGGATGATGATCAAGAGAAATCATTCTAAGCCTTGAAGGAAAAAATTTGTAGTGCTTCAATGCTTACCATTTCAAAATTTTCCAAGCTTCTTGCAATAGATGTCAATGTAAGCGAACTTGTAGTTGGCGGTGTTTTAACCCAAGAACATAAGGCCATTGCATTTTTCTTAGAAAAGATACATAATTAAGGTAAAAGTATAGTGTTTATGATAAGGAGTTGTATGCTATACTACAAGCTATTAAACATTAGAGACATTATTTATTGGAAAGTAAATTTTTTCTTTTGACTGATCACAAGGCATTGCAACTATTGCATCCATAAAAGAAGTTAAGTGTGAAACATATGAAATAAGTGGAGAAGCTCCAAGAATTTCAATTTATGATAAAGCAAAATGCTTTATCTAGGATTCATGTGGTGAATCATTCATGTGCATAAGTAGAGGGACTCGAGGCCTTAACTAGTTTGTATTTATATTATGCTTATTTTGAGATTTGAAATGATCTTAATGCTCCATTACCTAGTAGAGTAGATAGGTGGAGAGATTATTATTTATAACATAAAATTATCTTCAAGAATGGCAAGGTATGTGTGTCAAATTATGATTTTAGGTTAAAAATTTTGCATAAGAAGCATACTTGTGATATGGTTGGAGGTATGGGTAAGAAAAAGATGTATGGGAATGTTCCAAAAAGCTACTAATAAGTATGTATGTGAAATGAGGTAAATAAATTTATTAAGGAGTGTCATATTTGTCAAAAATTCAAAGGAGAAAAATGAAATATTAGTTACTATTTACTATTACCTATTTTGAATGCTCCATGGGAGAGTATTTCTATAGATTTTATGTGTGGTATTCCAAGGACAAAATTTGGATGTGATTTTATATTTTTTGTAGTGGATTAATTTTTGAAATTTTGATATTATTGGACCTTGTGTAAATAGTCCCACTTGGTATTGTATGAAACTTTATGGGTTCAAAATAACCATGCTAAACCAAAGGGCAAATATCAACATCCAAGGATTATAGAAAACAACTCATTCTTGCCCTTCAATAATTGTGGTTTGATCCATCAAAGCATATAGGCTTATGAGTAGATTGTGCATCTATAATATATATGATTAAATGAAAAAAACCTATTTGTGGATGTTAGTTTGGTATTCAAGAGACCAATCCCTGATATCAATTTTGGATCAAATGTTACATCATAGAGAAGAAGAGGAGGGAAGGGAGGGGAGGAGGGGGTTGGGGGATGAAAATTTCATAATCTAATTGAAGTCTAGCAAAAAATGATCTTGAAAATGTTTAAATGAAATAATAATATAATGCATCTAATCTATTATTGAGAAAAAAATACAAAAATAAAAATAAAAATGAACAATGCATACCAAATTTGTTATTTGGCTTGGACCTACTTCCACTTTGAAGGGCTATCCGAATCTCTTCTACCCTAAGTTTTCTTTTGATCTTCAAATCCTTGAAGAACAACATTAGTTTTAATGGTTTTCAATACTACTTTAATATAACTAGGATTTTGAGATAAAAACCCTCAAAACAGATCTCAAAACAAAGGAAATTAAAATGATGGTTTCAAGATCTCTCAATAGATTAGATCACATCCCATATAATTACAAATTATGCAAGAGATACAAAGATTTTGGCCGCAAGAATACATTAATGGATTTTTTTTTTCATTCTTTCTTACATGAAAATATTTTAAAGGTTGAGCACTCCATTTTAAATCTATTCTATTTTTGTTGATATACCAATATTTATCCAATGATTCATCTTCACCTATGCACAAATGATCATGAGAGTTATGATATCCCTAGATGAATGTTCCACCATGGAAGAGAACTGACAATATTTGTTATTTAATGTTTTATTTGTCTTAAAATTTTTATTTATGCTAAATTATGAGTATTCTAATTGAATGACCAAGGACTTAAGAAAATTTTATGGTTATGCTTATGTTAGTTCAAATTTTTTGCAAAGCATGCAATATGTGCCTAAGCAAGTAAATACAAAGTAAAAGAGGTTGCTACTATAAGGAATTTAAGCAAGAGAAAGATAAAATTTGAATTTTTTGAAACACTAATAAGAAAATGCATGTTGTAACCTTTTTGACATTGTAATCTTCACCCTGACACTTGAGGTTGGATGTTCATTGTAAAATTGTGAGGTTGGAAGCCCAAGGGCTACAATATCACATACTTGAACTTTTGGGATTGAAAAATGCCTCATAAGTTATTGAAGCCTTACTTCCTAGGTAGAAAAAAGTCATGTAATGTCTATATTTGAGCTTGAAAAGGCTGAAAATGCCTTAGAAATTGCCAAATTTGGCATTTTCATGGGTTTTATGTGGGATATAGCCATAAGTACACTGGAACCACCAACACCCAATGTTGGGGTTATTGGGTTTTCATTTTCCCAAAAATGGCTAGCATAGTTCTCATAACCTTCAGTGTGGATGCCACAAAGCTAGTGTTGTAGTGGTTGGATTTTGTTTTTCCAGCAATCTCAGCATTGCTCCACCAATTCTAGTGTAGTTTTATGATGTGACTGTTGTTCCCATGAGGCCAGCATAGTTGGGTGAAGCTAGTGGAGTTGAAAAAGTTCATTTACTATTTATGGTATCCAACATGGTTTTGGTGGCTTGGGTGCATTAAAACTTTCCATAAATGGAAAACTATATTGAAATTAATGACCTTTCACATCTAAAGATTATACCAATTTTTCTGCAATCATGGTAGAAATTTGCAGTTGTGTATCACCAACTATACAACCTATAGAGCCAAATTTGAACACACTAAATGAGTTTCAGAAAAAATTATTTCACTAGCAAAAATTTTCTTGGTTCCACACTTCTTCAATGGGACAACCTTTGCAATCTAGAGTACTTAAAACCTTTGGCATTTTGTAAGACTTTTTGATGCAAATTAGCAACTACTTGGGCATTTGAGATTTTTAGCGTAGTTCAATTATAATAAAAAGGAAAGCACAATCCTTACCACTCCTTTATGACCAATGCTATGGATCTAAGCCCAAAACCCCTAAGGAGTTTTGGTTATTAAAGTTGGGAAGTACCTAGATCATGGGCTAATCATAGAACATAACTTGCTAGCTTCAACAAGCTTTAAGCTTCATCTATGAAAATTACTTGTGCATTTGGACACATAATTTGTACAACTTTGGACTCTCATACTTTTCAATATTTCATTATTGTAATAAGGTTTTTAGTTCATTTGTTATGAAAGTTTATTTCATAATTAATTTCTATGCATTCTTTTTAATTAGATCTGCATTTTTTTATTTACATCATTTACACTTCCTAAGTCATTGGGTGATTGACAAGACCATCTAGGGTGCCTTGGATCCTCTTTCTCAAAGGTCCTTTGGATCCAAGGTTAACATTATTCCACTTGGAATTTTTGATATTTTCCAACAATAAAATTTTTCAAGCACTAGAAGGAGGGCTTTCATCTAAGCTCTTCATCAAATCCTGCTTTGCCCCTTTTGAAACAAAGTTTTTACAAGTTTAAATTCTTAAAATTCACATTAAAAAGCTATCAAGAAAAATCAATTTTTTTGACCACTTTTTTCTGTAACCAATACTCAACATATCAATTGTAGGTGATTTGGCTTTTCATAAAATTTTCATAGCATTTGCTAGATTTCTGAAAGCTAGCGTGGTTGCCAATAAAACCTACCATTCTTCCTAGCTGAAACCTACCTTTGTGTGTTCCAAAGGCTAGTGCAGCTCAACTTCAATTACCCAAACCCCCTATTGTGATATTTTATGGCCAAAGATAACATGGTTTCATCCAAAGATCCCATGTTGCTCTTAAAAAAAGAACATCAACATTTTACACATATCTTTTCAAAACCAACACATTTTTTCCAAGAGGGGGTATCCTAGCATAGTGTTGTTGATTGCATATCCCACTCTAGTGTAGCTCTTGTTGGCAAAGCTAGGGTAGTTGGTTTTACCAACACCAAAACTATCACATTTTCTTTAGTGCAATGCACACCACTACCACTGTAACTTGCACTACACCTAAAGTTGTAGTTTCAACCATTTTCTATCCAAAAACCTTTACACCTTGGGTGATTCCACTTTCTAGAATCTCTATTTAATTAATTAAAAATATATTTAAACCAAAATTAAAATCATTACCAATGTCTTTCAGCTAGTCAATAGTTTTGCCCATTAATTTGACAGACATGGCATCAAGCCAAAATGCAATGAGGGTTTATGACCTAAAAGACCTTGTTGTGGTTAAGAATAGGTAATTGCTTAGGATAAGGGGGCAAAGTATAGATTTTATTGTATTTACTAAGATTAATATTATTTCATCTATGATAAAATCCAAGTAGGCTTGCTCATTTCATGTGCAAAGGTTAAATCCAAACATGAATATGAATTGATCCACTGTAACAAGAAGAAATACATTCCTTCCCCATATGAAAAAATACCCTTAAATGATGCTCACATGTCCATCCTATCTCATTTAATTGAGATGGATGAACAAGATAGAAAGTCAAGCTTAAAGGACTAACACGAAGAACAAAATGAGTTTAAGGCTAAATCTAAACCTAACAGCTTCCTGGGGAGCCTCTTGTAACATTTGGCTCCCTAGGTCACCACACTTGCTTTGGCCTCTTTTGTTGCTTCTTTAGGATAGATTCCTCAACCATATTCTCCTTTCTAGCCTACCATGTTTGGGCTAGCACTTGTCATAGTGGCCCACTAGGAACAATCGGCGTCCCAATCAACTCCTCTCTTCTACTCTATGTCTTTTGCCACATAGCCTTGATCTTTACAACCATCACGTGTGGTCTTGATCATTGCTCATCGATTCTCCATGTTGGTGGGCCCCACAATGGAACCTCAAGTAACCCAAGGATCACATACACCATTTGTTCCCTTTTTCCCATAAGTGTGAGCAAAAACCTACTTTTCATTGTTCAGCCTTGCTATGACAATGATAACTCAACCTCTTCTCTTTGTACCACAATCCATCGCAAATCCATAGGCCTTTCAACTCATATTGCAAGCCTTTGTACAAATTCCACAACCCACAAGAATGCCCCAAGGCTTGGATTAGGCCTTCCAAATGATCCAAGACCTTATGGAAGATCAAAGCTTCAACAACCCAAATAGTTAAGATCATGGACTTCTATTAGGATGATCCTATTAGTCTTACTATTCCAAAAATAACTCTTTCCCTAGGAATTCCTATACCCTAGTTTTCTAAATATAATGATGAGGGTGACCCTAACACTCACATCATCACCTTCTACTCCAAGTGCCTATTGCTATAAGCCTAGCCTCATACCAAAATGAGGATCTTCCTCATGTCTCTTCTTGGGATAGCCTTGGATTGGTAATGTGCATTATTGAGAGGGTTAATTAGCTCACTAGAGGACTTAATATCATAGTTCATTGACTATTTCAAGTATAAATTAAAACCTAATATGACTCTTGAGCAACTAATGAAGGTCAAGTTGGGATTCCTTAAACCTATGCAAAAGTTTAGACAATGGTGGAATGCTCTTCTTAATGATATTGCTAAATCCATAGCTGAGACACATCTTCTCCCCATATTAAAGATGGTAGTTAATGACTTCATTAAGTTAAAGATTTATTACCTAGACCCATAGTCACTTAGTCAAGCCTTCACATAGATAAATAACATAGAGGATGCTACCAAGGCTAGTCATGACCTTGCCTACATGGTGTATAAGAACCAACACACTCATAAGGATAAGGAGAAGGGAAAGAAAAACCATGTAGCTATGGCCATTAAAGCCAAAGAAAACAAGACCATGTAGGGGTCAAAGACAAACCAACCCAAGGCCCCTACCACCAAAAACTAACCATCAACATCTAGGGCCTCTAAATCAAGTAACACAAGGCATAACTTTGAAAGAAAAGATAGGTTAAAGTACACTAGGTTATCCTTAAAACCCTATAAACTCCTTCATAAATTGCGAAAGAGTTGGAGGATCTAGTATAAGTAAATGACAAAGAATTCCTACAAGAGGCATGATCGATTATGTGAGATCACAAAGAATCCCACTGTAGCAACCAAGGAGGACCCACTTGTGCCTAAGTAATTACAACTTGATTGTTTCTATCATTATCATTAGCTGCTAGGTCATGATACCAACTTATGCCTAGCCTTGAAGTATGACTTGTAGAAGATGATAGATAATGTATAGTTGGTGCTCGATAGCTATAATCTAGTTAGGCCACAAACTAGTCCATGAAGGTCTACACGAATTCATTCAATGCCAACAATAGCCATTACACCATAGCAACATTCAATGTGAGCAAAAACTCCAAAACTACATGGGAGCTATCCATGATTTGAATACCTCCTCAAAAGGAAAGGGGCCATTCAAATTCATCTAGTTCAAAGCTCCCTTTTGTTGTAAGGATACACTCACCTATGCCTTCCAAGGATCCTTTTGTGATTAGAGTATGCCCTCCCACCACAACCAAAACCCCAATAACTACACTAAGATAATGTCCTCCTATGGTTGCTAAGACAACAACTTCTTCACAATTTAATAACAATAAGAAATCACCAACTAAACAATGTAAGAAGTTTGTGCCAAAGCCAAAAAACAAAGATAGTAGGTAGGCCAAGGCATGGAAGGAGGTTGACTTGCCAAAGCTCACTCCTATCTCATCCATCCCCATGAGATCTAACACTCAAGTTGCTTCGACCAGTCAATCAAGGGAGGACCCCAAGCCACAAGGGAAGGGGAAAGAGACCAAACCATAACAACTTATTCATGAAGCTGACATCCTAGGGTGAATGGAGGAAGTCAAGACCAATAAGAATGAGAAGCCAAAAATATATAAAAAAGACTTTCTAAATGCTATTAAATAGGTAAAATAATCTCTAAAACAAAAGAACACTTTTTGTAGCTTGTTTGACCTAGTAATAACTTTTGTCACTCACTGTGAGGTCCTAGTGAAAATGCTAACTTCTATTCCCATCAAAAAGGAAATCCCCACTAGTGAAGAATCCATCTATGTGGTTATGGTAACACGTTCACCAAGGAAAGAAACGATGTCAATGGTAGTAATGTTTCATGATAGCAATGTCAAAACCAACCCCCTAGATGACAAGATAATGAAGGCCCCTCTCTTCATAATAATAAGTGTGGGGAAATATAAACTACATAGGGTGCACGTGGATGATGGGTTAGCCACTAATATTATACCCTATACCATTGTTGAACATTTGGACCTAGTAGAATACATGCAACATACCTCAACTTCTGCTCTCAAATTCTTTAACGGATCTTGGATTGCAATCAAAGTTTCAATCTCCTTGGACTTTGTAGTAGGGGAATAGTTTCCCACAACAACCAATTTCTTGGTGGTGAAAGAGACATTAAGATTTAATATCATTGTGGGGAGGCCTTGGCTACCTCAATTACAAGTTGTTTCCTCACCAAAATAAATTATAATTTAAACCAAAATAAAATATTCTTAACTAATTGAAAATAAATAAACCTAGGAGAATTTAGTAGCAACATCCTTTGTAGAGAAGCTTTGAAGACCAACCTCTAGATGATGGAGAATTTGATCTTCAATCATGTGGGCCCAATTGGCTTCCCAAATATTAATGTCAATCAAGATGTTTCTCTCATTGACATCAATGCCTATGGGTAACTCCTGTGAAAATGTAGTAGTGATCACCTCCCTGAAAGTGATAGTGACCTAAGGAGTTAGGAAAGTAGAAATCACTAGAGAGCTTTCAAATCGCTTGAAGACATCTTTGACATTAATTTTCTTCATGAATAGGTCTAACTTGTGATGCTCAATCGACTCCTCTTGTAGTCACTTGAGGTAGCTCTCCTATTCAGCCTTGTACTTCTTTTTGTGATCTTTTTATGCTTTGCCCCACTTAAGCTTCCAAGCATAATAGTCCCTCCACTCCTTGGCCTTACGAGCCAATAAGTCCATTTGAAAATTTTGTTCCATGAGGCTCCTAGCAAGGGAAACCTTGGCATGAATGAAATTCCAATACTATGCCCATTTGATCTCTTTGATTTGCAAGGAGTCCCTATTAGCCACTTAAGCTTCCACAAACTCCTTACTATCTCTAATCTCCTCAACCTATTTGTTATTTTCTCTTTCTAATGCTACAACTCATTTCCATAGGAACTCATTGGAACATTGACATTCCCATGAGGTTTTAGAACATGGGAGTGCACATTTAGTGACACTTTCATATAACCTTCATGGAACATTTTTTACTTCAAGTGGTAGGTTGGGTAGTTCATCCATCTCAATGGCATAGTTGGAATCCCATCCAAACTTTGACATTACGAGTAACACAACCAACATATGTACATAAAATCAGTAAACAACACATAAAAAAATAATAAAATGACCAAGAAACACTTTAAAACTGCTAAGACCATATAACCATAAAACCCAGTTCTTGTTGTTTACCTACACGAATAATGAAGACAGAACATGAAAAAATTTAGCATATTTTTCCTAAAACAAAATAACAACATAGCCATATAACATAAAATATCAATGAAAAAATAACTTTAAAAAATAAAACAAATAGAATGTACCTTTAATCACATGCTATGCTTGACCAAGTCTAACAATAAGCCTACTCCTCATGGGTTGCTCAACAAATGGTGCTATCTCCTCAATCATAGGCCTCTTCAATTTTTCTCTAGCTTCTTTGCTAGCTTCATCATGTAACTCCTTGGCCTTCTTAACATTTCCATGAATAACTTGGAATTCAACTCCCATGCTATCAAGGGGAGGACAACTCATACCACTAAAATTCTTAGTGACAACAAACAATGATTTATAACCATCCTTCAGTGGTGGGTTCTGAGCCTATATGTTTGGAATAATATGTTTCATCCAAGGTTTAGGTAGTTCAAATGGATCTTGGCTTACCCACCATCCATCCTTCCTCACCATCAAAAACTCCATTAATCTCCTTAGATATGCTACAAAAAATGAAAAGTGCATGTGGCATATCATTTCAAAGTTATCCTAGAGTTTTAGGATCTCCCCTTATATCCTAGAAATCAAATGAGCATCCTAGTTGAATTGAGCATCTTTTTCATGGTTCAAGCTTGTTCAATGCCTAGGATCTTCTTCTATGACAATAGCTTTGGGAAAGCCTAGGATTAGAATAATGGGTACATCTTGTTAGCCTCTATGACCTAACAATGGTCTGGAGTTAATCTAGAGTGGCCATGATGAGTGTTTAACTATTCTTTCACCTTCTCCTGGTGGCCCACCTCTTTCCATGGCTTGGTGACAACCATCATCCCCTCACAAAGGGTGCCAAAAAAGTCACTGAAGGTAGATTCATTGATGGCCAATGTGATAGGCATACCATGAACTTGGTTGATGAATTTATTCACTCTTGTGTTAAAGGAGTTGATGAAATTTACCATCTCAAGGGTAGGGATGATTGGGATAGGAGCCATGAACAAGTTAAGAAAGCCTACATTGGAAATTCTTACTTGGATCTCCCTAGGTGCTTGACTGGTCAACCATTCCCAAACTTGATGATGAGTGTCTCCATACCACATCTTGAAGCAATCATAGAAATGACAGTTGATGGTGCAACTCCTAGAACATAATGAACACAACTTGTTAGCTTTAAGATAGATACATCATACAAAATAAATAAAATATGCAATAAGTATAGCAAATTAAAATAAAACTTATACTCAAACCAATAAAACTAGTAAAACAATTAAAGTCTAGATAACCCAACAATTACGTAGCTAGAAAATAATGAAATTGCATAAATAAAAAATAAAACAAAGGAAAATAAAAATTCTATTTTTCTTGTTCAAAGAAGGAAACATGATGATCCTAAGGGGTATATGTGTTTGTGTATTAAAATCAAGGATATCACACTAGCTATGAGCCACCATATTAGCCAAACACCTATGGTAGGCCTAGGAATAACATGAGGTGTACCTACCAAAGTCATCCCTGAGTTGCTCTATCACTGTGAGCCTCACAAATTGGCTTTTGATAAAGACCTCTAGTGCTGTTTGGGCCAAGAGCAAGAGCTAGTCACTCTTGATCACCCATGGTCATTCACCCTGTACCTACAAGCATGCCAACCAAAGCAAAAATCATTAAACCTATGTGCCCTAATTAAAGCAATGAATATACCAACAAAAAAATCTTGCAATTAAACTTACCCTTCCAAATGGTAGATGATGTTGAGAGGGTTTTGGAACAAGGTGTGAATGTAGTGACCATCTAGTAACGTGTTGTTGGCATTGTATTAGATGAGCTCAGGCATGTCCCAAATTTTGGACAACATGTGGGTGCCTATAGTATAAATGCCATCAAGCTATTCACCCTCCACATAGATGTTTGGATCATGAACTATGGACTTAACAAGTAGAATAGTAGAGTTGGTAGAAATGTCGATGATGACTTCTATTTTAGAAGCAAACTATGACCACACCATCACACTAAAATTTTGTAGTAGGTAGGCTAGGAATTCCTTGTTTCCTAGCCTAAACCAAAGGAATCCACATTTCAACACCATGTTAGTAGGTGGGGTGTTAGGCCCTTGTGTGTGGATGCAACAAAGGAGCTCAACCATCTTGATCACCACTAGGATAGGTTTCATGAAGGCCCTACAGAAACCAATGGTGACCATTAAAATCTTATATGACCATAACAAAAACTTAACAACCATTAAACAATCAAAAAAATTCCAGCCATAATGTTAATGTTTTCACATAAAACTAGATAATAAAATTCACAATTCACAACCATTAAAACCAAAACAAAATTTAAGAAAAAATTAAACAAAAAAACCAAGTGGCCCATTAATGCTGATGACAATATCATGATGAAAATATTCATAAAAATTGTAGAAATTTTATGTAAATAATTTAAAACCATGTGAATTATCTTGTACCAAAATCTAACCTTCAAGAATAGCTACAAAATCCCAACTTGAATTTAATAAATGTCAACTAGCAATCCTAGTTTGTAGTGAAATTAGCTATAGTCAAAATTCTAGGGGTGGGAGGGGGGTGGTGGGGTGAGTTAAAATTTTTGAAAAATTCTAATAGTTGTTGGGGATTGAAGTACAACATGTAAATAATCTTAGGAAGTTTTAATGTTGTCACAAAAGTCCCAAAGAATAGACCAACATTCCCTATACAAAATTGGGATGTTTGTAGTTTCAACAGCTCAAATTGTAGTTGTATAGAGCAATTCACATGTATAAAAAATAATAATTTTTTTCTAATTTTTTTTCCTAAGTCCATATACTACATACACAAAAAATTTAACAAAAATTTGATATCAACATTGCAATTTCAGGCCTTGGAAAATTTCATATGACAACCTAAAGCCACTATAAAAATTTTACAAAAAACCCAAAGTATTGAAAATGGGCTACAGTGAGAGCCTTGGAAAATATATGAAAAAAATTTCAAAAATTTTAAAACTAATTCTAATATTTCCTAAATGGCCCTAGAAATCCCTTGGAAGCTAGGATGTTAGTAGAAAAAAGATTTTAGTTGTCAATGCTACCTAGTTTTAAAGGGGTAAATTAGTGAAAAATGAAAAATCCACTATGAACTAACTTACAAAAAAAATTTATAAAAAATTAACCATAATTTATAAATTAGTGGTTCAATCATTAGTTTGTCCAAGAAATGACAAGAAAAAATCCTATGGCCTTGGAAACCAAAAAGTTATTGTTATTTTCTTACCTAAAATAGAAAACTGACATTGCTTTTTGTGTGGGAACAATAAAAAACACAGAAAATAGGGCAAAAAAAAATTTATAACTTAGTATGAATAGATTCTATGGTCAAAATAAGGCATTTTACACATAACCATAACCTAAATACAATGTGTGAATTTTACAAAAAGCAAAATTTATTCAAATAGCAGGCCTCTATGACATAAAACACCTAAGTTCTAGGCCAAAAACTACAAAGAAATGGCCAAGAGGAGATACCTCGCAAACATGGTAGAGGAGCCTTCTCCCAATAGTGGCCATGGTAGACTTGAAATTCCTCTAGTAGCAACGTTTGCCTCCTCCAAAGCTAGATTTTTGCTTGTAGTTGCCCTTCTCTTAGACATCTTTGATCAACAAATGGTAGAAAATATTCAAGTTGTCCTCCAACATCCTTGCAAGTATGTTGTTCCTTGAAGAAGAATGGGAAAAATACATTACAGGTAGATGAGATTTGATGTAGAACTGATGAAACAACTTTGGTGGTATGCACTACCTCTAGGAAATGGATCGTGAGAATGAATTTTGGCAAAACTGATACATGGGAATTGTTTCCACACTTATGTGTTCTCAATCCAAATTCTATTTCCAAAACATCCACACAACTCTTACATAACTTCATGTTCACAATTATAAGGTGGGGACTACACTGGGTTAGTTGGAAAAATCATTTATTTTAACAATTTAAACTTTGGTGGACCCCACTAAGCATCTCCAAAATAAACCAATAAAAATTATAATATTCTAGGATTAAAACCTTTGCATAGGAACTACATTAGGGTTAATTTCCATAAAAAGCCTTGGAATGGATTCTAAGCCTCAACCATTGCCAAATCTTATCTCCTAGCCATCCATCCATAACATATTAAGGCCAATAAACCATCATACCAAAATTAAAAATTAGAGGTTGACATTAGAAGGTTCCAAATACTAAGGAAGATCAAACCCATAACAAAATTAGTTATTTTGGATAACCACACAAGCCAAGAACCCAGCTACACTAGCCAACATAGTTCCAAGGGGGATGCAATTTTTCACAACTAATCAAACTTTCAATCAACTTTAGAATGATCACACAAAGCCCCAAACCATAGCTAGCACATTTAGTATCTTTGGAACTTCCTCAAACCTATTAAAAATTAGCACAAACCATAAATCTTGGATGAACTACATTAGGGGGCATCGCAACTATGCTAGCCAGCATAGTCCTAGTGTAGTTGGCAAGGGTGTGATTATCAAATGCCTCAAAAAACCTTTGAAGTGAAAAATCATGACCTTTACACCTCCTTGAAGCCTTTGGTAACCTTGAAATATTAAAAAACGAAGAAAAAATAATTCAAGCCCCACTTTAACCTTAGAACTATGCTAGGGGGCATTCCAACTATGTTGGCTAGTGTAGTTCCAGCGTAGTTGGTTGATGTTTGATGACCAGATGCTAAAAATGATCTTCAAAGTGGCACATACTAGCCTTCACACCTTTCAAGAGTCTTTGATGCTCCTAAATTGCCAAACAATAGAACAAAAATTAGTTAAAACACCCTTCAACCTAAGAGCTATGCTAGTGAGGCCTCCAAATACACTAGCTAGCATAGTCTTAATGTAGTTCTCATGAAAAACTCCAAAAATAGATCATAAATACATCAAATTGACTTCTAGATGCACCATCCTAATACCAGAACCCTGTTGGAGCCATCAAAGACTACCAAACCCTAAGAACTAAGTCAAAATGACAAAAATCCATCATACTCCTCCAACCATGTTGGGACTACATTGGCCAATGTAGTCTAGGGGGGAGGATGATCATACGAAGGCTTGAAAAATGTTCAAATTTAGCAATTTTGTTTGTAAACCCAGGCCATAAATACCAGTAAACTTGGAAACCCAAGACCTTGGTCGATTGACCAAAAAAACTTACAAAAGATCAAAATTAAGGAGCAACTACACTATGGAAGGCCAGAGCCACACTGGCTAGCATGGCTCCAGTGTAGTTGAGGTCATAGGATAGTTTTGATAGCATCATAGTTCTCTAAATGGCCTAAAACTAAATTGGGAGATCTTAGAACCTTGAAACCCTAGAGCTAGCTATAATTTGGCTTCATTTTGACAATAGAAACATCAAGTTTTATCCATCCACACTAAGGGAACCCTCAACTATGTTGGTTAGCATAGTCCAAGAGGAAATGGTTCCAAAATTCACTCCAAAAACTTATTTTAACCTTCAAATAACTAGTTCACAACCCTAATGTCCCTGCACTACCCAAGGAAGCTGATTAGACATAAATTTTGATCTAAACACATCACAAATCAATTTTTTTCATGGAGCCATGCTAGGGTCACGTTGGTAAATGTAGTCCTAGTGTAGTTGGTAGTTCTTGGTAGTATTTTTGACTTCTAGAGGGTTAAATCAATATCAAATTCGGCCAATATTTACTCCTAATCGACTATGCTATCAATTTGAACCATCAAAACTTCAAAAATGACCATAACAAGTCTTGCACCCTGATGAGCGGTGAGGTACCCCTACACTCAACCATAAGAATACGAGCGTTCATGCATGATCCAGTCGAACTCTGTGGATAGGCTAGTTGTGGTATCTAGATAGTTACACATTGATCACAGTTCATTGTCTTCCCACTTGGGCTAGTATTTTCTTTGTCACGTATGGTTTAGTCCAAAATGAGGCGTATGATGTGATCCTAAACTAGTGCTACTCCTAGAGAAAATGGAGAATAATCTTGATTAAACTAATGAGTAATAGGAAATGAAGTCTAAGCTAACCTAAGTGCAATGAGCATCCATTCCTTAATCATCCATACACATCTTGGACCTCGTGCATGACTACTACTGGGGTTACCAAGCATAGATCCTAGGTATGCTACTAGGTTACCAAGTAGTCACACTTAAATGCCCGTGATTAAGTCGTACTCATTTAACATTTAACAACAGGAATAGTGAATAATGATAAATAAATATTAACTAAGAAAATAATAAATAACAATAATAATTAATAATAATAATTAAAGAATTAAAACTAAGTGAATGCTACAATGATGAAGTAATCTCGATCTTTATTTCCGGTCATGTGCGCGTCCAAGTACGTCACACTTGAATGAAGGTGCTGTACAATTACAAGCATCACACTGCAGGCATGCACTTGGTAAAATAATCTAACTCCTATGGAAACAAAATGTAAGGGCTTTGCTACAACTACTAAAAGATACCTAGGTGTGGTGGAGGGCCACTTATTTATAGGCTAAAATAGGCTCTGCGTAAACGAGGCCACGTTGACGCATGGAGGGATGCGTCAACGGGGCCTTGTCAATGCAGCCACATATATGGGGCCCCGTATACGTGGCCTAGTCAATGCATCAACTACATAGTGCTTCATCATACCCCCACGACTGAGTAAAAACTCGTCCTCGAGTCAAAGAAAGTGAGGAACAAGCTCAAGTAAATACATAGAAGATAGGTATGGGATTATTGACTGACTAGAAATTTATTCATGCCCCAGTGGAGAATTAAAAAAATTTGGACACATACACAAAAGAAAAAACTTTGTGGAACTCATGGGGTTCCCAAAAGTGGTGGCTCCTCCATGGGTGCCTTTCCTTTGTCCTATGCATCAGGCCTCTGGGATTGATACCATTGAAGAAGCACCTGATTTTTCTCCTCTTCCATTTGAGGATTATGAGCTGTCCATGCTAATGTTCCAATGTTTGATGGAGTCGGCACTTTTCATGGACACGGAAGCTGTAGGAACACTTGATTGGCCTTAACATGCCATGCCCCAAATAGTCGTCATTCCTCTTCATAGGCTCGGGCCTTGACCTATCCTCCCTTTGCTTGGATAGATTATGTAGTACATGAGTTTCATGATAGATGTTGAATGATTGCCTTCTGCTCTGCATGTTTTGCATGAGGTCCTTGGCCTCTGCCTCCCCTAGGTCGTTCAGTTGCACCTTGAGAAGATCCTCCTTGTTGTCTTCTTTTAGGGGCCATCTATAATCACACAAGGATCAATTGTTAGTAAGGTTATTGAAAAAAGTTCAATGATTTCATACCTTACTCATTGCCTTTAATAAATGTTGTATTCTTTACTTAGTGTGATTTTAGAGTTAGAAATTTGTCAAGGAAGTTGCCCTAAAAGTTGAATGTCGGACCTGGTTTTGAGGACCGTTTGATAAAATAATGACAAAGGAAAGAATATATTTGGAAATGAAATAATCGGAGGGTATAAGATGATGTGGTGATGTGCAACAAGTACAAATTACAAAATTCACACAAGTGGGTCCTCCCCAAAGTAGGTTCCAACCTATATGCCCTTGCATAACCACACCTTAAAATGTCCGTAGGCACTAGAAGGGTTAAATGTAATCTATCCGGATGCAACAAAACACACACATGTTAATACCATCATGATGAGATGTGAATTCAATGCTATACAAGACACAAGTCACAGTTACAGGAACAACGAGATGAGATGAATCAGAGAAGGGATTGTAGAGATTAGGACGTGAGGTGACTGACTCAGGGCACAATGAATCCTACGTGTAAAGCATGATTAAGGTGTCATTAACCTATCATTCCAAGATCAAGACCAAGTCCATTCCTCTAAGTAGTGACATCACATTGTTTCATCCCATGATGAGAAACTATGAGAGTACCATAACAACAAGGAATACAATCACTTGGTGTTTTATTGAAGGGAGGAGTGATTTTTTTTGTTTTGTGGCACTTTTCTTTTCATTTTTTTCGATTGCTGAATCTAGAGAAGCCACCAACCTTCAGGCATGGGTGCATGTCTTTCCAGTGGGACCCCCTAGAAAAGCATTGGATTTTTGAGTGCCCTTTTGATTACTATTACTCCCATTTTTCATTAGACCCACAAGGATCTTAGTATAGCCATGTTGCATGATAACTCCCACAGATGTCACCAAAGAGAATTCGCAAATCCCCTTGATGTCACACCCTAATCATTCCCTCTTGGTCCATCCTTCTTCATTTTGGGTACAATGAACACAAAATTAATTTTAAGTTTTAAGAATGTCAAGAATATCACTATACCCTCGAACAGAACCTCTTATTTGTAGAATGGATGAGTGGGTGTAATGGGCTCACTGTCCAAATAATTGATCATTCGAGACTCGATAACATAGAACACACCTCAACCAATGAGCCACATGAGTGTTTTATTTGTAGATGAGGTTACTTGTAAAAAGATAAAAAGACAAAAAAGATAAAACAATAAATCAAAAGGTGAAAAAATGGAAAACAAAAAGTTAAAAAATTAAAGAAACAGAAAACCATTTATTAATCCTATGTTATTAGAATGGAGGATACCCCCCATAACTAAACGGTTGAGCATGGCTAGAATTAATAAATGGAAGGTGAGGATGCTTGCATGTTGGAAGTATTGGAATTGGTCCATACTTACCCCATCCGGGTTCACACCCTTGATTATAATGAGCATAGTGGGGTAATTTGTACGATGTAGTTCCTGGATAATGAGTTGACCCACTATGATATTTGGGACTGTTAGATGGTATGCAAGGATTGGGTTGTTGCTCTCCATTCCTATGTTCATTGGGTCGTATTGTTGTTGGAGTGTGAGTTGGTGGCCCTGATGAAGTTACATGAGGTGTTGGGTTTGAAGATAAGGGTGCACCATAGTGTTGGATTTGTGCTAAGTTAGAGGGTGCAGTGGCCTCAGAATTGTGTTTCCCTTCTTACGTCCATGTTTAAAGAAGGGGAGCTTTTGATGTTGTTGAGGTTTCTCACTACTATTGGAAGTAGTAGCACAAGTGATGTTCGTGGGTTGTTGCTGTGGTGCAGGTACCTTAGGAACAGTTGGTGGCACTATGGAAGGAGGGAAAGTATGAGAATGTTGAAAATTAGGAGGATTATAAGGTGCACAATGTGGTGGTTGTGTTGAGGGCATGGGCTGATAGCATTGTGGAGAATAGTAATGTGGTGCGACAGAGTATGGTGGCCTAGTTGGAGAGACAGGATGTTGAACTTGATAAGCATTTGGATTCAGATAATATGAAGGGTGCCTCTAGTGTAGGGATGATTTCCCCCATGACTGGGATTGTTGCCACTGTGATCAAACACAATATCTCTGTACAAACTTTGGATGTAGCGTATTTCCCCAATGCTCCTGTAAATGTAACAATATTGGGCATTGGCCCTTGGGGTGATCATACAGGCATATGTTGCATTCATATGTATGATTAGTAGTTGAGAACTTATTCTCTTCATTATTTTTTTCTGAATTTCTAATGTTTCGCCCTGCTTCTTGGGTTGTCAAAACTCTATTTCCAATAATATTGATAAATTCTCCACACTTTTGATATGTCCATTCCAACATCTTATTGATCTTTGCCTTGACCTCTTCTAATGTNAAAGAACCCATGGCCTGAATAGTTGTTTAACAATGCATAATATCTTTCTAAGGCCATGTCCAAGGGTTCATGTTGTGCTTGTTTCCATCCTTGGATTTTTTTTCTCAAGGCTAACACTCTTGCATAGGTTTGATATTTTTCGTTAAAGACTTCTACTATTGTTGACCAACATCGTATTGAATTTGGTTTTAATGATCCATACCATACTTTTGCTTGGTCAACGAGTGTCATAGGGAAGAGCTTACATTTTTTCCAACTGTTATCAATGTTGTTCCATGCACAGGCATCATAGAAGGCTTGTAAATGTTGATGCGGATCTAAGTTATAGCCTCCTGAAAAAGTAGGGAAGTTATTTAAATCGAGCCTGGGAAGATGGCTCTCTTTACGATGCCTACATGAGATTCAAACAACCTCTTGTATTTGTGTTAAGCTTGTAGTGGCCAGTAGGGGTTCATCAT
>MNCI01000167.1:175235-185379 GCA_015680685.1 Gnetum montanum
GAAGGCTTCAACATCAAGATTATTTACCAGGCTTGCTTCTCCAAGAATACCCATTACTCACAATACTAAACTGCAAATTTACAACTAGGGATTGTGCTAATATTTTGAACAAAATATTCCAACTGCTCCATGTAATGGCCAAATGTGCCAACAAGTAGCACCAACTAAATTTAAGGAGATTTGCAGATTGGAAGGTAGATTATAATTTATCCATAGGTTCATTGCCATACTTACAGATAAATTATAATCCATGTAATAGTTGCTTAAAAAAGGAGTTCACTATGAGTGGATGGCTCAGTGCTATTTGAAAACCTTAAGAAAAAGTTGGTACAACTACCTACGATCTATCTTTCTTAGAAGGATAAACCTTTTTACATCTACCTTGATATGTCTAACATGTCCATTATCTCTCTATTTTTTCAGAAATGGGATGATGGAGTAGAGCTACTGGTATATTATCTAATCCATGCATTAGTTACCTCTGAGACCCAATACACTGAAGTAGAGAAGTATTGTCTAGTCCTAGTCTTCTCATTGAAGAAGTGGAGACACTACCTCTTTAGGAGCCAAGTCAATATCATTTGCAAGGATAACATGCTTAGATTCATAATGATCAATATCTATGAAAGTAGTCATGTAGCCTATTTGAAAGACATAACAATCAATTTTGACCTCCATTATGTCTCTCAAGCCTCAAAGAAAGGTCAAGCTATAGCTACACAACTTACCATTTTCCTAGTAGAAGACCATGTAGCCATTGACCTTGAATTCCCTAACAAACATGTTAATATTATTAGTGAAGTACCTGAGGGCTATGAGGCAATGCTACACTTTGATATGGCTTCAACTACCCATATGTCTAGTGATGCTACTAACATAACATTCCCTTCTAGTGAAATCCAATCCTTCTCTTACCATTTTCAATTCCCATGTATCAACAACATAGTGGAGTATGAAGAATTGATTAGGGAAATGATGGTAGCTCATGACCAAGGAATCAAACACCTAATGAAAAAAGGTGATTCATAACTTATGGTCAACGAAGTAATGAAGGTTTACATAAGTAAAGACAAACATTTACAACCTTATTGTGACTTAGGTAAGAAGATAATGCAATAGTTTACAGATGTTGATATCCAACATATCTTTCCAGTTGAGAACACATTAGCTGATGCCATTGTAACCTTAGCCCTAAGCATGATGTCCAATGTGTTTAGCAGGTTACCTTCCTTAATAGTGAGCTATGCTATTTCCATCACATAGCAAATTGAAGGTGATCCTATAGCCTTTGCTAACACTACTCCTCAAAAGGAATGATATAACGTCATCAAGTTTTACTTGATGCTTGGTGAATCCCCACAAGACTTGACTACTCAAAAGGATGTTGTATGTAAAAGATAAAAATAGTATGTCATTATAAGCAATAATACATTATGTTGATGGTCCTATGATGGCATATTGTTAGTGTGCTTGGGTAAAATTGAAGCCTACATAGTCCTTAAGCAAGTTCACAAAGGTTTATGTGGGGGACATATAGGACCCAGAACCATCGTTGCTAAAATTAGATGACTATGATATTATTGGTCCTATATGAAAAGCGACTACCTACAAAAGGTTAAAAGTTGTGACAACTGTCAATGGCATAACAACCTAATACAGGTGCCACCAATTGAGTTAGACACTAAGATAACTTGGCCATTTCAATGGTGGAGACTTGACATTATTAGACCTACAGTGCCTAAGTCTTCCGTAGGGCATAGATTTATTATTATTGCAATTGAATAATTTACAAAGTGGATTGAAGCCATTCCCCAAAGGAAAAAAACATCTCAATAAGTTTGTAGATTCATATTGGATAACATAGTAGCCCGTTGTGGCATACCTTTGACCATATTCACTGATAATGGACCATAGTTTAGTAGTAGGGAAATGCAAGCCTTTTGTGAAGACCTCAGTATTAAACATTTCTTTTGGTCACCATACTACCCTCAAGTAAATGAACAAGGTGAAGCTAGTAGTAATGTCATCATAAACTTGCTTAAAAAGATGCTGAATGATAGAAGACACAAGTGGCATGAGTAGCTTGGCCACACACTTTGGGCCTATCAAACTATCTATTGAACCAAAACTGATGTAACCCCATATAGCCTAGTTTATGGATCTAAAGTTATTTTAAGTCTTGAATTGTAGGTTTCATTTCTCAGAGTGGTCCTATTGAACTTCATCAATGATGAGTAGAACAAGGAGCTATGTACCATTGACCTAGACATGAAGAAGTAGTGGATACAAATTCTTACTCATATCAAATGATACCAGGAGAGGAAGAAGCAACAACATCATCATGACTTGAACAAATGAAAGATCAAGGATGGAGACATGGTCCTCAATGCTGTATGTGAACATATGGACAAGTTCTCAGCCAATTGGGAGGGGTCTTTCTTGGTCATCAAGGCCTATGGCAATGGAGCTTTTAGAGTAGCAAATATAAATGGGAATGAAATCCCCAATCAAGTCAACCATTCCTATGTAAGGCCTTATTACATCTATGTGTTTTTTTTACATGTACAAACCAATAGTTGATATCAAAAGTCTTTACAACCTATAGCAAGAAAGCTTGCATGATTTTTATATTTCTATCTATCTATTTTGCACAATGAATGAACTATAAGCTTTGTAAATCTAATGCACATTACATAGATATCTCTATGCTATAACAATGGTGACCTATGATGACTTGGTTTGCTGGTTGTCTTATGAAGCCCTATGCATTATCTTGTAATAACATGTTTTCTTGTCTTCTTTTCTTGTCCTATTGGAGTTAGGATGAAGTCTAAAGTCATCACAAAGATGTAGCTCATCATGACAACAATTTATCATGTGACCTCGATATGTGAGATTTGGTTAGCTTGTCTTACTGTACCAAGAGTGCTTGTTTCACATCACTAATGTTATCCCTTCTTAAGCCCAACCTCATAGCCTAATTATAACCTTTCTTACCCTAAACAATAGTGTTGACCTATAATTGACACTCATGCATTATGGCCATGTGATGTTTCCTTCATCATGCTCCACCATCAAGTCCGTTGAATGTAATACATTTCAACAAGAAAACCAAATTAAACCTAACCTTGATAATGAAACCTAATGAAGGTTTCACCCAAACAAAATGGGAAAGAAAATTTCCAAGAAGCTAAAAGGCTGATGAAGGCCAAAAGATAGATGTATCGCTCTAAACAAGCTAAGGGAGGAGCCTAACAGCCAAAGAAAACTTGGAGTGAGGTGTTGGTTCCACAAGAACATTATTAAGTGATCAACTCTTCAAAGCATGAAGCACAAAGATTATGTCAATTAACCAAAATGTTAGCACCATGATTGCAACCATGATGTCAACATTTGGAACTCATTGTTAATCCTATGACACTCCCTTGTGAGTGAATATAGCCTTTAACCTTCATCACCTTACCATAGCACTTATCCCATTATCAAAAACACTCCTTGGCATGGTTTGACACTATAGAATCAAGTATGGAGAGGAAACATTGGTGATGGACCTAAAGTGATGTTTTGTATTCTTTATTAATGCTTCTTAGGCTAATCATCCAAAAATAAACTATAAGGGACCAATGAAACACCACCAGGAAAATGCATATTACAACATTTTTGGCATTGTAGTCTTCAACCCTATACTTGGGGCTGGATTTTCATTGTAAAATTGTGAGGTTGGAAGTCCAAGGGCTACAATCTCACATACTTGAACTTTTGGGTCTGAAAAATGCATCGTAAGTTGTTGTAGCCTTACTTCCTAGGTGGAAAAAGTCATATCATGTCTATATTTGGACTTGGAAAGGCTGAAAACACCTTAGAAATTACCAAATTTGGCAGTTTCATGGGTTTTATATGGGACATAGCCACAACTATGTTGGAACCACCTACACCCAATGTTGGGGTTGTTGGGTTTTCATTTTCCTAGCAATGGCCAACATAGTTCCCATAACCTTCAATGTGGATGTCACAAAGCTAGTGTTAGAGTTGTGGGATTTCTACTTTTTCACAAAACTAGTGTTGGAGTGATTGGAGTTTTTTTTTTCTAGAAATCTCAGCATTGCTCCACTAGTTCCATCGTGTTCCATGATGCTACTATTGTTCCCATGAGGCCAGTGTAGTCGGGTGAAGCCAACGTAGTTGGAAATGTTCATTTACTATTTATGATATCTAGCATGGTTTTGGTGGCCTAGGTGCATTAAAACTTATCATAAATGGAAAACTATGTTGAAAGTAATCGCCTAACACACTTGCAAATTATACCAATCTGTTAGCAATCATGGTAGAAAGTTTCAGCCATGTATCAATAATCATACATCCTATAAAAACCAAATTTGAACACATTGAATAGGTTTTACAAAAAATTCTTTCATGAGAAAAAATTTTCTTGCTTTCATACTTCTTTGATGGGACAACCTTTGCAACCTTGAGCACTTAAAATATTTGGCATTTTATAAGATGTTTTGAAGCAAATCGGCAACTACCTAGGCATTTGAGACTCTCAACATAGTTCCATTACAACCAAAGATGAAGCACACACCTTACCTTCCTTTGTTGCCAATGCTATAGATCTAAGTTAAAAATCCTCCAAGGTGTTTTTGAAATTAAATTTGGAGAGTACTTGGATTATGGGGTTGATCATAAAATGTAACCTTATGACTTCAATAGGCTTCAAGATTCATCCAAGCAAAGTCCTTGCACATTTGAGCACATAAATTTTACAACTTTGAACTATCATACGTTTCAAAATTTCATTATTATAATAAGGTTTTTAGTTCATTTATTATGCAAGTTTATTTCACAATTAATTTCTATGCCTTCTTTTTAATTGGATGTGCATTTTTATTATTTACCTCATTTACACTCCCTAAGTTCTTGGGTGATCAAAAAGATTATCTAGGATGCCTTAGATCCTCTTTCTTGAAGGCCCTTGGGATCTAGGGTTAAAAATGTTCTATTTGGAATTTTTAAATTTTTCTAGTGATCAAATGTTTTAGGTGCTACATTGGTGATTATGTTTGATTTCATTTGGATAAAAAAAGACTGAGGAATTTGAGCTACTCCAAGATCAAATAAAGAACTAGTCCATTTCGAATCAAGACCAAGATTAACAAAAATGCATATGAAATTGATATTCCTAATGATTTATCTTTTTCTTTTGTTTTGAATTTTTCATATTTAACTTCAGATCATGGAAAGGTACTTGCATTAGGCTTGGAGAATAACAAGGAGGTTCTAAAGGATGTAATTGGAGATGCCACTTCAAGCATGTCTAGGAAATTAATTGTTCTACAAGCAAGAGAAGCTATTGGAATAAGAGGAATAAAGAGACATGAGTATTTCATCTATTGAAGAAATGAGGAACTTAAGAATGCATGATGAATTCATGAAAGTGATTTGGAAAAGTGGATGCTTAATGCCATCCCAAACATGAACCCTACTTAAGTCTAAGTATATTTTAAGGATGAGGAAGTTCAAGCATTTTTTAAGAGTGAGGGAGATGATGATGATATTAACATACCTCATTAATACCTTTTTTACCATCAATGTCATTAGGAGTAAGAAGTTAAATAATTTTGTTTGGTTTTTAGTTTGAAGTCATTTATGATGTTTGAATGGATTAGGTAGATAATGATGAGATCAATTCAAGTTACAAGAGGCTATAGTTTGGACATTGTGAGTGACTGTGAGTTAGAGTTTATTATAGTTAACCATTCAAGAATAAATTCCTCATGTTTCATGTCTTCAATAAAGTATGAGGTGGATGTGAGTGTAGAAGGTTTTTGTACCCACTTTGGATCCTTTTGCATAAGCCAAAGTTTTAGATTTACTCCATGGCTTTTTAGTTCAAAGTTATCTATAGCAGCTTAGATTTAACATTCTACATCACTAGTTGCATTATTTTAGATTTTTCTTCAACATTCATAAAAATGACATCTCATGTCATTTTTGGATGCTTTTTCTGATCTTTAATTTTGATGTATTGCATTTTCTCTGATGTTGATTTTCACATATAGTACCATTTTATTCTTCGATGGCTAATGTCAATTCTTCTTTTAATGTAAAATGTCATCTTCCACATATGCTACATTTTCAACACCTGCTACAATCATACATCATTTCTACTATTTATAACCTTTCAAAATATTTTGCGAATCCAACTACATCATTTATTTATGATCTATGAGGCAATTTAGACATATAAATAGAATAATATCACTAAATAGAAAGGCATTGGCTTTTGGGCTTTGGTAGATGGAACATTTGGCATTTTGAAGAATATTCTCACACCACTTTCTCTTTAAGACACCCACTTTTTAGCAATGATTAGAAAGCTCTATGTGATTCTTAATTTTTTGACATTACTTTTGTTTTTCCTTTTTTTCTTGTTAATACATTTGTATCTTCTTCGTGTTATTCTCCTAACATGTGAAGAACCCCTTAGATGTAGATCAACACATAGATCTGATTTCACATTCTTTCTCATCACTTTTAATTAGTTTTTAATCAACAACAATTTTGTTAGATCTAAAATCAGGCACATGCATCAGAGATCTTAGTTAGTCATCCTTAATCCCTAGTTTTATCTCATAGAATTGGAACTTCATTATTATAGGTTCTTTTCCCTAGATAATTTATTCCTTTGTATTACTTTTTTCAAAATATAGGTTTAATGAATTCACTTTTCTTTATTCCACGTTTTTATCTTTCTTTATCCACATGTGTTTTTCTATTCTATAGATCTAATGTCATGTAATGTTTTTTATTTCTTTGCATTCATTATTCACATGTGTTTTCTTTTGTTTATTCTATTCCACTAGATATTCTACACATATTTTCATTTCTCTCTATATTTGTTAGTATTTGGCAAAAGCACTATTTTAGATTGTTGGATTTTCTAATGATCTACAAGTCCCTATTTGGTTTGAAGAATTTATTCTTTAGACCATTTTACTATCATGGAATTGATTAGCTTTGTTTCATGTTAGGTTATGTCAAATCTCATATTATGATGATTCTTACTATATAATCATTATGGAACTAGAAGGATGACCTCTAAGAAATTAATGTTATTTTTAGGATTGCTCTTTACCTACACTTTTTCTAAGTCTAAAATATGTGTCACATTGAAACACTAACATCACATCATTTCTCCTATGGCTTTTATATTTTCTTCAAGTAAATAATTCTTACCTTTTGTTTCCAAAGCAAACTATTTGTAAGAAAAGTTGAAGCTTTGATAACAACCTTGTGAAGTCATAACTACTCTTAGAATACATTTGTAACTATGAAATCATCTTCTAATTTAGATTTCTATAAACTTTAGAAGCTCATTAACTTGAGGAGAAATTGGGGATTCTCATAAAAACTAAGCTTAAGAGACTACAAAATAGCCTATGCCAAATAATAGCTATGCTTATTACTTAGAACTGATATGTTCAAGATCATGATAGAATATGAACAAGCTAATGATCTATTGACTTTCCTTCCTAATCCAGATTAAGGGAAAACCAAGAAAGTCATAAAGTTCATGATGGAGCGAGAAAATATATAGAAAATGATACACTTGTAGATTGAAAAGGCTATAATGAAGACCATTTTGGATTAACCTCTCAATTCTCACATTATTATCAAAGAAAAAAGAAGAAGTATAGCCTTTGAATTAGACATTCATCTAATAGATGAATATGATGAACAATTAGCTAAGGATCTTGGAAAGACTAATTCTTTGTCACATCATATTCACAATACCAACATCACAACTACTCAGAATTCTTTACCTAGATCTATTTCCCCTAGCATAAGATCACTTAATCTTTCCATGAGCTTTGTTTCCTTATCCAATCATCTATTTCCTCCTAATAATGTTGGTAATTCCAAATCCTTCTTCTAATCCTCCAAGCTACCTTTTGAATCCATGTACTTTATTCTTCAACGTTATTCCACCATATCTTCTTTTCAATCCATTCCACTTCCTACTTCTACTACTCCACTTCTATTTAGAATTTCCCGATCGGTTAGTGCATCCTCATTTCCTATATATTCATCTAATTAGTTTCATTGGGTATATGTACTTCTACTACATTTGGATCAATTCCATGTATGAATCTTTCTTTTAGATCATCCCTCACTACTAAAGCTTAACCTATCCCTCATCTCTAGAATAGATCCAAAACTATTGGTATTTATTAATGATATTATGCTTCATCTTCAAAGAATCAAAGATAATGTAGCTAAGGCATTGGTTAGGCATGGAAATTCACCTATTTCCTCAAATTGTGTCTTAAGTGATCTTATAAACTATGCTATATCCTTTCTAGTTCTATCCAAGGGAGTTTTAGTACCATCTTTTACAAAATAAAATGATAAAACATGGGATCCTATGAACTATGTAGTCATATTTAGGAATGAATGCATGCTTCTTGCCCCTTACTCTTACATTAGATTAAGATATTTTTCTAACTCTCTTTTTAGAAGAGCTTTGGAATGGTATAGATCCTTACTTCATGGTATATTACCTCTCTAGAGATATTGGTTGCAAATTTCATTGAACAATTTAAGTTCAAGATTCGTTAAAGTATAAGTATTATGTGTCTTTTCCATCAAACAAGCTCTAAATGAGGTAATTGATAAATTCATCTCTTGATAGGTAGTGGAATCAACTAAACTACTAAATCTTTTGGATGAATGCCACCTACAATATATCTGTGAAGCTATAGTTATTAACTAAATTTAGGAGAGGATGACTTATCTTAAGCCTCATTCTCTTAAAATTTATATCCTAGCTACTAGATGTATTGAAAAAGATGCTATTCAATGTGGCCACTAATAAGTCCTATCAATCAATAACAAGGCTAACGAGGCTATGAAACAAGAGAAAGAACAACCCAATTCTTAGGGTGTTTTTTCTTTTTCTATTAATTACTTTCCTAAATTAGTAATGCAGACCTAAAAGAAATAGGAATTAGTATATTAAGATACCAATAAGATATTCTTTACTTCTTAACAATCTTCTTAGAGATGATCACCTTAAGAGGAAGTAAGTTTTTGATTAGGAAAGGGTGCATTACTACTATATTCAAATCATAGTAATGGATCCTTCTAAAAGATAAGAAGGTAACCTTGAGGGGCCTAAGTGGTATGAATAATATAAGTATTGAGACCTACTTACCTTCTTTTGGAGAGATCAAGTTTAACCTTCTCTTCATGTCTTCTACTAAATCCTCCAATATTAGTTACTTATCCTTGACTCAATTATATATTTTCTTTTTCATTTATAAAAAAGTAAAAATTGGGGCAAGTCACTTTTAATATTTATAAAAATATACATAGCATCTTTTCATTTGTTGTTAAAATACACTTACCATATGATTTAAAAAGTTTTGAACTCATTACCTTCTTTATCCACTTGCAAATCTCTAAATCATTCATAACCAATTTGCTAGCTAGAGGGGTGACATCACTAGGAGGAGGAGGAGGGGTCTTCATTTTTGGTATCTTTTCCCTCTCTATCTCTTGGATCTCCTACTCCTCTTCACCCATTTAATTGAGATTTAAACCCAAAGGTTAAAAAATAAAGTTAAACTTTCTCTATCTCCCTCTTTAGTTTCTTTTGATAAATGCAAGTTATTTAGAAAATCTAACTCCTTTTTTTGCATACCTTTCTTTCTTCTAACCTTCATGGATAGAAGAAATACTAGCACCTATCTTCTTTGCTTCTTGTTCCAAAGCTCTCTTTTCTCAAGTAGCTTCTACAAAGTAAGCAAAGTGTTAGTGCCATACTATTCTTCATCAACGTCAAAACTAAAAGTAAGGTCATGTTATTTAGACTTACCAAAATATAATAAAATAAAAAATAAATTTAATTATTATCTTTTCTATCTTATCCTAGTAGATCTATATTTGAGGGATCTTTAAGAAGATGCTTGCCTTCTTTGAAGATATTTTCTATTTCTTGAAGGTTCTCACCTTTTGACAGTTTTATAGGCACTCTCCAAAATCTTCTTCTTCTCTACTTGTGTGTATCTGCCTATTTTCTTGTGAGATCCTTCAATAATTTTGAACATTGATGAATGTAATTCTTTTCTTATCTTTGATGCTA
>MNCI01000175.1:0-93313 GCA_015680685.1 Gnetum montanum
GATGGATATAGTGGCTACAACCAAATCCAAATCACACTATAAGATCAAGCCAAAATAACATTTATAATTTCTTGGAAGATGTTTTCACATAAAAATATTCTTTTCAATTTATGTAATGCCCTGACTACTTTTCAATATCTTATTCTTAGCAACTTTCATTAGTAAATTTGCAATGCTATTGAAAACTTTATGGATGACTTCTACACTTATGATTCAGATTTCTAACAAGTACTAGATTGGCTTAAGCAAGTATTAAATCACTATGTGGAAATCAAATTAAAGCTCAATTAGAAAATAAGCCACTTAATAATCCAAGATGGCATTGTCCTAGGGTACTAGATTTTCAAAAGAGTGAGTGAGGTGGATCCATGAAAACATAAGAATCACCCAAGGAATCACCAAACAACCTTAAATAATCAGGGATGTGAGGTCATTCCTTGGACACATAGGTTACTATATGCACTTCATTGAAAATTTTTCCAAAATTGTTAAATCACTACTTGAGCTCATTAAAAAGGAAAAAACATTCAAATGGATAAAGAAATATGAATGAGAATTCTAACTCTTGAAGTAGAAGCTCATAGAAACATCAACCCTATTAGTACCAAATTGAGCCACACCATTCCACATCATGATAGATGCATCTATGCCTTGAGAGACATTCTTACATAAATGGTTGATCATAAATATTCTTATTGTATCTATTGTGTAAGTACAAGCATTTCAAGTGCATAGCCTAATTATACCATAACAGAAAAATAATTAATGCTAATTGTGCATGCCCTTAAAAAATTTAGGCATTTTATGCTTGGATATCTAATTTTTCTGCACACTAATCATAGTAGCATTCATTTCCTCATGAGCAAATTGATAGTGAATCTTAGTATTATATAGTAAGTTGTGATTTTATAGGAGTTTGACTTAACAATAATGAATAAAAAGGAAATCAATAATGTTTTTGCTAATGTTATATCTTGAATAAGTTGGGATAGAAAATCTAATGAAGAGCCTTTGTTTAATCAATTCCCAAATGAGTTTCTTTTTATCAAGGCAACTAAAATCACAACATCATGTAGAATCATAAATTAGTATGATGAATTCATCTTCTAATTACTTACTTAGGAGACTGCTAAGGGATGGGATTGTAAGAAGAAAAATAGTTCCTTCACTAGGACAAACATTACATAAAGATAAGGGTTAATTTCTATAAAATCTATGTGGATGACCTGGTATGATGGCATGTACCAAATGAAGATTAGCTCTAATTTCTCTAGGATGTTAGTGAAGGTCCTTGAGGTAGCCATTATGTAGAAAGAATAAAGATCATTAAAATCCTAATGACAAGATAATTTTGGCTCATAATCTTTAAGGAAGTCCATTATTTTTCCCATTCATTTGAATGATGTTAACAAGATGAAAGAATAGTAATCAAAATGATAGAATTCCAATAGTATATTCAACCATTGGAGGCTTTAAATCTCTAGGAGATCAACTTCATAAAATCCATCACTTCCATGTCTAATGGTAAATCTTACATTTTTGTTGTTTTTAACTATCATATCAGATGGGTTGAAGCTGTAACCATCACTAACTATATTTCCTTCACTACAAACTAATTCTTTTAGAAATAGGTGATGAATAGGTTTGGTGTAACTAAGGTACTAATTTTTGATAATAAAACTCATTTCACTAGTGCTACGTTTCACAAGTTAATGTAACACTTGAGGGTGAAACATAAACTCACATTACCTTATCACTTCCAAGCTAATGATCAAGATAAGGTCATCAATAGAAACATTACAATGATTCTAATAAAAAGCATTAGTAAATATAAAGGATATTGGAATACAAAACTCAAAAATGCCTTATGGGCCTATCACTCAACCTAGAAACTTCCTATAGGTTTCTTTTCCTATGAGTTAGTATACAAAAAGTTACCAAAACATGATTTCAAATTGAACTCTATAAAATTACAACTACATGTGATCTTGACTCAGACATTAACTTAGCATAAAAATAATGATTAAAGACACTCAATTTATAGGTTGAAAATCAAAGGATACCTTTCATGCTAAATGAAGTACATAAAACATATAACAAAAAATGACATGATGTTTGAATAAGAAGAGTTGAACTTCAACAAGAAGAAAAGGTTCTTTATTGGAATCCAACACATGTGCCTTAGTGAACTAAGTTCTAGATACTAAGGGAAGAACCATCCATTGAACATTTAACTTTTTCTTTTGATATCATGATAATTTACAATTCAACAAGCCCCCAAAAGCACATGTTGGTTAATGCCTAAGAAAAACCATTCAAAAACTTCTAAGTAACCAAGACCAATCATAACATCTTAACACAAGGATGAGATTGCTTTATTTTTTGGATCTTCTCCTCTCAACTTAGTTATGGGAGAGATAACTATCTAACCTAACACCTTGAAGGGGATAGAATTTTTTACTTCTTTCATGTTTTTTCCATTTTCTTAATATTTTTACTTTCTTATATATATATTTCCTTTTACTTGTCATCACTTTCATTAATTTTCTTTTTCTCTTCACATCATGCATGTTTTTGCAATATTCAATTTTCTTATATTATTTCTAAAATTATTGTTATTACTAAATGTAGCTACTAGGATTATTATGTTTATGAATAGGCTAACTTTTTTTTCAAGCCTATGTTCTCTACTAGCAAGATTGTTAGTTATATAATGATACAAGGTAGTGATCCCATATCATCTACCCATTTCATATTTCTCAATATGATATTCATATTATTGGAATACTATGATTCTTTTCCACTAAAACTAAAAATAAATTGTGATCTTGTTACTTAATAAATAGGGAAGGACTAAGTGGAAATGGAAATAGGTGTGATCTCAAAGAGATTTTTTAAGTTTTATTTTTGACTTCTTCCATGAGTCTCATAACCCCATAGAGGATCCATCATCCATTCTCTTATAATTTTAAAGAAATTATGTTATTTGTTAATGAGTGGCGAGGTACCCCTACACTCAACCATATGAATACGAGCATTTTCACGTGCGATCCGGTCAAACTCCACAAACTAAGTGCCTAGACGCCTTATGGAACACCTAAGGTTAATCATTTGTTATCTTCCCAGACTTATTTGTATTTGTCACGATTGTATGGTTAAGTAAGTTTGAGGTATGTGATTTTTATAGTTTTTATGTTTTATCTCCTATGCTAATGAGGTGAAGGGTGAAGATACTAATTAACTAACTCTAACTAACTAACTAAGCCTTAATTAACCTAGCATCAACATCCATTCCCACTTACCATTCACACCCTAAACCAATGCAACCTTGGCTACCAAACACTATTCGTTACTGGGATTACTAAGCGTAACACACGTACTTGAAGCAGTTGTATTGAATGCACTTAACTATGGGAGAAGGGTTGAGAGAGATTTAACCAAATAATAAAGCATTTAAATGATGAGTAATAAATAAAAATAAATAAAGTCCTATTTAGCCTAGTCCATGCATTGCAAGGTTTATCCAACAGTTCTTCTTTATTTTTGTACACAAACTTGTGTTTAGGTACAATATTTGCTCAAATAAAGATCCATTCACTTTGGAGCTCCTACTGTGGGCACATGGAAATTATTCTATCTATGGAGGGGAAAAACTACCAGAGTTTCGCTGAGGGTCTAGATCTAGACTTAGAAATAAGGGAGAGATGCCTCTTATTTATAGACTTGGCGATGCACCACGATATTACGTACGTGATATCGCAGGGGAAGACGTGATATCACGTACGTGATATCGCAGGGGATGCAATATCGTGGCAGACGCGATATCGCATATGCGATATCATGGCCCATGCGATATTATGTCCCATCATTTGTAAAGCTTGGTCACCTTCCAAGAAAAACCAAGAATAAAAATACATCTCTCTAATGATCTCTTAGGATACAAGCACTAGTTATGGAAAGGAAAAGACATGTTACCCATGCCTAAAGGTATCCCTCTAACTAAGGCCCAAATTTCTTCCACAAAATGTTTAACTACTTTCTTGTTTCATTCTTCTTAAGTGATGGTCATTTTCTATGATTATTATATTCTTACAATTGTAGAATAGAAGGGCCACAATAATATGAGGTCATTACTAATGATATGAACTTGGTTTGAAACCTAGATAGATAAGTATATGAATTACCTTAATCACTTAATTCACAAGAATCTTTTGTCAACATGATCTCAACTCTCAAGTCTCTATTCCTTTACAAACCTCTTCTGAATTTCACTTTTCATCTCAATACTATGTATCATGGTTACTATAATAATTTTTGATTCTATGGAATGTATGGTTATAAGGACAATAATTGTGTGGGTATGGTGCTTAACCTAGATCATCATTAAATTTCTAAAGTATCCATGAACTCCATGTGATATTGTTATACAAGGGAATTTCTAAATATGGACTTATTTTGGGGAGGATCCACTTACATAACTTTTGAACATTCAATTTAACCTCCATCACTACATATCTGAATTCATTTAACTTCAATCTTGGTGTACTACATCATTAAACTTTATATTTTTTAACTAGTTTTTTTATCATGAAAACATATATTCGAAAGCCTCAATGAAACTTTTTTAACTCTAAATCTCATTCAAAAACCTCATGATTTATTGTTTATATTATTTTCATTCCTTTTTTTTCTTTCATTAACCTCTCGTTTTAATTTAAAATTATCCAAAAACTCCTTAGTTCTTAATTAAGATATTTTCTTTAATAGCTGTGTTAACACATCCTCATGAACATAGTGCAATATGTTGACATAATGTAAATATGCTATAAATACATACAACCCTTAGCAAAAATTATCACATTTTCCTTCAAATGCCAAGGATTTCTTTTTTAGTTTTCAAAGCCCAAACCTTCCTGAAGTCATAACTTCCTCCCAATATATCTAATTTCACTAGTTCTTCAACCTATGAGCTTTCAAAGGTATGCTCTACATTTTGGGAACATCAACATTAGAGTTTATCAATAAATATTTCTAACATCCCATAGATCAATTATTAAAATGATACTAATTAAAGAATAATATAAATAAATTAGCTACCTTTAGGATCCATACTTAAAATTTTAGCATATATCATCACTTGGAAACCTTAACATCTTAAATCTTCCTCGATTATCACCAACTCAAAAAGTGATCAGATGGTATATATACTTAGGAGATGAAATTAGAACAACTAATTCAAGATTATTTATCTGATTTTAGATGGTACCAAAACACATATCACAAGTAGTGGACCATTGTAACCCATGAAGAAGAGACTAAGAGAAGGTAAGGAATAAAAACAACAATAACCAAAATAATTGAAGAAATCTACTAAGGTAACTCATGCTTTCAAGCCCCTACGAGAAGAACCTAAGATGGAATCTATTTGCTAGATTTCCATTATAGAGATAGAATAATCCAAGTAGGGTAAGGTTCTAAGACCCAAGCTAAACTTGGAAGTTACTCTAACAAAAGCCTACCTAGAAAAGGTGTAGAGCAAGGAAGTTCAAAGCATGATTCTACAAGAAATAAATTTTAAATCCTTCATAGAGTTACTATAAAAATATGTTTGAACATAATTACAAGGGTTTTCACTATGGTCCACCATTTTCACCAATCAAAAATGGCATCTTAGGAAAACCTAACTCATCTAGAATAACTACAAGGAGATGAAACTCTCAAAATTAAGAACATAATTATGTTGTACTCTATGGAGGCCATTTTTGAAGCCCTTGGATTATCTAACTCTAAGGAAATGTTGGTCGAAGTCTCAATGTAGGCAAACAGAGAGGTCAAGAAGAAATGAACTCAATGTTGTTATGGATTAGATTGTAAGAAGTATGATGCTCTCATTAAGGTAGGGTTGACCTTAAAATTACAACCTATCATCTCATTACAATAATGAGGCCAAGAAAAATTACAACATTTTGTTTAAGGAGATGTATGAATCTCAATAAGAAATTTCATTTTAACCTTCCTCATCTCATCTTCTATAAGATTATAAAGAGATTCAAGGACAATGAGAAGGATCAGAAGACACTTCCTTTTTCTTACCTCTAGAAATTTCTATAGAAGGAGAGGAATAGTCTACTACTCCAACAATGTGATCTGCAATGCCTTTGCCATATCATGATAGGAAATGATGAAGGACAAGATTTCTATTAAGCTCTAGGAGGAGGTGCCATCTCTACCACCATTAGTAACTCACAAGATGATACCAGAAATGTTGATAATAGTTGAACACCTAAAGAAACTTATGGAATATTAGCTATAGAAACAAGCCTCTAGGGCTGATGGCTAGTCCTCAATGTATTATTTGATCATGAGCCACTTCAATGAAGTTGTAAGAACTATTGGCTAACCAGTAGATAATCTAGTTCATCTATTCAATATAAGAATAAAGTCCCTGTTCATGCTGATCTAAATATATAAGAAGTTATAGTTTCTATTCCAGAAGAACCTCTTTCTAAAATATCTAAAAACACCATGGCTTCCTCCATAATATTAGAAGAAGATGAAGGCAAAACAATCTTAGTTATGCTACATAAGAACTAGGAAATAGTAGCAGAGGTGGCAATAGATAGAATTGAAAAGGATTTGAGGTCTCTTATAGTCTTTGCTCTAGATATTACTACAATGGTAGATATTCAAATATCTACAAGAATTGGAAGCAAGGGAATGAGTGCAACGTAGCATGAGAAAGTACTAGAATAAATAGTTAGAGTTAGAAAAAAAATTCTAAATATCTTTAACATTACAAAATATTTTTTAGCAACCCAATTATAGCTACTAGAGATAAGGTGTGAACCCCTAATTAAACAAGTGTAACTCAAAGAAGTCACCAACATCAATTAATAATTAGTAGCTGAGATTGTGGAATTGAGATCCTTCTTATCAAACTCTATCATTCTTTAGCAAGAATTTACCAGACATGAATGTTTTCAACAACTTCAACAAAGAATTATGAAGGTCAAGAAAGCTAAGAAGATTCTCATTTTGGATGTGTCATTGTTTAATATCATGATAAATTCTATGAGCCATGACCTTTGAGACATGCATAGGGAGATCATAACTTTAACTAAGAAAAATTAGTACATGCATAAGGCTAAAGAGAAAAAAGAGAAACTACTAGAATACATCTTCTAGCAGCAAGAATATTTTGTTAAAGTGAATCTAGATGTTATAAGGTTGTTTGTAGAGCATAAAAATATCTCAATGAAGGGAGTTCAAGCCATTCAAAAAATTATTACCATTGAGATCGCCACCTAGAAAAATGAAGTCTTAAAATACGAAAAAATGAAGAATCATTATAGGAACTAGGTTAGAATTCTCAAAGATGTGAATGAAAAGGTAATTAAGTTGGCCAAAGAAAAGGTGAACAAAGCCCTCTAGTAATTCCAATAAAAAGGGAATGCATTACAGCCCATATTTGATGGACTTAATACATATAATCAAGCTAAAATCCAGCTAAAGAAGTTGCAAATTAAGAAGATGAATAAATATATCCTCATTTTTAAGTACTTTGCTTTTAATGCATTTGAATTTTTCACACTTGAGAAATTAATACTTTATTCCAAAACCATGAGAGTGTAACCACTTCAAGCATACTATACTAATGTTTGGTAACCCTAGCAGTAGATACTTGATAACCTAGCAATGTTAATATAGGTTTAAGATGAATACAAAAAGTGGGAATGGCTATTCTACACTTAGGATAGCTTAGATCACCCTTAGATGCATAATTATTGAAAACTTAATATTTTAATCATTTTACTATTTTAAAATTTTAATGATAAAAAATANGATATTTTAATCATTTTACTATTTTAAAATTTTAATGATAAAAAATAACAAAGTACAAACATCTTACATCCCAATCTCACTTAACCATACCACTCAAACTAGCATAAGTAATGATTAGAAAGGTAACAACCAACAACTAAATGCCTATTTATCAAAGACACTTTGAACCTTAGGTTCCATGATATTCCACTAGATCACATATACATACTTGTGATTCATATGGTTGGACATAGGGAATACTTACTGTTCATTAGTACACCTTAGTCAATATGACTTCTACGCTTAGTCTAGGTCTATGTAATTTATTCTACCTAAGCTATCCTATCTCTATACTAGGAATTTATTTGACATATTCTACTTTTGACTCTTCCATAATGGACATGGTTGTATGTGTGGATTCTTCTTTTGAATTTAGTTGCCCATGCCTATATCCTCATCCTCTTCCTTATCATTGCTTCCTTATTTGAAATGGATCACCCACCTTCAAAACTCTTTTAGGTGCCATCTGTAATTACATAAATGATCAATCATTAGTCTTTAGTTACTCTCTTTAGGAATTATTACCCTTGATTAGCCTTGGTTTTTTACTTAAGATTTGAAAAACTCTTCATTAACAGCCCTAAGTAATTGTAGTCTATCATTCTAGAGGTTCTCACATAGCTATTCTATTCTTAATTTTTCATTATTTTAATTATTCCAAATGAATAGGAGCAATAACAAGACAATAAGGAATGTGATAAATGCCAACAAATACGAGAAGTACTTCTACATATTAATCTAACATATCAAATAATATTAATATCATGACCCTTTGGAAGATAGAAAGTGCATTATAAAGGCCAAAAGACATTTGACGGTAAGCAAAAGTTCCATATTAACACATAAAAGTTGTTTTATGCTAATCTTGAGGTGCAATGGCTAATTGATTGTAACTACTAAACCCATCCAAAAAGCAATGGTACTAATGGCCTTTTAATTTCTCCAAATTTTGGTCTATGTAAGGTACGTGAAAATGATGTTTCTTTGTTTTTTATTAAACTTCCAATAGTCTACACAAACTTGTCATTTTTTATCCTTTTTACAAACTAGAGTGATAAGGCTTCCCCACTTACTATTAGCTATTGCATAAATAATTCCTTCCTTCTAAAGCTTTGAGATTTAATCTTTAATAATTTTTTAGGCTGGATTAATTCTTCTAGGGGGAATTCTTAACAAATTCACATTATCTTCTAGATAAATGTGACATTTGCATATGGTGGATGAGATTCCTTGATGGTGGGTCTCATAACTTGATGCTTCTTTTATATCTTGATGCAATTGGTCCTCTACTCTATCATATATATTAAGGATGAAAGTAAGATTGGAAAAATATAATTTGAGTTTCCCTAATCTACAATTTATTATCGCATCAACTATTACCAACCAAGGTATACCTAGTATGATGGGAAAATAATCTAGATATTTTACTTCCAATAAAACAAAATCAACTAGGTATTTTCCTCTTTCAACCTATACTATTAAATATTCCATTCAAGAAGCATAATATTGATGGTAGCTTCTCAATCCAATATGGCATTCTCAATATTGATTGATTACCTTCCTGCTTATTTAATACATGTGGCTAATCCTTTCCTTATGTCCCAACTTCTTGAAAGATAACCTTCTTCTGGGGTCCAGGATCAATAGTCTTTCTACTCCTAGTACTAATGGAATGCAATTGTTCCTTATCGTTCCTTTGGAATGTAGGATTTGGCTTAGGTTGAGAAGGTAATTCTTTATTTATTAGATCTTGGAATAATTTCCCTATTTTAATCATGAATTGCCTACTTTCTTTAATGAAAGAAGTAAGACTTTGAGTGAGTTTATCCAATTGTTCACTAGTTGGGCTCTTAAAAGGTCTATAATTATTTTTAGAATATTGTTGTTGGAAAGGTGGCCTTTGTTAGAAGATGATTGTTGGTTACCTTTTATATTGTTGAAAACCTTCATCAATTCTTATGCTTCCTCATAATAACATGTTAATATTGGACAAGTGATGCAATCACGTTGTTGGCTCCCACAAAGATTACATACTTCACTTTGCACCACATGAACCTATTTCTTTATTAAATGTATAAACTCATCCACTTTTTTATTTAATTTTTTAGTTTGTTGAGTCATGCCTTCAATGATATTTGGTTTTGGCCATCTCTTACTTTGATCGACTAATGAATCTATTATCCTATATCCATCTTATAGTGTTACATTCAATATATTTCCAGCACACAAAAAGTCAAAATCTTCTCTACAATATGGTAATAGGCCTTCTACAAAGATTTGGAGAAGTTGTTTGGCTAGAAATTAATGGTTGGGATTTTTTAAGCACAATCCTCTAAACCTATCAAAAGTACTTTCACAAACCTCATTTTTTGTTGCATAAAACTCATTAGTTGCTTTCTTAATGAGTACAACCTATCATTGGAAGGAAATATTTGGAGAAATTGAATTCATCTTATGAACTAATTTGTGTCCTAAGGGTTTGTAGCCAGAAATGATATTTATCCTTCAAGGTTGATTTAAAGGCAATCATCTTAGTTCTATCTCCACTTTGAGGTGCCAACATTGCTAGTGTGGTTTCAAATTCCCTTATATGATTGACTAGATCATCATCATTAGTCCCTCTAAAAATATGTAGTAGATGAATATTCTTTACTCTAACATCTCTGCCTTGGAAAAAAATAAAGGTTTTTAAGGTATTATTCATGTTCTTTGATTTAATAAGTCCCCAAGAGTTTATCCTTGGTAGGCCTATCCAACTAGAATATTACAATGTATACTACCAATAGAAAAAGGAATTGAACCAAATGAAAGTGGATGAGATGTATGCTGTGAAGGAGATCCAATTGTGAAAGTAGTAGTTATTGTTGGGGTTACAATTGGACTTGGTATAGAAATAGAGGCTACTGATGCTATAGGAATTTGCAAATTTAATGTACTCACCAGTTGAGTGGTTTTTCCCATTGTGGTCACATTACTTAATATTTGGCTGAAACTTAAATTTTTAGAACCTTCTACCATGGTTGAAGTCATAACTTTCATTGTGATAACTAAGAGATCAAAAAGAGGATTAAAAGATGTAGAAAAATTGGATTGTGTCCTTTCCCTTTTTTGAAGGATTTCTATTAGATCTCTCTTCTTGTTATGATGTTGCTACTCAATAGAGGTTAAGGGGATAGGACTAGGTTGTCCTTGTCTCTCTTGGTCTTGTTTCAAATTAGTTTGAGTATGTTTATAATAACTAGTGGTATTTCTAGGAGGCTGAATTCATGTTGGATTTTTAAATTTCTTTTTTGGTTTCATTTAACAATCACACTTCACTTTAGCACATTCATGGGAAACCAATCCTAAGATCTTATAAATTGATTTAATTACCCTTGAAATTACTACCTTAATTGCAATTTTTTAACAAGTTCTTCAATCTAAAAAATTAGGAGGGTTGATCTTTTGAATTTTACTTTTTCCTTGTTTTTCATTTTCTTCATAGAAGAAAAACAATTAAAAGAAAACATTTCTAAAAGTACTTTACAAAAAAATGAAAATGAAAATAATTCATATCTTTTTAGAATTTTTAAATCTATAAAGTAAATTTAAAACCATATAGAACCTTTGATGATGATTAACTCTACTAGCCTCCCCAAGAGTGCCAAATTGATGAGCTAGCCAAATTTTGGTGTTGATTTACCTTCATTGTAGAGATGTCATCTTATCTATGACTAACTCGTGAGTTGTATCCATGGAGGAATAGTTTAAAGTTAAAAATATCATCAAGATAATAAATGATTATATCCATATTCGATTGAAACTCCATACTTATGATTATCACTCATCCATAAATCAAAGTCTTTATCCTAGCTTCTAATCTTAAGTCCAAAGGTGAAAACAAATGATTAAACTAAATTGAAAACATATAAAATTAACATAAATGTTAGAAGATTACAAAGTAGATGTCACCTAATGTGTTACCCTCCTTTATATCAACTTCACAACCTCATAAGAAGTCAACAATTGTTAATTGCCACAAAGTCTCAACAATCCTCCTTAATAAATTTCAATACAATAACTTAAGAAGGGATTCAATTTGGCATGGATTTCTTGGAGTTTGGCTAAAAAAATCCCCTATTAAATATTTGGCTTCCTCATTTATACTAAAAAAGACTTGATCAAAATTAGGAATCATTATTTAGAAAATCCATTTACATCGAAGAAATTTATGTCAATCGATTACAAAGTATCGAACAATATCATGGTTGTTGTGTTCTTTGATGATCGATATAGATAATCTCAGTGATGCAAATTAGTATCTTGATTACTTGGCAAGGTATTTTTTCTCGTAATTCAATGTTATTGACCTTTAGCATGCCAGCTACAAAAATCGATATGTTTTGGGTTGATATCCACTAATCTTGCAATGACCTATGATATGAAAGACTTAATAAAGTTTTTAGTACTTATCAATAGTTATTGCAAAAATTGATGATCTTTAATAAGGTAAAATAGTAAAAGAGAAATGTTAAGCCTTTAACAAGTTAAAAACTTGAATAATCAAGGGTTTAACATAGCCCCCAACTAGCCTTTGTCCAATGCATGGCTAATTGAGGTGATTAAATATATAAAATTTCCAATATATATCAATTGCCAACCTACATAACACCACTAATAAAATAGCTAACTAAAATAGTGAAACTAAAATTCAATATATATTAGCATAATATTCCTGCTAATATCCTTTTGCAAAGAGAAATCAAACTCTATCATATTATAATTAGATGATGATATATGTATAAAAAAAATAAAAATAAAAATTAACCATTAACCATCCATCATAGTTCTAGTTTAAAAAAAAATTAAATTGTTCATGTATCACCATAATGGATACACAACCATAAAAATAAACAAAAATAAGATAAAATTGAGGCAAGGATCAATCCTCTCATCCTTCCTCCACCTCCATATATTTTTCAAAATGAGAGGGCTCTTCTCCTTCATCATTATCCCAAATTTGAGAATGGATATGTTTTTCCATGTTTTCCATCCTCTTATCCATGGTGATTGAAACATCGCAGAAATCGCGAATCGGCCTAAGGCGAAGATTCACGATTTTGGCAAAAGTTCATGGCAAAATTCCAGAAGGCAGAACAAGGCGAAATGGCACCCAACATCAAGTCTCCAAGTTCCTTACAGATTCCAAATTTTACTATGTTTTTTATCTTTACGCTACATTACGCAACATAGCGTAATGACGCTTAGCGTAAAACGACTTAATATAGTCTGACATCAGAAGGTAACTTACTTCAGCAGATTTGGTGAAGCTTAAGGCCTAAGCAGCGTAATATGTGACTTCTTGCATATTCTACTAAGTCTTTTTGTCTAGAGTCGAACTTACGCTTTGTTACATAAGGTAGCGTAATGAGCTTCAAAAAGGTCAAAGGGAAAGTCCAAAGGAAGCGCAACAGATTAAGTTCCTTTCTTTTGCAGATTGATCACTTTACGCTAGTTACACTACACCACGTACGACAAGCGTAATTTACTGACGAGTTGATCCATTTTTATGCTTCACTACGCTTTGCTGCGTAAATGAGAGTAAAACAACTTGACTCACTCTTTCCATGCTTTGTTATGCTCCGCCACGCAACGCAGCATAAACAAATGTAATACAGCGTAAAGTCGACTAAAGTGGTTACACATTTGCTATCCATGCGCGCAATACGTTGATGAGCGTATTGTGCATAATCATGAAGTAGCTTCGGCAAAAGTGCTGATAGTGTATGTTGCAATGTGACATGACATAGCCAGTTCGTCAAGTCAGCGGTATCCGGAAAGTTAGGGACATGTGTCATCAAGGCCATGCCTTTTTTGTATGTTGTCAAACTTATAAATACCCTGGTTGCTAGAGGGGACTAGGGACTTTTGGACTTTTTCAGAGTAGAGCGGCAGTTAGCATCTTCAAACTCTTGGCAGTTATCATCTCTGAGTAGAAACAAGAGACATTTTTCGAGCATTGGTAGTAGGAGCAATCATACCTTTTGGCAAAAATACAATTCTCCCACCGGCGATCCTTGGCAGTTTTGAGCAGAGGCTACCCAAAGCGAAGAAGATAGATCAGAGATCGAGAGATTATCTGGTGAGGTTGGTAAGATATATTGATTAGACACAGTTGATTGATAGGCATCCAAGCTTGACCTTCCTTGCACTTCATCTTTGGCTTACAAGGTAGATTAAGCTTCATTCTGCACTCCTTGTTAGACAGTTTTTCTTATTATTTTGTGTATATTTCGCATAAGATAATCGGAGTCTTCCCATTGTAACTTTGTGTACAAAATACTCAATTTTTCGGGTCAAGGTACAGATCTTGAAATCACGCATTTCACTTAAATCCAATTCCCTTTTGTTGCGTTAACGTTATCATTGTTGTGATTTATCTACATCGTTTTCCTCTCCTTTCGCGATTTATCGAATCAAATCGTTCCACGAAACACTTATAATCTTAGTCGATTTACTGATTTAGTAAGTCCCTGTCTGATCGACAAGACCATTCAGGGCACTGCGGATTTGTTTTTCTCTAGCACAGCCCTCGCACGGATCCGTGGTTAAGATTGTGTACACGGATTTTGTTTGGTATTCTAGCTACTGACATTTTCTATCGTTATAGTTCTCTGGCACTAGAAGGAGGGCCTAGGCTCTAATTCATATTTTTACGGGTAGCCCTGTAAGAAATCTATACTAGCGTTTCCAATAACATGAACGTAATACCTCTAGGGAAGTTTACGAAGCATCGTGCGGTGTAGATTGGTCACAGTAACGATTCCTTTGGAATCCTACAGGGTAGAAAGCTTAATAGCGATCTTCTTTGTCCATCGCCTTTTAGATCCATTCATTCATCGTCGTCAACCTATTTGATCAATGGATTCTGCATACATGACCACAGCCGCCATGATTACCATTGACTCAGGTGTCACATCTGTGAACCCTATTACCGTCACCGGACCAACCTCTGGTGTTGTAGGACCTCAGGGACCATTGCATCATTCATTGAGGTTACAGGGCAAAGATCCTATTTTCACTGTTGTGATGCCTGAGGAATATAACTTCATATGCATCAAGATCCAGGCGAAGCTGGCTCTCAGCCGAGCCGAGATCAAAGCAAAACGAAATTTTAAGATGATCCACTGAGGGGGTCAGGACTTTACCCCTACCACCTATGACATCATTCCTTTGACAGAACATCACCATGAAATTATAACACAGTTGGTCATGGATAGGAGCTAGGCTACATGGGCTATGCTGGAACCCCAGAATGAGGAGGAAGAAGATGATGAATTTGCAACCCAGTCTGAACATTCATATCACACTCTTAGTCCTCATACCTACATAAATCCCTTATTCCCTTTCAATGGAGAAGCCGCCCATATTAATCTCGCCGTGACCACACAAACTCACGGTCCTGTTGTCCTGCAAGCCACTACGTAGCCATCTGGGCTGCAGGTGCAAATACCCCAAAATAACATGGAGGCGGTCTCATCACCATGCGTAATCAGCATTCCGTCGGTGGTCCTAGCATCCACCGTGCCCCATTTCATCCCTCAGATCCAACCCCATGCCATATCTACAACTCGCCTAGTGCAGACTTTATCGCTGCCGCCCCCTCCAACCCAACAGATCACCACCATCATTCAACCACAGATATCCATCCAACAACCTGTCGTGAGTCAGTGGACCATCCCCGCGGCCCAGCATAACCAGTCTGCGGTATATGGCGTGCAACCCTCAATTGCACCTGCAACTCATATTCCGCAGATGGTCCCACAATATCCTTATCCCTATCCCGTGCAGCCAGCGGTGGCTAACCTTTCTTCTCAAACCGGTGGATGGTGGTCCTCACAAGCACCTCTGTCCGTAGGGATCCTTGCCACACCATCTGCCGGCCAAACCATCCCTTCATTTCCACTCCTCGGCACTGCTCTCCCAATTCAATCCCCTATGCCTCTTGCATAAACATCTTCATCGACTGGCTTAGATCAGGCCTTCTTGCTTATTCAGACCCTCATCGAGGAGGTTAGACGCCTTAAGGCCACTGGTTCAGACACTATATAGATCATGAACTTCTATCAAGATGATCCTATTAGTCCAGCGGTCCCCATGCTGTCGTTTCCCCCAGGGATGTCCTTACCTTATTTTACCAAGTATAATGGGGAGGGAGATTCTAACGCTTACTTGGTCACTTTCAGATCCGAATCCTTGTTGTTACAACAATGGCCTCACACGATTATCCATGTCTTTGCTATGTCTTTGAAAGGGAAATCTTTAGATTGGTATCGAGCCCTCCCTTGCTCTTCCATCTCAACCTTGGAAGAGCTTCTGACACAATTCGTGACTCGCTTTAAATACAACTTAAAGCCAGAAGTCACGTTAGATCAACTCATGGGAGTGAAACAAGACCCACTCAAACCAGTCCAAAAGTTCATACAGCACTGGAGTGCTACTTTGAATGAAATCCATGAGCCAATCGCGAAGCCACACTTACTGGCTATCTTCAAAGGAGTAGTCAATGACTTTATCAAGTCTAAGCTGTATTACCTTTCCACTAACTTCTTACATCAGATCTTCGCTCAAACTAAAAGCATCCAAGATGCTGCGGAGGCCAGCAAAGACCCGGCGTATGTCGCCTACAAAAATGCTCACAACAAGGGCAAGGACAAAGGTAAAGTGACGACAATGACAGTAGCTGCACTGGCTAAGGGCACAAAGAACAAGAACAAGAAGGCACCTACAGTGCCTCTTGAGACCACGACTAGTGCAAGTAGCACCAGCCAAGACACAGCTGCCCCTGAAAAGCCCCCCAGCCAAAACCAAATTTTGAGTATAAAGATCGCTCAAAGTATACAGCCCTGCCTGTAAAAACACTCAGAACTATTGAAACAATTGTTAGGGGTAGGATACATTCAGCCCAAGAAGGTATCTGAAGAAGCTTTGAAGCATCACAGACGTCATTGTGAACTGCTGAAGAATCCTTTTTTACCCCTACCTGACAAACCACTAGTTCTGAGGTCTTTCAGGCTTGACTGTTTCTGTGACTACCACTAGTTGTGTGGTCACGATACAGATTACTACTAGGTGTTGAAAGATGATATTCAACGCATGATTGACAATGGCTCACTCAAACTAGATAGCAGTAGTCCAACGTGTTCGGAAAACCAAGCGTTTCACGTGTACAAGGATCCGTTGAATGCAAACAACGCACCCTACACGATCAGCGTGGTGAGTATGGACGGTGAGAAGAAAGTACCGTCCAAACAACCTTTTGTGTTGCATGTACCTACCAACTCACCAAGGGGGATAGGCTTTTCACTGGCAGCCATTGGTGTCTTGCGGCCACCTTTCATCATCCGAGTGCCTTCTCTAGATTTAACTCAGCCTCCCAATAACAGTAAAGCCGCGGCCATGTCCGTGCCCACACCTAAGGTGCCATTCATTATTAAGGTGCCAAAATCACTAGCTGCCCCTTTTACGTAGGGGCAAGCTTCTAACGCAAGTCACCAACCATCATCTAATAAGCAAAAGGAAGGGGATGTGTCTAGTAATGCCGCTAAAAACCATACTATGCTAGGCTTCGCTAGGCCTAAGACTTTGGCCTCTGTCCCTACATCTGCGCCTTTTGGGCAAGACAAGGGTACAGAAACACAACCACCATCCCTCGGCAAGAAAAAGAACAACTCCCTGACCGATGTTGTTCTGCCCAAGGAGATCTGTCTCTTAGGGCCAATGGAAGAAGACAAAGGGGACAAACAAGCCAGTCGAGAACGGGATCTTCTCGACGTGTTTACGCAGGTCAAACAGGCTCTCAAATAAAAAAATACAACGCTGAGCCTCTATGACCTGCTCATGACATCTCAAAAACACCATGAGGCCATGGTCCACATGATGACATCCATACCTGTGGAGGAAAGCTTACCAGCAGAGGAGGAAGCGATACAAGCTGTCATGTTTCTCTCCGACACTGAACGACCTAAACCTACCTCGTTGACCTTTTATGACGAATCCATCAAAGACGATCTAGAGAAAGGTTAGGTGAAAACTAAGCCCATGTTTATCACCATCCGGATCAGTCAATACCAGATCCGGAGGGTGCACGTGGATGATGGTGCAACTACAAATGTCATTCCTTATCCCATCATGGATAGGTTGGGTCTGGTCAACCAAATCAATCCCACAATGACAACATGTGTAAAGTCGTTCAGCAGAGCACAGGTTCAGATCAAGGGGATGGTGTGCATAGAATTTGTGGCAGGGGATCAATTCCCAATGGATGCCACATTCCTTGTCGTCGGGGAGATGCCTGGGTTCAACTTAATTCTAGGAAGGTCCTGGTTAGCCCAACTGAGGGAAGTTTCGTCACCTATACACTAGGAAATACACCTACCCTACGCAGGGGGAGAAGTTGTAATACGTGGTGACAAAATCACCCCCAGAACTATCAACAATATCGAAGAGGAATGGGGTTCGGAGATAGAAAAATTGAATAATCAAACCCATCCCCGAATCCCCGAACAAACCAAAGCGAATGATGACAGTCTAGCCTGGGCCAACCTGCCATTCTAGGATGGTGATGTGGAAGAGCCAGGCCGCAAATCTCCCCGCCCTTATGCATCACTGAATGTGAAGGCCATCAAGAAGCAATTACGAATTAGTGATTGATCTGGATGGCCTTTACGCGCATCTTCATGTCCCTACTAATTTTTCCTTTTACGCTTAGCAGTTTACATATTTACGCTCACTATTCATTACGCTATTCACATTTCTTTATATACACTATTTACGCTCTTTGATCATTTTAGTACAATTACGCAGAAATGTACATTATTATTAATTACGCTTTCAAAATTATGCAGATGGCCTGCAACGGCCTAAAACTAGTAATGACCTGCAATGGCCTTAAACTAGAAATGGCCCGTAGTGGCCTAAAACTACCTCGTATCTTACACAAACACTACCTGGTGGTCCATGATGGCCTTAAACTAGCAATTCCGTGTTATAGCAATGCCAACTATCAATAGTCTTTAAAAATTCCACTTACGCTTTACAAATAACGATATAAAACCAAAAATAAATAAATATACAAATAGCATTTAAAACCATACAGAAAAGCTTAATGCCAACGTTGTCAACATTCATATACCCATTGTTCAATCCCAATCAATAAAATTATGCGTAAGTTACAGTTATGCATCTCCCCTAGTGCCACTATCACCAGTATCCCTTAGGTCAGGCTCCAAGCCTAATAAATCCTCCTCAAGTGGGTCGTCCTTCTTAGAAGGTATTCCTTCGTGAGGAATGCCATCCCCATGAGGCCCTTGCTCCAACGTCGACTCCACAAGAGGACGCTCTTTGCTATTACGCTCCTCTTCTTGTGCTTGTTCCTCATCCTGTTCTCCTTCACCCTCTAATTCTTGTACATGTATATAGCAAATGCGTTAGCAAAGACTTGACATCACAACTAAGAAAAATTAGATTCAATAATGTTTAAACTTACTCGCGATGATCCTGCTTCCGCAGCAAAAGGGAGCTTTTCTAAACCAATCGATAGGCGCTGCATGATTTCATCCTTAGTTAATTCAGACCATACGTCGTTTCCTAGAGCAACACCAGCTTTCACCTTCCCCTTTTCCACACTGGTCCAGCGAGGCGGGTCAAGGAAGAAAGTAGGGACAGTAGTCTCGCCCCCGGGAAGAGACATTTCTCTTTTTGGTGACACGTTTATTGTCACCTGCTCCTAAAAAGTTTCGAAAGCTTGGGATGTGCCAATGACATCCAGGAATACCCACAAGCATTAAGCTTCAACGGTAGAATCACAATAATGCTGACGATAAGTGATACTCTCTCGCTTATACAAATGCTTGCGATCCTTTTCTTTCTGCCCCCACTCTTGCACGCTTGCGCAGAAATCCTTCCAGTCTTGGCTTTTCTGTGATAAAAGCTCTATTTGTATCCACTACTCCACCAAATCCTGACTGGTTTGCACACTGTTCCTGATTGCGGTCCAATAGCGAGAGTAGTCAATCACAGCTGTGCACCAGTCGTCCTCACCCGTTTCCCGCGCCTGCAGGAACTGGCATCGCAATTTCAAGTCTCCGACCTCTATGGCCAGAGACTCCTTCTCCCTCTCTAACCTCTGCGGCCTTTTCCAGAGGTCTTCATTGACACTCTTACTCTCTCACAAGGAGCGAGTCGAGCGTAACGCATATTTACAGATTTTCTCATAAATGCTGTGTGGCACAATCGCCCCGTCAGATGGAGGCTCCACTGTGTCCAAATCAATGGGCTCCATTGGGTCCCATCGAAGGCGAGCTCCTGATAGCAAACATTATCAATATAAATGAAACATTACCACTTTTTAATAACGTAAACCCATTGATGATATAACATATCGGCTCTAGGATCAACACACTCAAGGCGCTCGATCATATTGCTAACAATGCCTTCCATGAAGGCAAAGTTGTCAGGAAACTCTCTCCATGTTCTGCTTATAGAGGTGGGCATGGAGGCATCCTCTTCACCTGTAGCATAATTTAGTTAAAAATCCTAATTATTAACAAAACACCTCAAGACATCCAATACGTTTACTACCTATGCTTGTTACAGTGGGGAGTGCGTCAACAGTTCCCACCTCCTCCCTCTCTTCACGCACAAGGGTCTGTGCATCGCTAGTCCTAACAGCTGGGGCCTCTTCTTCCAAAATCAGGGCCCCTTCCCCACGACTTAATATTACTGCCCTTATCTTAGGGGTCAACTACTCCGTAGGTCTCACTGTTCAAATTACATACACATTTAGACGATTCAAAATATCCTGAATAAAAATTGCATAATACAATAACTCACTACGTTTCTTTTATGCTTACCAGGCGGAGGTTTACTCCGCTGAACTCTGACTTGCATGGTTCGACCTGTGCCACTCCCAGGCTCCACAGGGACCTCGATTAAGTGAAGCCTTTTACACCGAGCCAAGGGCTCTACAATTTCTACCGCCAAGCGTTTCCCTCGTGAAGCATCACCAGTGTAAGTGGGCATCACCACGCCTATGCTGTCGGGGCCTTGCACTCGAGATGCTACCAAATCCCTTGTCGTTATAGACAGAGATTCGCCAATCCCTTCCAGGGGATCCTTTCCACGGGTAGTGCCAAAAATGTGGGTAATCTAAGGTTTGGATAGCTGGTCTCGGTCTTGCTGCACCCAGACCCCATTCCTCTGGATGACCAAAAATTCAGCAAAACGCTGAAGGCAAGCTATGAAGAAGGCGTAATGCACGTTGAAACAAGAATTAAGCTTCAGCCTAATCATCTTAGTGCGTAATCCCTCAGCAAAATAGCTTGCCCAGTTGAACTAGGTCCCTTCCTCCATAACCTCCCGCATGATACAGGTCTATTCTATGGAAAAGAACTTTCCCTGCGAGAGTGTCTTGGGGAAAGCTCGGGCCCGGAATAGGGGATAAATCATCTTGGCAATCTCTAGTTCAATCTTCTCACAAGGGATCCCCTTAGGCTCCTTCTTGGCCCCTAACCACTCCTCTAGTCATTCCTAACAGGAAAGGCTCCTCTTCGTCTTTTCTTCTATGGGAAGGTCATCAGAGGGGACGCCGAAAAGGTCTACAAAAAGCTGAGCATCAATATCAAAATGTACACGTACGTGATGCACGCGCGTGTAGAAGCGCTCAGCCCTTTCGCTGAAGGAGTTGACCAGGGTTAACATTTCACTGGCGGGGACATCAGGGGTTATGGCCAAAAATAAGTGCATTAGCCTCGCTTAGCGTAGCTTGGTGACCAATGCAACTAGGGCCACCACGTGGCCGAGCCAGCGTTGCGCCTCCTTGATGTTGCCGTAGCGGAAGAAAAGGGTATTCACCTCACGGCTGAAAATTGTAAGGGTAATCTCCCAGGATTCCCTGGCTGAACAATGCAAGACACATGTCAAAAAGAACTATTACGTGACATTCAAAATTCACAATTACACCACGCAACAATAAAATACGTAGCAGTTTTACTAGGTCCAAATGGTAAAGGAAATGGAGGAAGTTTCCTCTGTATGTCCGCAACGGTAAGGGGGGGATCCAAAGTCCAATCTTCATGTAGCCACCCGATATTCTGGCAATTCTTGAAAGCGTCAGCATAACGGGTGGGGTACTCATGAATGTCAAAGCCGATCTGCCCCATAACACCAGCACGTACATTGCTAGTAGAGGTAAATGCCTTTATTGCCGTTTCAGTCCACGTTAAGGTATCACCATCGCCTACTAACTTGTTCTCATGGATAAAAAACCTGTACCATACCACATATGCTTATCTTACACTTTACAAAACTTAGACAATAGACATATAATGACAATACCGCCAATAAAAACCACTTACCCCCCTGAATAATACATCGTGCCTGGTGGGTTCTGGAAATAGGTTGAGACGTGACGGGCCACGAACAAAGTGTTGTATGCATGGTAACAGCTAAACTGAGCCATTTCCCAAATCCAACTTAAGCACCTTAATCCTCTGGCACTAAGTTCGCGGTACTGGGGACAACCAGTGTCGATATCCTCATCTGTCAAGAAAGCCAGAATTCCCTGCATAGAACCCACTAGCAGGTGCTCCAAAATGGCGCCAACGATATCTCCTGATAGGTGTGACCATACAATAATGCTATAATTACGCAGTAAAAACTGTAGAAACTCCAGCGCACCCTTTTGAAACCATATGGTCCTCCCATGCAACCGAGTCTGTGGGGGAGGAACATTAGCTTCGATTGGGTTTATGCAGCATAAAACCCCGACTATATCCAGGACGATTAAGATGGGTCTTAACATGATACTGTACAGAGACAATAATAAACACATCAACGTCTAGATGTAGATTTGCATGCTTAAAATAGAGAAAATCTACAAATTACGCTTAGCTATTCATGCCAAAATCACCTAAACCCTTGCAACAGTACAAGGTTTGTCCCTGACAATGGCGATAGACATAGTCCTAGTGTATAAACCCTCATTTTAACGTGAGGTCCATAGTCTAAAATTTTAAATTTACGCAGGCGATGCTACAAGAATAAACACTGCAAAAGTAACACGAATAAGCAAGGGATGGCCTACCGATTCAAAGGCGTAGGGTCTCTCACTTCGACCACCGCCTGCGAGGTATGTTGTAGGCTCCCTTACACCTCATCAATCTTCACCAATTTGGCATTCTTCCCTCTCACTTTCGGAGCCATTGTTACAGTTCTAACACCTTCACACTTTTGCACCTTTACGCCTTTACAAATGATGCACTCCAATCTTTTGCTCCTCCTTCTTTCTCTCTGTAGCAGCTAAGAATTCAAATTCGTGATAGCAAACAGCCTATTCTAAATGAAAACTGCTTACTTATATGCAAAATTTAACCGACTTGATACCCGATTTTAGCGAGACTTGCCCAAATACTGGTGTCAGTATGAGCTGGAACCCAAGGATCAAGACATTAATTACGTCAGATATCACACGCATTACGGTTCGAAACAACCCTAAACTACCGTATCTTATCTCCTCGTAGTCAGGTCTCATTAATTATAGGCTATTCGCAAAATTTAAAATTCAGTTGGCTTTACGCTCGGTAACATCACGTCACGTCCCATACACTAAACTAAGTGTTATTCGTTAAACACTCATCGCATCAAACTTAATAATCTTTCTAATTACTCTCGTATTTGACAATTTTGTAGGATAATTGACAGATGGACGAGATTTTATCTGCACCGCTAGTTTTAACAAGCTTACACGGTAAAATCATTAGACAACTTGATCCCACACTAATAGAAACTAACCTAGCCCTTAATGACGTAATCATAGCCGCATCGGAAACATCTCCAGACTGGCCAGAGCAATCGATGCGCACGCTAGATCTGGAAGCTGGAGATGTAACCGAAGATCCACTCAACGAAGTCTCTGTGGTTATGCATAGGGGTGAAACTAAAACTCTCAAGGTTAGTTCTCTATTAGACCAAAGGGTACAGGATGACATAAAATAGGTCCTCCAAAATAATATCACGGTGTTTGCATGGTCATATGAGGATATGCCGGGACTAGACCCAAGGTTAATTCAACACAACATAATCCTAGATCCCCATATCAAAGCCGTCAGATAGAAAGCACGAAAGATCAAGCCAGAATTCGTGCTAGCAGTACGTGATGAAATCACTAAACTGTTCCAGGCTAGTTTTATTCGCGCGGTTGATTACTCAGATTGGGTATCTAACATTGTAGTGGTTCCTAAAAAGACTGGGGGAATACACATTTGCATAGACTTCCGGGACTTGAATAAAGCTACAATCAAAGATAACTTTCCATTGTCGAGTATCGATCAATTGGTGGATACAACCATTGGACATGCACTTTTGTCCTTCATGGATGGCTTCTTCGGCTACAATCAAATACGCATCAACCTAGAGCACCAGCTAACAATGACATTCATGACGCCCTGGGGAATCTTTTGTTACACCATGATGCCTTTTGGATTAAAAAACGCTGGAGCGACGTACCAATGAGCCATGACGTACATCTTTAGCGATTACCTCCTAGGGAGACTGAATGATTATTTCGACGATATAGTTATTAAGTCTATAAAGTCAGAGGATCATTCAGAGGATCTGGAGTTAGTCCTTAAAAGATGTTCTAACTACAACCTCCAAATCAACCCAAAAAAGTGTGTGTTCGAAGTCAAAACCGAACACATGCTGGGTTTTGTGGTCTCAGAAACTGGTATATGCATAGATCCCGACAAAGTCAAGGCCATTGTCAAACTGATGCCCCTTACAAGTCTTAAGAAATTGCATAGATTACAGGGGAGGTTACAGTTTATCAGGCGGTTTATCTCGAGATTAACCAACAAATTACACCCTATGCAACATTTGCTTAAAAACTGGGTTAATTTCGAATGGACAGAAGATTGTCAACGTGCGTTTGACAGCTTGAAGCAAGAGCTTCAACGCTTGCCAACAGTTTTCTCGCCGCAAAGGGATCAGCCATTTTACATCTACCTCGTGACTTCATACGTAGCATTAGTTGCATTACTCTGTCAAAGGAGGGATGATGGGTCAGAAGTACCCATCTACTACTTGAGTCATGCTCTATGTGCGCATGAAAAGAGCTACAACGAAGTAGAGCGTAACTGCTTAGCATTAGTATTTACGCTCAAGAAGTGTAGGCATTATCTTTTCTACAGCCAGGTCAACATCATCTATAAAAATAATATTCTTAGGACCATTACGCATAACTTATACGAAAGTAGCAAAATAGCTCGTTGGAAGGCCATCACAACAGAATTCGATCTGCATTACATTGGCCAATCTTCTACAAAAGGCCAAGCGATAGCCAATCAATTAGTAACATCACCTATTGATAGTCAAGCAACCATAGAGCCTGAATTTCTGGACGAACACGTACATAGATTAAGCCCTGTCCTGACAGGCGCCGAAGCAACGTTATACTTCGACGGAGCTTCAACTGTTAGAGGCGGCAGCGCCACTACAGTTATTACATTATCACCTGAGGATGTGCGTCTTCACGCTTATCTCTTGACCTTCCCCTATACAAACAATGTGGCAGAGTACGAGGGGCTCCTCAGAGGATTACTAACTGCCAGCGAACTTGATGTTCGACACCTGGCAATTAGGGGTGATTCGATGCTCGTCATTAATCAGGTCAGAAGAGTCTACGCCTGCAAGGCTGTACACTTATAGCCCTACTACGATATGGCTAAAGATCTTCTGAGGTGGTTCATGACCATCGATGCCCAACACATGCCACGAACTGAGAACACACTGGCCGACGCACTGGCTACACTGGCTTTGAACGTGCCCTCACACCTGCTCGACACTTGTCCCGCATTAATAATAGATTGCACAGAGCCCATCATTTAGGCAGCCCAAATATCTTCTCTGCTCGAGGATAGAACGCCAGAGTGGTACGATAGCATTAAGACTTATCTCTTGCAAGGCGAGCCACCTCATGAATTAACACGCACGCAGAAAGATGCAATCCACAAGCGAGCTAGGCAGTACGTCATCATAGGAGATAGTACTCTTTGTAGACGCTCTTTTAATGGTGTGTTGCTTACTTACGTTAACAAGGGCCAAGCACAACGTATAGTTGGCAAGGTCCACGAGGGACTATGTGGAGGACACGTAGCACCACGGGCTATGGCTTCAAAAATCCGCAACAGATTTTCCATTTTATCTTAGACAACATTGTAACCAGATTTGGTTTCTCGATGACTATCGTGACTAATAACGGGCCACAATTTAGTAGTACGGAAACGAAATCCTTCTGTGATAGCCTCGGCATTAAACAATCTTTTTCCTCATCTTATTACCCATAAGCGAATGGTCAAGCTGAAGCCACGAACAAAGTCATCATCAATCTGCTCAAGAAAATGCTTGACAACAACAAAAGACGGTGGCATGAAAAAATTCTCTATGTGCTATGGGCATATCGTACTACATGTAGGACGGTTACAGACAGCACACCCTATAGCCTAGTCTACGGATCTGAGGCAGTGCTGCCCCTCGAATTGCAAATTCCTTCTCTAAGAATGGTCCTCTCCACGATTATAAATGAGGCTCAACACACCAAGTCTCGGATCATGGATTTAGATTTAGTAGAAGAAAAGCGAATACAGACTCTTGATACAATAGAAAAGTATCAAGACAAGCAGAGGCAAAAGCATCGTCACAATCTTCAGCAGCGTCCGATCAAGAAAAGAGATTTAGTTCTCAAGGTCGTTCACGAACCAGTGGGCAAATTCTCTGCAAACTGGGAGAGCCCTTTCTTGGTAACCAATGCGTATGGCAACGGGGCATTCAAGCTAGCAAATATCGACGGCAACGAGTTACCAAATCCTGTCAATCATATATATCTGAAGCGGTACTACATATAGCTGCATCTCTAGTGTGAACATCAGGTATGGCCATAATCGTCCGCTATGACGCTAAACTAGCGACAACCGTTTGCTACGACGTAAAACTAGCACTACCTTCACGCGTCCTCTATGACGCTAAAATGGCATTGATCATCCGCCATGATGTAAAACTGGCAAGTTGTAACCATCTGCTACGACGTAAAACTAGCAATGTTGTACAGGTCCACCACGACGAAAAACTGGCATCTTTTGCACATGTCCGCCATGACGCTAAACTGGCACTAGCTGTCTGCCATGACACAAAACTAGCACAGGTAAGTATTCGTCTACCGAGACGTAAAACCAGCACAGACTTGTCCCTGGGTCATGAAACAAAACTGACACCCACAGCGCGGTCTGTTGAGACCATAAATCAGCTTCGCCACCATTCGCTATGACGTAAAACTAGCATTTTTCAGTCCGCCCAAACTTTAAACTGGGACCATGGTCTGCTGAGACTTAAAATCAACAACGACAGTCTACCAGGACTTAAAACTGGCACTCATAAGCTACCATCATGCAAATCAAGCAAGCGTGATCATCTCTGTGCAGCCGCAAGACAAACGAAGTGGGATGCTGAGACAGCCCCAGCGTCACTACCTCACTGGCATTCTGTTGATCTCTCGGATGTGCTGAAGGGCATACTACTGACCCCTCGGAGATACCGTCACCGTACCCATTCCAGCAGTGGTACCTCTAAGAGGTTAGTTTTGCCGCCCAGAGCCCCAAAGGTATTCTCATCAATTACAACTTTTGGGATCTCTGCTCATCATCACTATCAGGCTCTAGCTTCACAGATTCATTTGGCTGGTTCCTTACATAACCAGTCAGATGCGCTGAGTCTGATGTGCTTTGGCGGTGATATGCTGGGCCGGGCGTCAAGGGTGAAGACTTAGGCCTCGTGCTATAGTTCCTCCTTCACAGGCCGATCATTTTATCTTGCCTCTAATAGTGCTTGTTTCAACAACCTCGCCCACGATTCGCAAGGACAATGGTATCCTCTGTTCTCTTCTATGGTTGCAGGTTACTTGTTATGAGAACATCGTTCGAAGGTGCGTTCATCTAAGTGGTGTAATGTCGACAGCATTTTGAGATGGCTACCTGAGTTGGCCTGTCCACTCGGGGAGTGCATCCTTGTGTTCCTCGTAATCCTACCCCTAGTCCTTATCACTATCCTTAACTATCCCATTTGCTTCCCTTACACAAAACGTGAAACACTCTCCGCATTTGCATTACACTCAAGTCCATGAACCGGTGTAACGCAACTCGCCTAGTGGACGCACAAAAAAAAAGAGGGGTCGGAAAAATGGGTGAAACACATCTCACTCAGGCCGTGCAGATGCCACACAGTTCATCTACGCAAGCCCCTTCATCCACAAAACGACGGCATAACTCCATGCAAACGCAATCGCAAGAGAATGCCTGAGTGCTTATGCGTGAAGATGCTATCCCCACCACATTTGGGTCTTCCTCGAACCATGTTTGCATCTTCCCTGAACCTATTTCCTCCCGTACCATTCTATCCTCGGATTTCCTTATCCCTGCACCTCTATGTTGATAGGATTATACTTGAGTATCTGTTGATAAACGCTATTGGTACTTTCATCAGTCTGGTGTTTTGTATTCTTTGTCGACGTCTTTTAGGCATGCCCTCTAACCGTCAACAAAGAGGGGCCATTGAAACACCACAGAAATCATGAATCGGCCTAAGGCGAAGATTCACGATTTGGGCGAAAGTTCATGGCAAAATTCCAGAACGTAGAATGAGGCAAAGCGAGGTGAAACGGCGCCCAGCATCAAGTCTCCAAGTTCCTTACAGATTCCAAATTTTACTATGTTTTCTGTCTTTATGCTACATTATGCAACATAACGTAATGACGCTTAGTGTAAAATGGCTTAATATAGTCTGACATCATAAGGTAACTTACTTTAGCAGATTTGGTGAAGCTTAAGGCCTAAGCAGTGTAATATGCGACTTCTCACATATTCTGCTAAGTCTTTTTGTCTAGAGTCGAACTTACGCTCTATTACGCAAGGCAACATAATGAGCTTCAAAAAGGTCAAAGGGAAAGTCCAAAGGAAGCGCGATAGATTAAGCTCCTTGCTTTTGCAGATTGATCACTTTACGCTAGTTACGCTACGCCGCGTACGACAAGCATAATTTACCGACGAGTTGATCCACTTTTACGCTTCACTACGCTTTACTGCGTAAATGAGCGTAAAATAGCTTGACTCACTCTTTCCATGCTTTGTTACGCTCCGTCACGCAACGCAATGTAAACAAATGTAATACAATGTAAAGCTGGCTAGAGCGGTTACACATTTGCTATCCATACGCGCCATACGCTGATGAGCGTATTGTGCGCAATCATGAAGCAGCTGATAGCGTATGTTGCAATTTGACGCGACATAGCCAGTTCGTCAAGTCAGCGGTATCTGGAAAGTTAGGGACATGTGTCATCAAGGCCATGCCTTTTCTGTATGTTGTCAAACTTATAAATACCCTGGTTGGAAAAGAGGAAAGAAGGGACTTTTGGACTTTTTCAGAGTAGAGCGGTAGTTAGCATCTTCAATTCTTGGTAGTTATCATCTCTGAGCAGAAATAATAGACATTTTTCGAGCATTGGCAGCAGGAGCGATCATACCTTTTGGCGAAAATACAGTTCTCCCACCGGCGATCCTTGGCAGTTTTGAGTAGAGGCTACCCAAAGCGAAAAAGATATATCAGAGATCGAGAGATTATCTGGTGAGGTTGGTAAGATCTATTGATCAGACACAGTTGGTTGATAGGCATCAAAGCTTGACCTTCCTTGCACTCCATCTTTGGCTTACAAGGTAGATTAAGCTCTATTCTGCACTCCTTGTTAGACAATTTTTCTTATTATTTTGTGTATATTTCACACAAGATAATTGGAGTCTTCCCATTGTAACTTTTTGTACAAAATACTTAATTTTTCGGGTCAAGGTATAGATCTTGAAATCACGCATTTCGCTTAAATCCGATTCCCTTTTGTCGTGTTAACGTTGTCATTGTTGCAATTTATCTACATCGTTTTCCTCTCCTTTCGCAATTTATCGAATCAAATCGTTCCACGAAACACTTATAATCTTATTCGATTTACTGATTTAGTGAGTTCCTATATGATCAACAAGACCGTTTAGGGCACTGCGGATTCATTTTTCTCCAGCACAGCCCTCGCACGGATCCATGGTTAAGACTATGTACATGGATTTTGTTTGGTATTCCAGCTACCAACATTTTCCATCGTTACAGTGATGAGGGTTGAGCTTACCCTCTCCAATACTATCAAAATCTATGATAATCAACATTGAGATATCCTTCAATAAAATAATTTTTGATAATCACCTAATATCATGTGATGTGATACAAATTGATAGTAGAGTGATAAATTTATTCACTTAATAATATACAAAATTTTATTCCTTTTTTCACTTCTCATGATTGATTCTTATTAGTTGGATAGGATTCCACATATAACTCTATTAGGAAGACCCTTCCTAGCATTAATTAGGCTAGAAATCACCTCATAAATTTTTCTTCATTTGGTGCAAGAGTGTCTTACAAACTCAAGCTCTTGAACTTTCCTAAGTTTTAAAGATCCAAGATGCATTTCATGCATCAAACTCATTCCCTAAATTACTCTTAGATTAGCTTCCATGTTGGTTATACTCTACTATTCTATCCATTTGAAGCTGATTATCCCACCCTCCCCCTATAATTAAACTAGGATATGTTCCATACCTAAGTTAATTAGTTAAATAATTATTAAATAAATGGAAATTACGCTCACCAACAGGATATACCAAAAAGCAAAAATGCTTTGGATTTTATATATCCTTCACTATGTATCAAATACTAGTAATTTAGGCGTTACAAATGTTAATATCCATAATGTTATGCCATAGTAGGGATCTCAACCATTAACACCTATGAAGGGCATAATCGGAAACACATGTAAGACCCTAGAGCAAGAAGGACCAATAGACATAATAGATGATATATCAATAGAAAGTATCAAGGATATAGCCAAAAATATAGAAGTAAAATAGGAATAAATAATACTCTTTAAAGTATGAAGTAACATGAAGCAAAGGACAAAGGAAGCCAAGTAAGGTAAATGGTCAAAAATGAAAGGGAGTAAAATACCTCTTGAGGTTAATCAATCTGCCATGTACAATGTCATATCATAGCTAAAATTTGATAACATAGAGAATAAGTATGAGACATTGCTGCTCCATAGATAGACATTCTACCTATGGAAGGAGGTTCTTGAGGGATGCTAAAAATTATGAGCCTTTTACATTGCTCCAACTATAAGATTTTTGTGGGAGTGTGGCCCTACTCATGATTGAAGGTTCTTGTGGGACCCTATGTTCATATTGGTAATTTGTTTTTCTTAATGGGATTTTCTTCCATTTAATTTCTTTTTATTTTATTGGAAGTAAATAATAAGGCCTTCTTCAATCATGAGGTTCTTGTGGAAGCCAAAGGAATTTTTGAATTTGTTTAATGGATTACTTACATGGACACTGATTAAGTTTCATATGCTTGTATCACCTTTATTTCTAGTCTCAATATGACACACNGAGGATGGCCAGGGCAAGGAGGGGGACGGGGGAAGTTGTTTTTGAATATATTTAATGGGTTTCTTACTTGGATGCTGATTAAGTTTCTCATGCTAGTGTCATATTTATTGTTAGTCCCAATATGACACAACCTTTTCTCCTTATTGACTTATCCAAGAAAGTAATTACTAGAACCATTCATTAATGCTTAAGAACCAAACCTGGTTATTGTTCCTATGATTCATGAAACTTAACAAGCTTAAAGAATATTATAAAGAAGAAAAAAAAAGAGTTAGTTTACATAGTTTATTGGCTTATTTGTGTAAGGCTCACCCTTGTATGGATTTTTTATCTAAACTAACCTATCTTAAGGTAGGAGGAGTTGTCCTTCTCCCTTGCATTCTAAACATGATGCTAATGAATTCTTTAAATTCCAAACTAATAATAGAATTTCCCATTGTCCTCTACATTTTTCAAAGAAAAATTTTTAGATTAAAATATTTCATTTATTATATTAAAGTATCACATAAGAATTTTGTTTAAGGTTACTACCCATGGCCTAGACTTATAACTGAGTCTTTTCATTTCCTCCATTGTCCTTGGGATAATTTGGTTTACCTAGCTCTACTAATTTATCCTCACCTAGTTCCTCAATTTGATGTTGATGGTATAGCTTAATTATTTAGCCATTGACCAAGAATGTAGTTGATAAATCATCAATTGGTGAAATTAAAACACTTCTATTATTATGGGTTTGTACCACTAGATAAGGGCCTTCCCACTGAGTTGTTAACTTTCCTAGAAATTTATGTGTTATACAAAAGGACTTTATCACCTATTTAAAAATGTTTCTTAAAAATATTCTTATCATAAAAACTCTTTATTTCTCTCTTTATAATCTTTTGCTTGTCAAGTGCATGTAGCTACATCTCATCAAGTTCATGTATTTAAATCATTCTAAAGCCATGACATATTTCTTCATCAAAATTTAATTGTTATGCTAATCTTAAAGATTGGTATTTGATTTCTATGAGGAATAATAATTGTTTCCCATAAATCAATTAATAAGGTGAATAGCCTAAACTTGGTTTATATCTAATCCTATAGGCTCAAAGTGCATCTTGTAATTTTTTAGACTAATCTTTCTTCTTAGCACATATGATTTTTATTAATATCTTTAAAATGATTCTATTTGCATTTTCTACTTGACCATTTGTTTGAGGATGATAGGCAATAGCTATCTTATGTTGAATTCCACAAGAATTAAGGAATGTTTCCATTATTCTATTTACAAAATGGGTTCCTTGATCACTTATGGTTGCTCATGGAGTTCTAAGCTATATTAGAATATTTTCCCTAAGAAAAGCTACCACTAATTTAACATCATTTGTTGGGGTGGCTTTAGCTTCTACCAACCTAGTAACTTAGTCTATACAAAGTAGAATGTATTAACATTCATTAGATGGTGGAAATGGTTCTAAAAATTTTATACATGACACATCAAATGGTTTTTATATTAAGATTGGATTTAGTCGCATTTCTTACCATTTTGTTATTTCCCTTATTCATTGGCATTTATTACATTCTTGAACATATTTATGTGTACCTTTAAATTTTGAAGGTCAATAAAATCCACTTTTTAAGGTTTTTATCACAATTCATCTACTATCAAAATCTCCACCTCCAATGTCATCATGACACATATGTAAGATTTCTTATTGCTCATCCTTAGCCACACATCATCTTGCTACATTGTCTTTACATATTTTATAAAGTTATGATTTATTCTAAATGTATTTGGAGATATCTCTTAAGAAAGATTTCTTGTTTTCTTTACTCCATTGGGTTGGGGTTTTCATAGTTGAAGATGTTTCTTAAGAAAGATTTCTTCTTTTCTTTACTCCATTGGGCTAGGGTATTCACAATAGCAAGGTAATTTTCTATATCAGCAAATGAAGGATCTTTCTTTATGGAAAAGAGTTGTTCATCAAGGGAGTCATTATTAAATACTCCTTTCATCCTATTTTCTTCCTTTTTATTCCAATATATAAAGGTTGTCTACCATAACATTTTCTCTACTTCTTTTATCTAAACTATCAAGATCAAAATCTTGGAGTAATAGGAACCATCTCATGATCCTAGCATTTTCTATGTTTTTAGCATCTAAACAATTAATGGATAAATGATCATTATAAAATCTAGTTTCATATCCTATTAAGTAATGTCTAAATTTATCTAAAGCATACATAATGGCCAAGAGTTCTTTTCTTGTAGTTGTGTAATTTACTTGGGCTTGGTCTAGACTTTTAGAGACCTAATAAATGACCCATGGTTTATTCTCTATGTATTGTCCCCAAGACTTTCCCTACAATGGTGTCATTAGCATCACACATCAAATTAAATCAAAAATCCCAATTAGGTGCATTTTGTATAGGGATGGTGATTACTCTTTTCTTTAGTTCCAAGAATGCTTCTTGATCATCATCAGTCCATGTAAAATGAACATCTGTTTCTAAGAGCATGTATAGTGGCTTAGCTATTTTTTGAGAAATCTTTAATAAATCACCTATAATATCCAACATGTCCTAGAAAGAATCAAAGGGTCTTTCAGTTAATTGGAGCTAGGAGTGTAGATATTACTTTTACTTTATCCTCATCCATTCTTATCCCATCTTTAGAAATTACATGTCCTAATACTATACCACTTGTGATCATTAAATGACTCTTTTCCCAACTTAATTTTAAATTTTTATCATTACATCTATCTAATTCTAAGTGTTGTAATGTTTGTTCACAAGTATCCCTATAGACTAAAAAATCATCCATGAATATTACTTCATATTCCTATAACATATTAGAGAATACTAATATCATAGCCCTTTGGAAGATAATAGGTGCATTACAAAGGTCAAAAGGCATTTGACGATAAACAAAAGTTTCATATAGACATGTAAAAGTTTTTTTATGCTAATCATCATGTGCAATGGCTACTTGATTATAACCACTAAACTCATCCAAAAATTAATAGTACTCATGCCCTTCTAATTTCTCCAAAATTTTGTCTATGTAAGGTAAGGGAAATTGATCTTTCTTTGTGTTTTGATTAAGCTTCCTATAATATACACAAACTCACCATTTTCCATCCTTTTTAGGAACTATAGTGATAGGGCTTACACATCCATTATTAGCTATTGGATAAATAATTCCTTCATTTCAAAGCTTTGAGATTTTATCTTTAAAAATTTTTTTATGGCTAGATTAATTCATCTAGAGGGAATTCTTACTGGTTTCACATTATCTTCTAGATAGATGTGATGTTGGCATATGTTGGGTAAGATTCCTTGATGGAGGTCCTCATAACTCCATGCAAATGCCTTAGACTTCCTTTGTAAAAATTCTAATAATTTTTCTTCTTGCTCATTAGAAAGTTGGGTATTTATTGTTAAAGGTTTATTTTGATCAAGGAAAATGAACTTAAGTGTACTAGGTAGTTCTCCAAGATCAAAAGAATCATTATTTGGTGGCTGACTTATTTCTTCGATATTTCCTATTTCCAACTTCACCATTTGATCAAGAAGATATTTTTGTTCTTTTATAGAGAAATCTAAAGGTCCTTACTCAAATTTTTTTAATACTAGTGTTTCCCAATCGTATGCCATTGTTGATGTGGGCATTATGTAGAGCATTCTTACTTCTTTTATATCTTGATTCAATTGGTTCTCTTGTGCTCTATAATATATATTAAGGATGAAATTAAGATTAGAAAAAGATAATTTGAGTTGCCCTAATCTACAATTTATTACCACATCAACTATTTCTTATGATGGGGAAACAATATAGATCTTTTACTTCCAACAAAAAAAAAATCAACTAGGTATTTTCCTTTTTCAACCTCCAGTATTAAACCTTTCACTACTCCTATGGGTTTTACATTGAAGCCATTGGCCAAAGATATTGTCATAATTACCTTCCTTATTTCCTCTAAATCAAGTGACCTAACCATTTCAAGTGGCATAATATTGATGCCAGCTCCTCAATCCAATATGGCATTCTCAATATTCTATCCATTTATCTTAATTGGAATTGTGGGAAGCCTTGTATCTTGGTATTTTGGAACTTCTTGGCTTTTAAAAGTTGAGACAAATTATCAACCAAATAAAATTGCCTAGGAATCTTTTATTTTCTCTTTTTTGTACATAATTCTCTTAAGTATTTAGCATAGAGAGATGTATTTTTTATCGTTTGTTCTAAAGGAATATGCAAATATAAATTATTAATCATTTTTTCTATATGGGCTTTGGTTGTAAATTCTTCTTTCAATCTTTTAGTGAAAGGAGGTTAAACTATTTACTTAGGTAAAGATGAAGAGGTTAATGGTTGTTTCTTTTTCTTATTGGTTGATTGCTTTCCTTCTTATTTATTACATGTGGTTGATCCTTTTCTTATGTCTCAACTTCTTGAAAGCTAACCTTTTTTTGGAGTCTAGGCCCAATAGTATTTCTACTCCTAGGGATGATGGAATGAAACTATTCCTTACCCTTCCTTTAGGATGTAGGATTTTGCTCAAATTGATAAGGTAATTTGTTCTTTGTAAGATCTAGGAATCATCTCCTTGTTTCATTTAAGAATTACCTACCTTCTTCAATGAATGAAGTAAGAATTTGAGTTATTTTATCCAAGTGTTCACTAGTTACACTCTTCAATGCTCTATAATATTTTTCATGATATTGCTATTGAAAAGGTGGTCTTTATTGGAAGATGATTGTTGTTTGGCTTCTATATTGTTGAAAAGCCTTCACTGATAATTGTACTTCCTCATGATAATATGCTAAGTCTGGACAAGTGATGCAATGATGTTATTGGCTACCACAAAGATGACATACTTCACTTTGCACCACATAAGCCTATTTCTTTATTAAACGTGTCAACTCATCCACTTTTTTATTTAATTTTTTAGTTTGTTGAGTCATGCCCTACATGATGTTAGGTTTTGGCCATCTCTTATTTTGATCAACTAATGAATCTATTATCATCCAACAACCCTTTGATGTTATGTTCAATATATTTCTACCACATGCAAAGTCAAAATTAAGCCCACAATATGGTACTATGCCTTCTACAAAGATTTGGATAAGTTGATAAGCTAGTAATCAATGGTTAGGATTTTTTAACCAAAATCCTTTGAACCTATCAAAATTACTCTCATATTCCTCATCGTCTTGTTATATAAAACTCATTAGTTTCTTTCTTAATGAGTAGAACCTATCATTGGAAAGAAATCTTTGGAAAGAACCTTTCATTTAACAATTGAACTTCTCTTTAGCACATTTATGGGCAACCAATCCTAAGAGCTTAAAAATTGATTTAGTTACCCCTAAAATTACTACATTAATCACAACTTTTTTTACATTTTCTTCAATTTGGGAAATTAGGGGGGATTATTCTTGGGATTGTACTTTTTCCTTGTTTTTAATTTTTTTCATACAAGAAAACCAATTAAAAGAAACCATTTCTAAAACTACTTAACAAAAGAAAATGGAAATGAAAATAATGCATACCTTTTTAGAAGTTATAAATCTATAAAATAAATCTAAAAACATATATAACCCTTAATGATGAGTAACTCTATTGACATCCCTGGCAATGACACCAAATTGTTGAGCCAACCAAAGTTTGATCTCGAGTTACCTTCGTTGTAGAGATGTCACCTCATCAATGACTAACCCATGAGTCATATCTAGGGAGGAATGGTTCAAAGTCAAAAAGATCATCAAGACAATAAATTATTAGATTCAAATTCAATTGAAACTCCACATTTATGGCTATTACTTATAAGTAAAATCAAAGTCTTCACCCTAACTTCTAATCTTAGGTTCAAAGGTGAAAACAAATGATTCAACCAAATTAAAAGCATATAATATTAACATAAATTTCAAAAGGTTACAAAGGATATGTTACCTAATTTGTGACCCTACTCTACTATCTTTACAATGTAGAAACTTCACAACCTCATAAGAAGTTAATGGTTGTTAATTATCACAATCTCTCAAAAATCCTCCTCAAAAAATTTCAATATAGGAACTCAAGAAGGGATTCAATTTGGCATGCATTTCTTGGAGTTTGACTAGAAAAGGCCCCTATTAAACATTTGACTTCCTCCTTTATATTGAAGAAGACTTGACCAAAATTAGGAAAATATAATTATCTAGAAAATTGATTTGCATCAAAGAATTCAATGTCAATTAGTTACAAAATATCGAACTATATCACTATCATTGTGTTCTTCGATGACCAATTTAAATTACCCTAGTGATGCAAATTGATATCTTAATCCTTTGGCAAGGTACTTTCTCCTGTAATTCAATGATATTAATCCTTGTTATGCTAGCTACAAAGATCAATATGTTTTAGATCAATTTCCACCAATCTCACGATGACCTATGATAAGAAAGAGTTAATAAAGAAATTAGTACTTATCAATAGTTATGACAAAAATTGATGATCTTCAATAAGGTAAAATAGTAACAAAAATAAAAAAATTAAGTCTTTAATAAGTTAAAAACTGGAAAAATTGGGGGTTCAACAAGGCCCCCAACTAGACTCTAGCTAGTGCTTGGCCAACTAAGTTGATTAAATATATAAATTTCCCAATAAATATGAACTGCTAACCTGCATAACACCACTAATAAAATAGCTAGCCAAAATAGTGAAACTAAAATTTGATATATATTGGCATAATTTTCCCACCTGTATCCTTCTACAAAGAGAAGTCAAACTATATCATATTATATTTGGATGATTATATATGTATAAAAAAATAAAAACAAACATTAACCATTAATCATCCATCATAGTTTCAATTTAAAAATGAAAATTAAATTGTTCATGTATCACCATAATGTCTACATAGCCATACAAACAAACAAGAATAAGATAAAAATGAGACAAGGATCAATCCTCTTATCCTCTCTCCACCTCCTGTCTTCTTTGAAATGAAAGGACTCTACCCCTTCATCATCATCCTGGATTTGAGGGTGGACATGTTTTTGAATGTCTGCCATCCTCTTATCCATGGTGATGAGGGTTGAGCTAACCATCTCTAACACTATCAAAATCTCCTATTCGATAGATTGAATCTTTTGAAGCTAGTTGTAGACCTCCATTTTAAACTCTTGAACTTCACTAGCTTCAAGTGACAAGGAATAGCCTTAGTTATCTAATTCATTGACAAATGATCCATCCTTTATATAAATCTTTAGGAAATGGATGAAGGTGTCCTTCTTGAGGACTATAACGTGCACCTTCATGCCCATTTGAAGCTCTAGTACCCCACACTTTTGAAGAATGGTAGAGATGAGGAATTAAAATTCAAGCTTCAAGGAATCTTCATTATAATGATAAATAAGATACTAGATCGAGAGGTAAGAAAAATTTTCTTTCTTACCTAACTTCAAAAAATTTATCACATGAAGTGTAGGATTGATCACATAGGTTGTGTGTGTGGATGGTAGAACACTTGTAATGATTATCTATGATATTACATGGTGTTCTAGGCAAAGGTTTACAAAATGTAAACCTTATTCCTATAGCTACCCAAAGTTTGATTTACTAATGAATTAGTGAAAGAAAGTGTGCTTCTCTTTTGTGCTAACCTTATATCCAAAGTCATCCCCCATAGCTAATAATCTGAACCACTTCGGAAGCCTAAACACCATCACTTTTACACATGTCTTCTTGACAAAGGAGATCAAATAATTCTTTGAGGGATCGAACTTCATGAGGTGTGTTGGTTGAGGTTCCTATAGAATTCCAAGACCTCTTCTTGTATGAACCAATACATGGAGAGTCGAATAAAGGTCCCACATCCCATTATCTTCAACTACTACCATACCATGACATCCATGTGGTCAAACCACTCAAAGTAATTAGTCTCATGGTGCCATGGAATAATTTTTAGGAATTCACTCCTAGATGCCTATAATATAAGAAAAAGATTAAACATATTGAAATTACTAGCTATCTCTTTGGTAAACCCCATGCTTGGCTTCACCTATTCCTTTGCACTAGAGAATTTATCCATTTTATACCAGGGTAAGAGTTGCATAGGAGAGAAAAAAAATTTATCATTCCATTATTAATCTAAAAAAAATCATTTTTGGTGGGTAAGTAAGCCTTAATTTGCAAAAGAAACAATGGATCTTTCACTTTTAGACCCCACTCTTTGGCTATGTTCCCTCATTAAGTAGGCACTACTCATTCAACTAGAAATAGAGAAGAAATTGGAGGCCCTAATCTAGAGATAAATCAGAGGCCCTAACTATAGCAAGGATTTTTGATAATGGTTATCTCCCGTATGAGGTGGTGGATTTATACCACCCAGTACCTTAATATTACATTTATTTTATTTTTTGTATTTCAAAAATATCAATTTTCATCGCAATATCAATCTGGATAGATACAAATTGGGTTAGACTTCATAAAAAAATCAATATAGATCAATATATAGTGTTCAAGCTTCTAATATATCAATTTTCATCAATACAATCAACATGAATCAATATCTCTAAACAACATATCAAACTTTGTTAAGGCCATCCTATTCAAACATAAGATATATAGAAAAATTTGATCTTCATCAATCCATATTAATTAAATCAATATGAATCAATATCCTTGTTGTTTCACATCTCCATTTAAATTGATAAAATAGATAATTATATTGATAACTTGAATTTTGTTTTACATCCTATCAATTCATATTGTGAGAATCTATATACCTCAAGTTTACTTTTAACAAGATATCAAACCCACAATGTGTCTTGATATGGCCAATTCTAGAAATTTTAAGTTTCTAGAACTAACATCTATGAATATCAATGTCATGATATCATTCAATAAAATAATTTGTGATAATTGTCTAACATCATGTGATGTAATACAAATCAATTGTAGAGTGATAAATTTATTCACTTAATAATATACAAAGTTTTATTCCTTTTTCAACTTCTCATGGTTGATTCTTATTATTTGGGTAGGATTCCATATATAACTCTATTAGGAAGATCCTTCCTAGCATTAATTGGGCTAGACATCAACTCACAAGGTTTGCTTCATTTGGTGCAAGAATGTCTTACAAACTCAAGGTCTTGACCTTTCCTAGGTTTTAACAATCTGAGATGCATTTCTTACATCAAACTCATTCCCTAACTTGCTCTTGGATTAGCTTCAATGTTGGTTATACCCTACTATCCTATCCATTTGAAGTTGGTTATCTTCCTCCCCCTTAATTAAACTAGGATATGTCCCATACCTAGGTTGATTAGTTAAATGATTATTAAATAAATGGAAACTGGGATGGCCAAGAATATATACCAAAAAGGAAAATTATCATGGGTTTTATATATCCTTCAATATTTATGGAATACTAGTAGATTTGGGCCTTGTAAATGTTAGTATCCATAATGCTCCGCCATAGTAGGAATCTCAACCACTAGTACCTATGAAGGACATAATGGGAAACACATGTAAGACACTCAAGCTGGAAGGACCAGTAAACATAAAAGATGGTATCTCAATAGAAAGTAGGAGGGATATAGCTAAAAATATAGAAGCAAAATACGAATAAACAATACTTTTTAAATCATGAAGTAACATGAAGCAAAGGACAAAATAAGCAAAGGTAAATGGTCAAAAATAAAAGGAAGTAGTAAAATACCTCTTGAGATAAGTCAATACACCTTGTCCAGTGTCATACCCTAGCTTAAATGTGATACCATATAGAATAAGTATGAGAAATTTCTACTTCACCCATGGACACTCTACTTACAAAAGGAGGTTCATGAGGGATGTTGAAATTGTGAGCCTTTTACATCACTCCAACCATAAGGTTCTTGTGGGAGTGTGGCCTTGCTCATGATTGAAGGTTCTTGTGGGACCCTATTCTCATATTGACATTTTTTTCTTTTTTCTATTTTTTAACTTTGATTTTCTTTCTATTCTTTTTTATTTTTATTTTATTTTATTGGAAGTAGATAATAAGGCCTTCTTCAATCATGAGGTTCTTATGGGGCCAAAAAATATTTTTGAATCTATTTAATGGGTTGCTCACTTGGATGCTAATTAAGTTTCTCATGTTGGTATCACCTTTACTACTAGTTCCAATATGACACACACTTTTCTCCTTATTAACTTATCCAAGAAAGTAATTACTAGAACCATTCAATAATGCTCAAGAGCCAAACCTAGTTATTGCTCCTATGATTTATGAAACTTATAAGACTTAAATAATATTGTAATGAAGAAAAACAAAAAGAGTTCTTTTACATAGTTTATTGGCTTAGTAGTATAAGGCTCACCCTTAGATGGATTTTGGATTTAGATTGACCTATCTCAAGGTAGGGGAAGTTGTCCTTCTCCCTTGCATTGCAAAAATGATGCTAATGAATTATTTAAAGTTGCAACTAACAATAGAATTTTTTATTGTCCTCTAAAGTTTTCAAGGTAAAATTTGTAGATTAAAATATTTCATTTATTATATTATAGTATTACATAAGGCATTTGTTGATGGTTACTACCCATGGCCTAAACTTCTAATTGAGCCTTTTTATTTCCTCCATCATCCTTGAGATAAGTTGGTTCACCTAGCTCTAATATTTCTTCTTCACCTTGATCCTCAATTTGATTCTAATGAGATATCATAATTCTTTATGCATTGACCAAAAATGTAGTTGATAAATCATCAATAGGTGAAGTTAAAACACTTTCATTATTGTGGGGTTATACCACTAAATAAGGGCCTTTCCACTAAGTCGTTAATTTCACTTGAAATTTATGTAGTCTCATGTTACACAAAAAATCTTTAGTTATCCAAAGAAAACCTCACTTAATCTTACAAGATGTTGAGCTACAAATAAAATTATATGACCATAAAACTTTTAATGGATATTGATTTGAATTACCTCAAGGTGGGATCAATGTACAAAATCTCACAAGGTGGGGTTTGGTAATTGATGAGGGGCGAGGTACCCCTATGCTCAACCATATGAATATGAGCATTTCATGCACGATCCAGTTGAATTTTAAGGACTAAGTGCTTATGCACCCTTGTGGAACAAGGACGAGTTGGTTGATCATTGTCTTCCAAAGCTTACCTGAATGTCATGATTGTATGGTTAAGTAAGCTTGAGGCATATGATTTTTATAGCTTTTATGTTTTTATGTTTTGCACTGGTAGGGAAGGAGAGAGAGATAACTAAGTGACTAATTTAACTTAACTACTAATTAACTAGGCTTTAACTAATCCTAATACTAGTATCAATTCTCACTTTCCGTACACATCCTAAACTAGTGCAACACTACTAAGATTACCAAATGCTAATTGTTACTGCGTTACCAAGTGTTACATGCATGCTCGAAGTGATCATACTATGTAATTTAACAATTTTCTTAATTGATCAAAATGAATTACTACACTAATAACATAAATGTAAAGTGCATAAAATAAAATAAATGCATAAGAAAACAAATCTCAAGTGCTACAAGGATGAATTAAAGAGCTCGTCTTTATTGCTGTATGTAAGGTGTGCTCAGGTACATAATTCTTGAATAAATATCCATCCACACTTTGACCTCCTGCTGTGGGCACTTGGAAAATACTCTAACTTTCAAACAGACTACAAGATTTTTGCTACTTGACTGGTAAAAGACTTCTTCCCAATTATGCACCTGGGCACTGTATTTATAGGCTTGGGAGAAACTACTCTAATAATTAGAGTAATTGCTGTAATAATTGGAATAACTGCTAAAGCAACTGCTAGAGTAACCACTCTAATAATTAGAATAACTACTAAAGTAACTGCTAGAATAACCACTCTAATAATTAGAATAACTGCTAAAGTAACCACTCTAATAATTAGAATAACTACTAGAGTAACCACTCTCATCATACCCCCACGATTGAATGAAAACTTATCCTTGAGTTCCTTACAAAATATTGGGAAGGTATCATATTATTAACTAACTGACAACTGATTGTGGAATGGGATGACAGACTCAATGTGCCTAGTGAATGGATCAATAAGAATATTACAAAATTAGTGTTCATGACCATTGTGGTGAACACTTATACATAAATGACATCCAAGCCTTATTTGGCAGCTTGAAGAGAAAGAGAGAGAAAGAAGATGAAACGTGTTGCAACCAATGTCAAGATTGCACTTATGATTGTTTACCCATAGCCACGCCACCAGACTTGCTCCTTTTGTAAACACTCCAGTCCTAGTCCATCTTGAGTGCTTCCTCCAAGCCCAGTCCATTATTTGTATGATCACCATATGCACAGACAACATAGTCACAAATGAGAAAGGATAGATAAACCACAATGTAGTTGATACCTTGCCTCGATATGAAGTGCATTGGCTAAGTTGTGGTTATGGCAGAAACTAGTTTAGAGATTTTTCACTGGTGACTACCCTAGGTATAGGGGTTAGGTAAACAATAGAATGGAAAAAAATAAAAAATTTGTGCCAGGGCCCCCATGACTAAGCATGAACCTCTGGTAGCTATAAGATGGAAAAACATGAGCAACAAGAAAGATGAAAAATTTCAATGGAAACACCAATAAAATGGATGTCATGGATGGGGATGAAACAAAAAATGATTGATTGCAGGAAATTTTTAAGGGAAAGAAGCTAATAATTGCACCAAAAATAAATGCTAGTGGATCCCTGCCAAAGCAGGCTCATGCCCTTTATGCTTTGACAAACCCACAAACCAAAGAGTTCGTAGGATCTAGGAATGCCATTTGGAAGAAAGAGTTAAAAACTTACCCACAAGAATTTACCAAAGAAAAACAATGCATCAAACCAGAACAGACTAATGATAAAACTGACAATGAGGTGGAAAATGGGAAGAAAGATGGAGAGGAGAGAATGGAATGGAATCCCAAGAACAAGATTGTGTAAAGCCCCTTATGTATTTCATGGTTAAGATAACTGAGTAGAACTCATCCCAAATCCAAACTCAAACCAACAACATTCAGTGACCTCACATCAATACAATTGACCAATCCATCCACTTGAAGCAACAAGAATGCTTCCACAAAAGTCACCACCATTTCGAAGAGAGCGACATGGAGAAGAAAAAAGTGAGAAAAGACCTTAGTTAGAGGGAACCTTTAGGCATGGGTAACATGTCTTTCCAATTCCATAACTAGTGCTTGTAGCCCATATTGCTTTATTATGTCTAAGGCGTGTGCATTAAATTCGTACCTTTTTCTCTTTTCTCTCTCTCTTTTTTTTGATGTTTATGCATGAGAACCACACCATACAAAGACTTATTTTTATTCACTCAGCTTCCTAATATTTGAACAATGTTAGAATGCCAGAAAACCTAAGAAAAAGCATCCAAGCACATAAGAGAATGACCAACACCAATGCATCGAATCCCCTTGACGTCACACCCTTTTCATCCTTTGAGTCTTTCCTTGGTTTGAAAAATATCCAGCCACCAATTCATTAACAAGTTTGCTCAGAAAAAGGGGACTGTATAGTTCCAAGCCAAAGGAGACTATAGAGTTCTATGGATGAGTGGACAGTGTGGACTCATTGCTTGTTTTACCAAAAGAACCATACCTTAATATCAGCATCATAATTCAAAGGTAAAAACCAAACATTTGCAATTAATATGATATAGTTCAAACCACCATCATGAGCACTTATTGGATGATAATAAAGGTAAATCAAGCAAACAAAGAAATAGTAAAAATATGAACGATGGTGTAAAAAAGAATAAGAAAAGTTGAAAAAATATGTAAAAAAAAATTCAAAAAGAACTAAGGGCATAAAATGGTTAGCATAGGTGGCCATCTCCCCCATGACTAAGTTGGAAGGAGGAGATCCAAAATAGTGAGCAGGGTTGTCCATCAAGAGAGGTAGCATGTGTACTAGTTGTCCTAAGCTCCTAGAAAGGTTTGGTTTGTTGCACATTGACCAAAATTTTCTTATTCGGGCTCTCAGGTTTGTATATTTTCATGGCCTCTAAAGGAAAAGTTGCATAAATAATATAAGGTCCTTCCCAAAGTGTTTGAAATTTAGTACATTGTGGCACATGTGTGGGATTCCAGTAGAGAATCTTACCTCCTAGTTGATATTTAACTTTCCTAATTCTTAGGTCATGACATTTTTTATTGAAGGCCTTGTGCAATTCATTAGATGACAAGGTAGCTAATCAATTTTCATCTAGGAAGTTAAGGGTTACTAACCATTATTTCTATGCTACATCAAAGTCAACGTTGAGGTCACATGCTGTGGATAATGTATGGAGCTTAGTTTGAATGGGAAGCATTGGTAATTTACTGTACACTAACTCATAAGGAGAGTAGCCTATAGGGAGTTTCCATGTGGAGCGGTATGCCCAAAGATCATCATTCAGTTTAGTGCTCCAATCTCGCCTAAACTTGATAATGGTTCTTGTCAATATCTTCGTAATAACTTCTTCTTGACCATTCACTTGGGGGTGGTATGGTGTAGTCAATTTATGCTCAACCCCTAAGCGTTGCATTAATTTCTGAAAAGTTGCACCTGTGAAGTAAGTACCATTGTCTAAAATAAGTGCATGTGGCATACCAAACCTATTTATTATTTGTTTTTGAACAAATCATGCAACTCTAGATGATGTACAATCTTTAACAATAGTTTCTTTGGCCCATTTTGTTAGGTAATCAATGGCAACAATAATATAAGCTTCTCCATTGGACATTGGTATAATTGACCCCATAAAATCAATTCCCCAACTGTCGAAGGGTTCTAATGGTTGAATCCCTTGTTGCAGACCCTCCATTCTAGTAGTCATTGCCCCATCACGTTGATAGTGCTCACAAGATTGGATGAAATGATGGGTGTCCCAAAATAATGTAGGCCAATAATATCTTGCAAGTAGGATATTAATGGTTGTTCATCTCCCAACATAATGACCCCCACAAGGACCCTCATGAGTGTCTTGGAGAACTCGTAGTTGATCTATATTGGGAACACACTATCGAACTAAGCCATTGAGATACACTTTGTAATGTTGCCCATTGATCTCCATAAAGTACTTGGCTCAGTCAAGAAACTGTTGTTTCTTCTTAGCGTTTAACTCTTGTGGTGTTTGTTGGGTGAGGAGATACCTAAGAATGCTACTGTACTAGTTTTTCTCCATGGGTGATTAATTATTCACTACACCAGCAAAGAGGAATTCATTAGAGAAATGATTAAAAATTGAATACTCATCCTCTTTGTTGTCCCATCACAACCAAGATAAATGATCAGCAACTACATTCTTGATGCCATTACAATTTATCATCGTTAAATTGAACTCTTGTAAGATTACAAGCCATCATATGATACGAGGGCTTACCATTGGCTTATTCATGAGGAACCATATTGCACTATGATCTATATGTATATATACTTTATATCCCAATATATAGTGTCTAAACTTTTCTAGTGCAAACACTATAGTCATTAATTCTTTCTTTATGGTAGTGTACTTAAGTTGTGCACTAGTGATGCTTCTACTTAGAAAGTGGATGTAATAAGGATGCTTCTGGTCATCTAACTATATAGGTATAGCTCCTAAAGCATATTTGGATGCATCAATCATGATATGGAATGGTTTGAACCAGTCAGAAGCTTGTAGAATGGGTGTTTCTACTAGCTTCTATTTTAGAGTTTGGAAATCTAATTCGCATTCCCTAGTCCACTCAAAAGGTACATCCTTTTTTGTTCATTCCACCAATGATTTGGCATGCTTTGAAGAGTTCTCAATAAATCTCCTATAGTAGCCAATATGTCCAAGGAATGACCAAATATATTTGATAGTTTTTGGTTGATGGGTAATTCCTTGGATAATTTTTATTTTCTTGAGGTCTACCTCTATCCCTATGTGTAAGATTTTGTGTCCTAGTACTATGCCTTCTTGGACCATCAAATGGCTTTTCTACAAGTTGAGCCTCAAATTAGTTTCTACACATCTTTTTAACACTTGCTCCAACCAGTCCAAGGCTTGATCAAAGTTTGCTCCATAAGTGGAGAAGTCATCCATAAAGACCTCCATTCCATTTCCATTCTACTATTGAAATATGCTTAGAACTAGTCATTGAAATGTTGTAGGGGCATTGCACAAGCCAAATGACATCTATTTTTATGTGAATGTTCCTCAAGGTCTAGTGAACATAGTCTTGGCTTGGTCTTCTGGGGCTATTTATATTTGGTTATATCTGCTATATCCATCTAGAAAACTATAATAGCGATGGCCTGCAATGGTGTTTAAGACTTGGTCAAAAAATGGCAATGGAAAGTGATCTTTGAATGTTGCCATATTTAGTAGCTTACAATCTATGCACACCCTCCATTTTCCTCCTTTTTTAGGCACAATAACTAAGGGGCTAACCCATTTTCTATCAACAATGGGGTATACCCAGCCTTGAGAAGTTGTTCGATTTCTTACTTAACTACTTACTTTAGCTTAGGGTTCAATCGCCTCTATGATTGTCTTCAAGGCTTCATGGAGGGGTCAATGTAAATTCTATGTTGGCATATCTTAGGATCTATTCAAGTTAATTTGGGATATGACCAAGCAAAGGATTTCGACCATTTATTTATTACCTTCAGCAATTCTTCTTTCTATTGAGGAGCAAGCTTAGTGTTGATAATTACCATTTTTTCATTTTTAAGAAATGTGTATTCGATATCGATGGGCAATGGTTTAAGCTCAAGGGGCTCCTACTTAAATTTCTCAGGGATTTCCAACTTTCTCCAATTAATATTTTCAAGGTTTAGACTTGGAAGTTGGTGGTGGACTTGCTCTAATGTGTCTATGCTATCAATATAAGCACAATTCAAACCCTCAGTTGGTTTCATGCATATGAGTGAACTACTTTCTTGATAAGCTGTCAGCCACTGGGTGTCTTCCTATCATGTGGTTGCTACATATATGCATCTTTTTATGTTAATCACTTGTGCACACTAATTGCATGTAGGCAATGTCAAACTTTGCACAGACCATAACCTCTGCATAAAATTACACCCTATGTTACTATATGCGATGCACAAAAATTTCTTCTTCCCAATCTTTCCAAATGTATTTTCCTTTGATATTTCTAGGGAGAGATCATGGATTTCTAATCATGCATTGATGGTGCTTATCCATGTTCTTCCCATTATGATTGGGAAGTCCCCCTTATGGTTGTTTACCTGAATCACTAGGAAGTCAACTAGGTATGACCATCCACAAACAGTGGTAACAATGTCTTCCACTAGTCCCAATGGGATAGTGATGGATTGGTCAGCCAACTTTAGATACATGTTATTTTTCAATGGAGGCAAGTTCCAGGCCTGATACATTTCTTGAGAAATCAAGTTGACATAGGAACCTAAATCCAAAACATCCTTGCACAATGCATTTCTAGTAATTTGTAAGTATATTAGAGGACTTCTAGGATCAGAGAATTTCTTGGGAAGGTGTCCAAATTTGATCCAATCAATGATGACATGTGTTAGCATGATCATATGCATTGAGTGCAGTGGTTGAGTTTAAGGAGGCTTCGAAGTTTTGATTAATACTAAGGTGTCTAAGGAATTAGGCACTTGTGATTGCAAGGGCTTCGTTGGTCTATTGGTTCTAAAGAAAGGTCTTTTTCTCATGTGGTTGTTGGAACCAATAGTAGGTTGAGAGTTAACAACCCTTGTGGCATTACATTGTTGCAGCTAGGTAGGGATTTCACCCTACATAGTTGGAGCAGGTGGTAGTGGATCTATTGCTAGAAGAGATGCGACCAGATGAGAAGGATGATATTCTTGTAGAATATCACCCCTAGAAGAGGGAGTCCCATAATACTCACGAGCTTGGTTATAAGGTTGAGAGGTGATGTGACAAGTAGCATCATGTGGGGAGATCGGCTGCTGCACATAATATCCATATGGGTTAGGTTGTTGGTAAGGATATTGTTGCCTTGGTGGTGGCATTCCCCATGATTGTGGGTGCTTTCATTATTGATATTGCTTAATCGGTTGTGGTGGAGTTCCACTTGGATAATATGTTAAGGGTTGGTGGAACTGTCTTAGGTTACCTTGGGGTTAAGGTAACCTTCAGGGTGCTTGTCGTTTGTTCAATCGTGGGTTGAGTGCATACACCGCCAGACTCTTGCAAATGTGAGATTATAGGGCAACATCCCTTAGGATGGTGATATTGACATATTTCACATCCACTATCATTATCTGTTTCTGAGTCCATAACCTCTTTAATGATGGCAAATTTTCCCTTACCCTTGCTACGTGCAGGTTAAACTTCTCTCTTTTTTCTTTTTTCGTGATCACTACCTTGATCTCTAGACTCCTCTACTATTTTAAGAATAGTTTGAAATATATTGTCTAGGGAATTCCACATTTGTTCTACCTTTGTTGAAACTTTTTCTGTCATCTTTTGGATAGGAGAAGTTTTTCTATTCACCATCTATTCAAGTGGTGACTCTTCTTCATCCTCACAAAATCTTACTCCCCTCTTCTAAAGGGAAGGATCTCAGTTATACTTTTCCACACTTTTTCTCTTCCATAGATCACCTTTTTCCTTAACAAATTGCTCCAATAGTCTTTGGATTTGATGGGACCTAAGCTCGGATAGTCTCCCTTGGGCATAAATCCCAAGGATTCTTCTCGTTTCATGCCTAAGCCTACCCACAAGATGGCACAGTTGATCCCTTTGTGAATAACCATGGCTAGGACAACGATGTAATAGTGCATAGTATCGGCCCATGGTAGCATCTAAGGGTTCATGTCCTCCTTATTTCCAGCCTTGGATTTTCTTTCGCAAGTTAGATACTTAGGAGTATGTTTGGTACTTGTCATTAAATAGTTTTAACATAGTATGCCACTTACGAATAGATTCCGATTCTAAAGACTAGTACCAACTTTTCACTTCTTCAACTAGTGTTTGTGAAAAAAAATTAAGTTTTTGCCATTCATTCTCTATATTTTGTAAGGCACATGCATCATAGAATTATTGTAAGTGATTCTAAGGATCAGTGTTGTATCCCCCTTCAAATCATGGGATATTGTTCATATCTAATCTCCTGATCCTACTATCTTTCTGGTGCCTTTTTGGAATTCTAACAGCCTTAGTTGTGTCCAACATACTTCAAGTAGTGAGTAGAGCTTCAACATGATCATCTCGTCCATGGCATCTATGATTCCTATGTTGTTCCCTACTCTCCCTTCTTCTATGTTGTGACTCTCTAGAGTGCCCTCATCCCCTTTCCTAGATGTTTTGTCTATGACTTTCACTTTGCCTACCTTTATCCCCATTATCTTTTTCTTTATGACTACATCTAGATACTAAAGGAGAGGATGAAGGAGATGATGAAGGTGAAGAGGAAGGAGAACCATCACCATGACAATGTCTACTACCTTCTCTTAGGTAGTCTCGGCCTCGATCGTAATTGTGATTAGAATGTTTGTCTTCATCATGTGTCCCTATCCCTTTCTTAGACCCTTTGTGCCCATGGGTATCAGAACTTGGGTTATGAATAGTGGAGTGAAGATTCTAATACACACCCCTTGGCCAAAGTCAAGGAGAGGAACATCGTTGTATGGGTGATTGCTTAAGGTAGGTTCACCATCCTCATTTTCACTTAAGACATGGGGAACATCCTGGGACTACTTACCCTTCAAAGACTTATGATGTCTCTCCTATTGCAAGTTCCATTGACATTGTGCCTCCATGGGATGGTATTCTCTCGATTCATAGCCTTGCACAATGTATTTTTCATGTAAGGGCTGCATGCCAATTCATGTGAGAGCACAAAGAAGCATGGATGGGACTGAACGATCAGGAGGTAACACTATGTTACCTTCTAAGTCTTGCCAACGCAATTGTTCATCTTGATGGAGGATAAAAGTAAAGTCTGGTACATACTCATCAGGATGAATATATACCACTTAAACTTGTTAAGGGACTAGTAGATCAACGTCATGTGTATTACACCACTGATTGTTTCCCATTTTAGACCTAGGCGGTGAAGCGCTTTTGTATGAAGAAGGAGAAATACTTGTTTATTCAATGTGTAATGTATTCTTGTTTATTATTTTCTTAACCAACCCTAAAGGTTCATTCCAATGATGTCAATGATTTCCTAAGTTCTAGTTAGCGCACAAACAACTAAGTCCCTGACAACGGTGCCAATTTTGAACAGCGAGGTGCCCCTACACTCAACCATACAAATATGAGCATTTCACGCACAATTTGGTCGAATTATAAGGACTAAGTGCTTATGCACCCTTATGGAACAAGGATGTGTTGGTTGATTGTTGTCTTCCCAAGCTTACCTGTATGTCACAATTGTATGGTTAAGTAAGCTTGAGGCATATGATTTTTATAGCTTTTAAGTTTTTATGACCTATGCTAGTAGGGAAGGAGAGAGAGATAACTAAGTGACTAATTTAACTTAACTAATGATTAACTAGGATTTAGCTAATCCTAACACTAGTATCCATTCTCACTTGCCATACACATCCTGAACCGGCAAAACACTACCAAGATTACCCAACGCTAATCGTTACTGGGTTAGCAAGTGTTACATGCATGCTTGAAGTGATCGTACTATGTAATTTAACAATTGCTTAATTGATCAAAATGAATTTCTGTGTTAATAACATAAATGTAAAGTGCATAAAATAAAATAAATGCATAAGAAAATAAAATAAAATAAATGTGTAAGAATGAATCAAAGAGCTCATCTTTATTGCTATACACAAGGTGTGCTCAGGTACACAATGCTCAAATAAAGATCCATTCACACTTCAGCCTTTTACTGTAGGCACTTGGAAAATACTCTAACTTTCAAACAAACTACAAGAGTTTCACTACTTGACTACTAAAAGACTTCTTCCCAATTGTGAACCTGGGCATTGTATTTATAGGCTTGGGAGTAACTACTCTAATAATTAGAGTAACTACTCTAATAATTAGATAACTGCTAAAGCAACCGCTAGAGTAACCACTCTAATAATTAGAATAACTACTAAAGTAACCGCTAGAGAAACCACTATAATAATTAGAATAACTGCTAAAGTAACCACTCTAATAATTAGAATAATTACTAGAGTAACGACTCTCATCAATAATTTTGCATCATCTCACTAGTGTTAGAACATATATACCTTGGGATCCAGCTCATATGATGTAAATATTATGCTTATTTTATTTGTTGAGTTGTAATATGTTAAAGTACCAAATGGTTTTGAAAATTTTTTTATGAATATTAGCATATCAATTTTTGGTCCATTAACTAGTATCTAATGCCTTCAAGTGGCTTAAGGCTCTTGACTAAAATTCATAAATATTTTAAGAGAGATCAACAAAGAGCTTTTCATCAAAATGACAATTATTGTGCTATGATGGTATTTATTATTGAAAATTTTGATATTCATCATCTATTAATGGTGCAACTAATGAGATACTTTAAGTCCAAATTTCTCCATACTTGATCTTGGTATGGCATTATAGATTTATTGATATTGATGAAATTCAAGGATGCATCTCTACAAAGGTAAGATGATAAAAGGAAAGATGCATTGTAAAAGTTGGAAGAAACTTAGTGCTTATGCAAGGGGAGCCTATACCTCATTAACAGTCATTATCTTTTGTGCCACCAATGTAGGGGGAGTCTCTAAAACTCTCACCAAAAGATACTCAAGTTGCAGGACTTACAATTCTAGCATCCATGGTAGAAAATGAGAAAGAAAAGGTACATTTATATTGAAATCTGGTAAAGTATCTAAGGTAAAAGTGTAAGCTAATTTTGGTCAAATTATTTTGGATCCTTTACCTAAAGATGGTCTTTATTGATGCTAGCATTTGAAATTGACATGATTTTGTCAAATTGCTTTATGAGCATTGTGTTAAGTATATGATTGATTCTTTCAAGATATTCAGAATGTTCAACAATGCTACCTTAATCATTCTTATGAATATTGCATCTAAATTCTTTATAGAAAAATGTGTTTTTTCTCTTGTCTTAATAATGAAATCTACTTGTTGTATCTTTTGATGATGTCCAAAAAGGAGGAGAAGATGTTATGCATAAGGTATAAGATATGGATAAGATATTATTCATAAGATATGGCTGGTGGTAATAATAGATATTTTGTGAAGAACCTTTGTTAAGACTTCACATTTATTATACAACCTTCATAATCAAGTATGTTAAGCAATTTTTTTATTACTAATGACTTATTGTATCAAAGAAAAATTCTTGTTTTTAGTGCTTGAAGTTCAGCCTTTGATTCTAAAAGGAAAGATTCTTGGACAAAAACTGAAAGGCTATGATTATTTTCTATTGTATTTCAAAAATTATCTAATTTTTACTTAATTTATGAACAAATAAGGGGTAACTCTTTATGGGATTTATTTTAACTAGCCTTATGTTGAATATGTGTACTCATCAATGACTATTCATCTTTTTCATCCTTAGCTATATACATACAAATATTTGAGCCTTAATTGCTTAATCATATCATATTATGGATTATACAAACCCATTTTCTTAAGTTTTTGACATCACCAAAAAGGGGGAGATTATTGAACTTTATGTATCTCAAAACCTTAGAAAATGAAAAATGTGGAAAATGTGATTATAGTCTTATAGCACTTGAAAAAGATAAAATCATGATGATGAAAATATGTTAAGAATTAATTGGGAGAAATAGCTAGATGAGACCAAAACAAGCTCTAGGATGTTGATAAGATCAAGATGAGAGCTAAGATGTTGATCTGAGATGACAAAAAGTCTCAATTAGAAAATAAAATGTACAAGACAAAAGAAGATGTTTCAAGATCTGCAAAGATGTCCTAGAAGTTAGAGAGATGTCACAAAGTTAAAAGTGTAGTTATAGGCTAGACATCCTAAATAAATGATATACATTCTAATTGCTATTAGGACGTTCCAACTTTCAATGGGACATCCCATTTGAATGAAGGCTATTTTTATATAGATATCCCAAGCTCAAATGGAATGTCCCAACTAGCTATTTCCTAACCACTGCATGAATTCCAAGGAGTTTTTGAAAAGTAAAAGGCTATAAAATAAAGTGAAACTCTTGGGAAATTTTAAATCACTATTCATTGAAATATTTATTATCTACATCAAGTGAATTTGTTATGTTCCTTCAATTCTCTATCTTTTGTATTTTTTATTTGTATTGAGAACTTCATTGCAAGGAATTTGTAAAGTTAGTTACATTCGCTCCTTGATTCTTTTTCTCTTTTTCTAGCCATGTGGTTTATGTGCTTCTTGCAAGAAGGCATCTTATGAGATTGTTGGGATCTTATGAGATTGAGTATGTTTCTAGTGAGAAAACACTTTGTTTGAAGCTCACTTCTTTGTAAAGGTTGTGGGATCCTTGAAATCATATTTTGAGCTTATTGGGACCTTTACTAGTTGAGTGTTTTTTCAACAAGAAAACACTCTAAGCAAAGCTCAAACATTGTAATATTTTGGTGTCCTTTAAACCAATTTTCAAAGGAACAAAGTCTAGAGGTGTGTAAGGATTCTACCCTCCAAGTGTGGATGTATCCAAGTTACGAAACCACATAATTTTATGTGCAGTTTTGTTTCTCTTAGTTGTTTTGGTTGTCTTAGTTGTTTGAATTCCAAGTTACTTATTCAACCCCCTTCTAAGTTCTCAATCCTCAACATCCTATTCCATTCCCTCTTGGTCCTTATCTTTTCTTCTAGGCATCATCATCATCATCATTCTAGTATTATTCCAATAAAATAGGGTCAAGTACATGAGTTCTTTTTTGTTATTCATCTTTATGAAGAACTAGATTATTGTTTATATGTAGTTTCTTCAAATCATCTTTAATTAAAACATGTCTTGACTACAATGCATTACATTTGGGGAATGCCCTAACATCTACAAAATCTAAAAAATAACTCATCCTTGAGATATTGCAATTTTTTATAGCCAACTACTAACCCAATGTTAACACTCCTAATTTCATATCCATGCATAATGATCATTATTAATTCTTATTTCATGTGAGAAGAACCACATTCCTTTCATGATAAAGACCTCTTATTTATAGATATTAGAGGGATGGATGATGTGATTAAACTATTTTACCTAATTATTTACCTAATATCTTAATATCATAGGACATAATCCAAACAACAAAGTTATCCTTTGAACAAATGTAATAATTTTTAAAAACAATTTTGGAATGATATAAAGAAAACATAAAGTATAAAATACAAAATGAGTTAAATAAAATAATTTTTTTTAATTAAAAGAAATTTCAAAAAAACATTATTAAACAAAAATATGTAAAATGGGTCATCATAACGTGTTAATTTGGATAGATATCTTCCCCACAACTAGCTTAGAAGAAGGAGATATGAAATATGGAACAAGATTAAGCATTGGTAGAGTTATATACTTAATGCATGGATATTTGGGAATCCTTGAATGGTTTGATATGTTTCATGTTAACTACTGTGAGTTTTTGTGAATAGTTAGGATATTATATTTGCATGATGCCAAATTCAAAGGTAGAATGTAAAATGTAAGATCCTTCTTAGAGTGTTTGAAGTTTGCTAAATTGAGATACATGAGTGGGGTTTCAATAAAGAACCTTGTCTCTAAGTTGAAATTCTAATTGTCTTATCTTAGTTTCATGTTGTGGTTTAGTGTAGGCTTTGTACTTCATTTATAATGAGAGCTACTCTCTTATTCTCATTTAGCATTTTAAGATTCATGAGTTGTTTTTTTTTTTGTGCTAGAGTAATGCTATGATTAAATTCATAAATTTTGTAGAGTATATGTAGATTGGTTTGGATAGGAAGTTTCAATAGCTTATCATATGCTAGTTTAAAAGGAGAGTATCCTATAAGGAGCTTCCAATTGGAGCAATCAATAGATAAGACATTGTTATATTTTTGTTTTAGTATTTTTTATATTTGCTAATAGTCTTGGTAAGGATTCAAGTGATTTTCCTATTGGTTACTTTAGCTTAACTCTTAGGTTGAGGTTGGTAGGATGTGCTAAGTTTATGGTCTACCCTTAAATGTTTCATTAGATTTTTGAAAGTATCATCTATAAAGTGAGTACCATTATTAAAAATAAGTGTCCTTGATACATGAAACCTACTTACCACTTATTATTGAAAAATCCTAGCTATTATTGCTACTGTACAATCTATTATTGTTATGGCCTCTATCCATTTCATGTAGTAGTCTATAGCAATAATGATGTAGGACTTCCCATTGGACATGTATATGATGAGACCTATAAAGTCAATTTTTCATAAGCCAAATGCTCTAATGGTTGGATTAATTATTGTGGATCCTTAAGCTTGGTAATCATATGACCATCACATTAACATATTTCATAGGATTGATAAATAGATGAGCATCCTTGAAGATTGTCAACCAAACGTTTCTTACCATGAGGATTGTTATGGTCATTCTTCTTCCTATAAAGTGGCCTCCATAATGTCCATTGTAAATGTCTTGGAGAAATTTTGTCTAATATTCCTTGAAAACACACCATTGTATCAAGTCATCTCTACAGATATTTTAGAGGTTTCCCTCTATCTCCATGTAGTTCTTAATTTGGTATAATAATGGTTACCTCATATACTTGTACCATGTACTAAGAATTCTTTTTTTGAGTAGATAAATAATATAATTGACATACTAAAACATTACTACATCAAATATCATCATTATTTCATTTACAAATAATAATTCATGGGGAAATTGATCAAACAATGGCTCTTCATCATCCTTATTATCTTATCATAACTGAGACAAATGAATTGCTCCAATGTTCTCAATCCTCTTTTTGTCTATCATTATGATATTTAACTCCTAAAAATGACTACCATCATAAGATAAGATGGTTATCTATTATTTTATTCATTAATAACCATCTTGCACTATGATCGGTGTGCACAAAAACTAAGTATCTATGCACATAATACCTGAATTTCTCTATGGTATACACCATAACAATCAACTTTTTTGTGGTGTTGTAGCTCATTTTTGCACTTAAGATACTTCTACTTGTATAATGGATATAATATGAATATCTCTAATCATCCAATTATATAATCACTACTCCAATGTGAAGTTGGATGCATTGGTTATCAAGAGATTATAGAATTGGACTCTTTGTAAGCTTTTGTTTCAAAAGTTCAAATGCATCATCATATTCCTTGGTCCATTTGAATGCTGCATCCTTTTTCATCAACTCCACTCATGGCTTTGTAATTTTTGATAAGTTCTTAATGAATCTTTGATAAGAGTCTATGTGTCTAAGGAATGATCTAACATCTTTCACTATTATGGCTTTTGTGTGATTCCTAAACCATTAAATGGCATTTTTATTAGTTAATCTTAAGATTGGTCTCTATGCACTCCTTAGTACCCACTCCAAATACTGATAAAAAGCTATGAAAATTTATAGTTATATTACATAAGTAAAAAAACATCTTCTTATATGCAAAAGTTCCGTAGGAACTTGTGAATGTGGTTTTGGCCTAATATTTTGAGGCTATTTAAATCTAATTATAGTCACTATAGTAGTCTAAGAAGCTATAATACTTGTGGCCTATAATAGTATTCAAGACTTAATCCAAAAATGGAAGTAAAAAATGATCCCTCAAAGCTACAATGTTTAACAACCTAAAATTGATGTAGATTCTCCATTGCTTATCTTTCTTTCCTACAATGACAAGGGAGCTTACCCACTCACTATCCACTATAGGGTATATGAAGCCAACCTTAAGGAGCTTTTACACTTCCTTCTTGATAAATTTTCTTAAGTTTAGAATTCAATTTCCATTGTGGTTATTGTTTAGGCTTAATGGTTGGATCTATGTAGATTTGATATTATCATATGTATAGATCAATACCTCCTGGATGTCTACCTTTTCATCACATTTAGGTTTAAGTATAAACCCAAAAATCCTAGAGATGTAATATTATAGGGTAAAAATCCTTAGGATTTACATTAACAAATGTCATGATTATCATCTTCTGATTCAAAGTCTACGATCTCTTCAACTATATCTACTTTCCATTTTAGTTGGTAGTAGTCCCTTCCTACATCCTTTTTCTTTTTCTTAACTCTACCTTATTCTACTTTCTTCTCCATGATCTTCAACATTTTTAGAATTTTTCAACTATTAAGTGCCACATCTTATGAATCTTTACTAAGATTTTACTAACTAATTTTTGAATATGCAAGGTTTTTCTTTACACTACTTCCTTCAATGGTGCTTCCCCATCTAGCTCATAGATATACATATCCTTTTGATGGATAGAGGAATCCCTATGGTACTTCTTTAAAATTTCTCTTTTCTTAAGTCCTTCTTCCTCCTTTTCCACTTAATCAATTACTCGTTGGATCTGATAGGCTCTCATTTATGATAATTTTCCTTCAGCATAGACACCAAGAGTTTCTCTTCTTTTGTTTCTTAGTCTATCTGTGATATGATGAAACTATTCCCTTTGAAAGAAGCCATGGGCTAAGAACATATGTAGTAAAGAATAATATCTTCTTAAGGCTACATCAAGGGATTCATGCTTATCTTGTTTCTATCCATAAATGGTCTTTCTCAAGTTAGACACTTGAGAGTAGATTTAATACTATTTGTTAAATAACACCAACATCATACTTTACCTTCTAATAGATTCCAACTTCAAGAACCAATACCAACTTCTAGCTTCTTTAATGAGTATCTTGGGAAAGAATTTTAATTTTTTTTTCATTTTTTCTCTATGTTCCACAATGTGTAAGCATCATGGAAAGCTTGCAAATGTATTATCAATTTACATTGTAGGGTCCATTGAAGTTAGGGATGTTATTCATACCAAACCATTTAATTTGGATATCCCTATGATGCTTTATAAGCATGTAAAATGCCTTCTCAATGGTAATAATTCTCTTAGTAACAAGAATAGTTCATCATAATTATCATATTCATCATAGTCCTTATCATGATCATGTGTCCTTTAGCATTTCCTAGTATGCCTTCATTCATGTTGATGCCCAACTTCTTACCCATATTTATTTTCTCTTCTACCATTCCTATTATGATCTCTTTTATCACCGTTACAATAGGCTCTTCTCTCATCTCCACTAGATCTATGTTTATTTCTCCTCTAGCTACTTTCATGCTCATCAGAGGCTAATGATAATGATGATGAGGAAAATGAAAAAGAACTACAAGAGTTATGATAACTTTCTTTTCTTCAATGACCCCTTTGATGTTCTCTAGGTGGCCTTCTAGAAGACGTAGGACTTAACTAAGGAGGGGAGGATTTTGGCCATCAGATTAGCTATATTGATAATTGATATTCTAGTTCTCTAATTGTAATGTTATTGGGATGATAGCATCCTTTCCCATAGTGGCTTCATGATATGTTTCTATGCAGTGGTCCTTTTGCAATTGGGAATCAGTGAGTTAGTAAGTTCTAAACATCTTATTAGTCATCCTACAGTCTAGAGCAACTACTTCAAGTTCTATATTGACTGAAATCATCGGTGTAAGGCTGGAGGGAAAAACAAACACCGAGAGATCACCAGATAGGTACAGCTAACCCTACCTTCACGTGAGGGAAATCTATAAAAGAAAATGAAGGTAGAGTGCCTTGGATGGTTTGCATGCAAATCAACCATGGACTTCCCCAAATGTAAGCTAAGTCTTGCACTATGGTTATTGTAACTAATGTGTGAAATGTGAACAGTAGCATAGGAGATGCAAACAGAGCATATAGAGAAATGTATTGTAAAAAAAGCATAAACTGAATTTAAAACAGAGTACTTAATATAATGGAAGGAAAAATGAACTATATTATATTGCTTAGAATGAATGTGCACCAGTCAAAGTGTAGCTGCACATGTGGGTGGCAAGTCAAGCACTAAGCCCCAGGGTGATATGCTTACAAGTGCTTGGATGCTAGGAGTTAGGTGCACTCGAACGTCCAAGAGTTTCTAGTCAGTGTTTCCTAAGCTACTAACCTTCAAAATTTTCCACCCTATTTATGTGAATGGATGGGGTATTTATAAGGTTTGGCTAGGCTCGAGCATGAAATTCATGGATGGAATAAACAGCTGAGAGATGAGAAGAAAATAGATCATGTGACACATGTTTGATGGACATGTATGTGTGAGTTGACGCGCATGAGCAAACTATGTTCTTGACCAGGTGCACTGTATCTTATAGCGTGTGTTAGCTTACGCAAGCTAGCTTATGCCCATAAAACTAGATACAATTTTGGAGCGTAAGAGCTTGATGAGCTCACAAATGATGAAAATTTACAATGAAAATGATATGTACGACAAGAGAGATTGACTCTGGATCACTTAAAACTTCTCAGTCCCTAAATTGACTGTTACAGGATGTCATTTTGAGTGGTTTTATGACTGTTCAAGGAATCTCTATATCATCAGAGCTTCCAACGTGAGTTGATTTTGTCTTGGTGTGTCCTCAGTGTGTGTTTGGCGTGCTTTTGACTAGGCATGATTAGTACTCATGCTGCATTCACGCTATCAGCGTGACCTCAACATGAGTGAGAAAACAATGTCATATTCTACACCAATTTTTGACCTTTGAAGCCTGTTTCTTGAGTACAACGATTGTCTGACTATGGTTGACTTTGAGAGTGAGCTACAAGTCAAAACATTAAGCTTGGATGTGCCTTGTTTTAAACCACTTTTGGTAGCTCATGGTAGACTCACATTGCTAGTGTGAGCTCAATGTGACCTGAGCGTGAGCCACAAAAACTTCCAATTTTGGACCTGAAATCCCAAATTCTGGAGGTTGGGACTTGAAGTTGCCGACAATGAAGCCTAAGGATGACTTGCACCTTGGAATCAAATCATTTTGACTCAATTTTAAGGCTCTCAGAGTTGCTCATGCTACAATCACATTGCCAGTGTGACCTGAGTGTGACCATAGCATAAGTGAGAAAATTTGTACCATTTGACCTAAAATTTGCATTCTCGAATGCTATAACTTGAACTGGACACAACAATGTCCCTTGAGAATGACTTGCACCCTCAGATTGGACCATCTTTAACTTGATTTTGAAGTCATTGGAGTTGCTCACGCTAAGGGCAAGCTAGCTTGAGCAAGCTGAGTTGATAAGCCGAGCGTGAGTTAAATGCCTTAGTCAAATGTTTGCTTGCCAAAAGCTTTGAAGGATGTGAATTCTCACTTCAAAGTGCTAGGCCAAAATTAGTGGTGTTTCATTGGCCCCTCTTTGTTGGTGCTTGGAGGAATCCACCTGAGAGGCGTCGACAAAGAAGTATAAAATAGCATGACCAACCAAGTACCAAGCATTATCTGTCGGCCCTTAGCTAGACATCATCGCACCTTGTTCAGAAGTACATGGGATTGGGGAAATGCAATTCAAGATGCATGGGGATTGGTTGTAACTAGGGAAATTAAGAGTTGATCAAGGGTTATAATTTCTATTGGAATTGTAGGAGAGGAATGCTCTCACATGAAAAAGCCATATCTTTAGTTCTTGTACGGAGCTGATTTTCAGCAGACTCGGAACCAAGACATAGGAAGTGCATTCTTTAGAGAAATGAGACTCTTATATAGTGTTTACGGGAGCCCATTGTAAATAGCCAAAGCCACGTGATGATGTGCAACATGATCTTTTGAGACATGAGTGTAATTATTTTTCTAAGACAATTGCCTTCCTACCTGGGGCTTGTATGAGAAGAGCCAAAGGTCTTTGGTCTATGATGTCAACGAGGTCATGAAGACCTTTTTCGTGCATTTTTCTCTTTGATCTATTTTTAATTCCTTTTTTTCTTTTTTGTTTGTTTTTCTTTTCTTTTTTTGTTCTTGTTTTTTTTCTTTCTCTTTTTCTTTTGTTCTTTTTGGAAGAGCTTTTTTTTCAGTGCTATGCTCATGCTCATGCGTTAGCATTTGTATCATGTGCCATGCACTATGTTTTGCATTGCAACTACTTAGAGAATCATAGTGTGCAACAATGTATCAAGAGCTTCAGGATGAGTAGAACATATCAAGGGGGTGTAATTGAATAGGACAAGGGGAACATGATGGGGAATAGGGAATGTATCAGTAGTCAGGGAATGTACTTATGAATGGATTGATTAACCCAGTTCTGGACATCAGGAATAATGTGATACCTCGTTGTCATGATGAAGTGCATCTGTGCACAAACACCTCAAGCATGTCATCCTGCAAACACAACTCTAAGAAGACAAGAAAAACCAAAAATCAATCAGTTAACTAAGTACTTTGAACTTGAAAATAACCAAGGAGATGGAGCCACCATGTGTGATTTCAAAGCAAATAGAACAACATCAACTTGATCTGGGTCCATGAGACAAATTGTGCAGCAAGTTTTTGTGGAACACATACAACCAATTGCAACAACATATATTTTCAAGTTTTGCCTGGTCCTTGATGATGTCACCAGTTTATAGTCTTAGCAGACTGTTGTAGGTTAGTTTCACGTCATAACCCTTTGGATGGTGCCAATTTAGCATTGTAGTGGATGATGCATTGCTAGTTTATAGTTGTAGCAAACTGTGAAGAGGCAAAACAGTTTATAGTCTTAGTGGACTCTAGATGCTAGTTTCACATCATGGTGGAAAAATGTGGTAGTTTAATGTCATGTCGGACAAAGCTCTATGGTGTTGATTTATTGTCATGACTCCAAGACACTCTGTGGTGCTAGTTTCAAGTCATATCCCTAGGACCGTTCTATGGTATCAATTTTAGATCATGATACTAAGATCGTTACGTACCTTAGTTTGATCAAACATAGTACCATTTCAAGTACAGGTGATTTGTAGGATTAGTGAACTAATTCCTGTCCATGTTAGCAAGTTTGAATGCTCTATTATTATACACCTTGGTGACTAAGTAAGGTCCTTCCTAGTTAGCTAAGAATTTATTTGGATGTTCATGGACGACCTTAAGGACTAGGTCTCCTTCTTTAATCAGGTACTTATGCAGATTGTGTTTGTGTCCTTGATGTTGTTGTTTTTGGTACCACTCGATCTGATCAAGTGTTCGTACACATTCCTCTTCCACCAAGTAAAGGTCAGAAATGTGCATTTCATTGCTTTGGCTTTCATCGAGGAGGCCTGAGAGAGCTATCTACATCGAGGGAACTTGTAACTCCAAAGGTAAAACAGCTTTAGATTCGTATACAAGACTATATGGAGTTTTACCTGTAGGTGTCGATGTGTCATTCTATATGCCCATAATGCATAGAATAATTGTTCATGCCATCATCTCTTGCTCTGATTTAACATCTTTTTGAGCACCATGATGATAGTTTTTTTTTGTAGCCTATGCTTGACCATTGCCCTATGGGTAGTAAGGTGATGAGAATGCGTGTTTAATACCCATGATTTCATAGAAGCTTTTAGTATCTGCACTGTTGAACTGTGGCTCATTGTTGGTAACGATGGTCATCGGAATACCAAAATGGATCATGATTTTTTCTATTATGAAATTGCAAACATATTTAGAGGTGGTCTTCCTAAGGGGAATAGCTTCTACCCATTTTGTGAAGTATTCGGTTGCAGTGATAATGAAGCTATGTCCTGCGGAGGATGATGGTGTTATTGCTCCAATCAAGTCTAATTCCCATCTTTGGAATGGCCATGTGATTTTTGTTGTATGCAATTCATTAGGAAACACATGTATTAGGTTACCATGCCTTTGGCAAATGTCACATGTCCTGACCTTGGAGAAGCAAACGTACTCCATGTGTGACTAGTAGTAGCCCAAGTGCCTAATCTTTGTTGTCATTGCTTTGGGTGCTATGTGCCCTCCACAAAGTCCTTCATGGACTTGCTTTACAATCATTTGACCATTGATGCTACTAATGCACATCAACAGAATGCCTTCGTAGGATTTCCACACAAGGTGTCTCTTATTAACGCATACTACCGAGAGCATTTTCTCATTGAGTCCTTTTGAGCATTTGTCAAATGTTGTGGAGGTTAGCCTTGTAGAAGGTACTCTTTTATGTTATCGTACCACTCTATTGCATGTGTTGTGCTAATGGATGCTATAGGCATTTCATTGATAGCATCAGTTATAGTTTGCCACAATTTTCTATAGAGCTAGGCAACGCATGGAACATTTCAGGTGTCATGTTTAGGGCTAGTGTAGCAAGTGCATCGGCAATGGTGTTTTCGCTTCTAGGGACATGCTATATATCCACGTCTACCAATTGCTTCAAAAAATGTTTAGTCAAATCACAATATGATCGCAAATGGAGAGCTTTGCATGCATAAACTTCTGTGACTTGGTTAATGACTAACTATGAATCGCCTCGAACTACAAGACATGCAATCCCTGAAGTCAATGATGCCCGAAGACCTCTAATAAGACCTTTGTATTCTACCACATTATTGGTACAGGAAAGGTTAATTAGTAGGCGAAGGGTTGGATTTCTCCAGAGGGGTATGTTAAAATGGCTACAGCACTTCCTCCTAGGGAAGTTGAAGCACCATTGAAATAAAGGATCACCTCATAGTTATCAGGTACAGTGTCTATACTATTAACATTCTCATCAGGGAATTTAGGGTTAATCGTTGCTTGATCATGCATTGGCAAGATGGTTAATGGTGTGACTATTGCTTGACCCTTTGTAGAGGATTGAGCGACATAGTGTAAGTCACACTGTGTGATCATCGCTTTCCACCTAGCTATCCTACCTGAATCATAGATGTTGTTAGTGATGGCACGGAGTACATTATTCTTGCAAATGATGTAGACTTGATTACAAAAGAGATAATTCTACCACTTCTTCAAGGAGAAGACAAGGGCAAGGCATGATTTCTCCATGTCGTTATATCGTTGTTCATAAGCAATTAGACCATGGCTTAAGTAATAGATAGGGATCTCGATTCCATCTTTATGTTTTTAACAAAGCATTGATGCAATGGAAGAATTGGAAGTTGCAAGGTAGATGTAGAAGGGTTTATCACTCTGTGGGGGATAAACTATCAACAGTTGAGCTAGTTCTTTCTTTATGTTCTCAAATGCTTCATAGCATTATTGGGTCCATTGGAAATGCACATTCTTTTGTAACAGGTGTTGCATGGGTCTCAACTTATCCGTCAATCTTTCGATAAAGCGTCTAATGAATTGCAGTCTACCTTGGAGACCACATAGTTCGGTAAGGTCTACTCATATCCCTATTCCAAAGACTATGAAGCCAAGCATTTTTCCTATTTTGACACCAAAGACACACTTCTTTGGATTGAGTCTAAGGTCATATTTGAGACAACATTTAAGCACTAAGTCTAGATCTTTTGCATGTTCTTCGGTTGTTTTAGATTTAACCACAATTTCATCAACATAATCATTGAGAAAATTGAACATGTAATCACTAAATATATATGTCATTGCTCATTGATATGTAGCACTTGCATTTTTAAGACGAAATGACATCATCGTATAGTAGAATGTGCCCCAAGGCGTCATAAACGTTGTTTTGCGTTGATGTCCTAGGTTGATTCTTATTTGATTGTATCCTAAAAATCCATCCATAAAGGATAATAGTGCATGCCCATAAATTGTGTCAATAAGTTGATTGATGCTAGGCAGCAAGAAGTCATCCTTTATAGTGGTTGTGTTGAGATCATGAAAGTTAATGCATATGTGTATACTACCATTCTTCTTGTGAACTATGACAATGTTGGATACCCAATTAGAATAGGCAATGGCTTGGATGAAACTGGATTGATAGAGCTTTGTGATTTCAGCATGAACTGCTAATGCCACCTTAGGTCTAACCTTTTGTGCCTTTTGCTTCACTGATTTGACTTTTGCATCGAGAATGATGTTGTGTTGGATGATTCAGGGATCTAATCCTAGCATGTCAGTATATGACCATGCAAATGTTTTTATATTTTCTTTCAGTACTTGAGTGATGTCACTGACAAGTTGTGAGTCTAGTAGGACACTTAATTTCAATGTTCTAGTTTCATCATTGAATGTAGTAATGGGGACTTCAACAAGAGGATCTTCAATNGTGGAAGCTATTAAGTTAGTATAAGTGCATGGGTCTAGATCCAAGGACTCTAGATTGATTACTCTTTTTACCTCCCAGTATGGTCCACTGAGAGACAATGTTGAAAGGATATTCTTGGAGGCCATGTGTTTGCTCCTGCCAATTTAAACTAGGAGCGAAGTAAGTGACATTTGTCTGACAAAGGAGTTGTTAAATGTAAACAGGCATTAGGTAACTAATTTATGTATTAATGAAATTGTGGAACGTAGTGATAGTCGAAGTAGTTTAAGGCCATACCGGGCCATATGGTAGTTTTAGGCCATACCGAGTACGTAATATTCATGTCATTTTGTGTTATGAATGAGTGTATGGAGCATTGTTAGTCTTATGGATTTTTATGCACATCATTATGTATTTTTATATCTTTAGATATATATATATTGTGTTGATTTTACATATATTTATATTTATATTTATATTTTTTATTATTATTATTATTATTATTATTATTATCTTGTGTTGATTTTAACCTTTCTCCCCCACTTTATATATTTTTTCTTGTCTTTTGTTTTGTTATAGGGACATGTTAATGATGGAGTTGGCCCCAGTGGAGCAAGAGCGGATGATGAAGAGGATTTTGGGGACCAACCCCTTCCATGAGCTTACTATTAATCAGGCTTTAGCTATTAAATGTTTTGGATTTTTGGATGTTTAACGGAAATATATGATGGACAGATGTAATGATATGGATCTAATCATAGCATAATGTGTTGGAATTATATTACCATATTGACATTCAATATTTTTTTTCTTGGTTTTTTCTTTTTATTTTTTTCATTGTTTTTCTTGTTTTCTCAAGTATTATCATGAACATATGCATGTAGCTGAATGTAAAATGAGGGAACAAAACATAAATCAAATATTTGTAAAAAAAAAGAAAGTAATGAGAAGGCATGAATCGAAATTGTAACTTGTGACTTGTAAATGAACATTTAATGTAATGTAACAAGAGTTTGTGAATTTGTACATGCTAAGCTCTAGTTTAAAGCCATTTTGGGCCATGTACATCAATTTAAAGTCATGATGGACTATCACATATGTGTTAAAGAAAGAAGAATTACCAGTTTTAGGCCATAGTGGGCCGAAAGCAATAACGGTTTTAGGAAGCTTTAAAAGGAACCGGTCATTCCTAACCATGGCTAGTTTAACATCATTGTGAACGTTTGCTGGTAGTTTAACATTGTATTGGATGATTGGTAGTTTAACAACTTTCTAGACGATTGGGGGTAGTTCACCCTAACCATTGAGTTGATTTTTAATCCTTCGTAGTTTGACATGAGGGGTAGGGCATGTAGGCACGATCTTATACTCACATTCCCCTTCACTAGTGATGTCAAAGGGTAATTTTGACCAAGAGATGTCAGTGGGAATGGCTCCTATGTTTGTGTTGTCTGGTGCTTCCTCAGTTTTAGTAGGGTCATGAGTTAACGTTGGGTTCATGTCTTGAAGTATGCTCATGGTTCCTAGTTTAGGCTCAGAGAATTCAATTTTTGACCTTTGATCCATTCCCGAGTGCGAGAAAGTAAGTGATGTTGTCGTATCCCCATGTATGATAATCTCACTGACCTCATAAGGTAGGTGGATCTCTTGATGGATTGGTGAGGATATAGCTCTAAGTTGAGATAGCCAAGAATGTCCTAGAATCATATTGAACCCCAGCATTTCGTCAACCACTACGAATTCAGCCAATGTAGGGAATTGGTCCCTTGCTATGAAATCCAAGGTCACTATACCTTTCACTACAACATGGGAACCACTGAAGGATTTTAAGAACGAAGTTTTTGTGGGCTGTATTTGCTCTACAAGCCCTAGCTTTTCGATGATAGGAAAGGATATTACGTTCGTTGCTAAACCATCATCGACATGCACCCTACGTATCTTGAAATGGTTGACTTGTATTGTTATGAACATAGGGGCTGTAGTAACCTCTCCCATTTTCTCATCTTTCTTAATGTCATTAGCATGAAACTCTAGGGATGTGGTCCTTGATTCTTGAGGTTGTGGGGATAGTACTGCATAAATAGACAGCTCGTCTATGGGAAGGTCCTCACTAATATGGATCGAAGTCAACATATGCATGAGTGCTTCCCAATGTACAGTTGAAGTCATTACTAGATCATACAGGCTTAAGGAAGTATTCTTTTATTTCAAAGCCTACATGACTTGGGTCAATGCACTCACTAGATCTTTACCATTTGGGGCACTCTTATCTTTGGAGACTTGGTCCATTTGACCCACCATTCGTATCTCTTGTGGATGGATTTTTGTGTTGGTAGTTGGGGAAGTTGAATTTGGGACCCTGTGAGTGCCGGTATTCTAGTCTTGATGACTTGTGCTAGGCTTACTGGTGGATGGAATCATAGGAACAACATTTAGCAGTACGGGTTTTGCTGGTCCTAATTTGTGCTCGTGGTGTTCTCTTTCCAGGTGCTCTCTTGTTAGCTTATCAGCAAGGCGCTCTCACATGGATCACAAGGGAACGGTAGGGGGTTGCACATCAGGGTGTTTCAGCATCCAAATCATGAAGGGAGTGGGCTGAATTTCTAATGGTGTGGTTGTTGCTATGATAGAAGGGGGTATGTAGATGAAAAATGGTTTTTGTAGTGTGGGGAATGTGTGTATCACGAAAGGAGCTTGAGGAGGTGTCGAGGTAGTGTATTTTTAGAGGGCCTGTGGATCACAAAAGGTATTCGCAGGACATCTTGTCCATTCTCCACATGGATAGTGTTAATCACATATGGTGGATCATTAGTATTGAGAGGGTCTTTGTAGACTTCCATGGGTTGGTTTTGGGTCCTTACTGGGTTCACCTCATCAAATAATATTTCACCCCTATCAATCATGCATTGTATGTCCTATTTTGAGATGAAGAAATAGTCAGTTCCATGCCCACACCATTGGTGATATTCGCAAAACCTATCCAACCTAAAGCCTCTTGGAATGGGAGGCTCATTAGCTATTGCTAAAGCTAGGTTCTTAGTCAACTCATAGAATTGATCATGTTTTTGAGATGTCACAAGGGACATTTGTTTATGTTTGATTAACCCGACCTTTAGAAGTTGATCTAAAAATTTTGAAGGATTCACAAGCAAGGGTGTATACTAGGCAAGATCCTTTCATTCAAATGTACTAGTGTGACCCGCATTGATGTTTTTATTTGAGGAAGACTTGGGTGTAGGCATAGGTGTGGTTCTTTCATGACTAGTTGGAATAGTGGGTTGTTTTCCTCTTTGTCTTGGATTGTTAGGTTGGGCTGTCTCTACCACCGCCGCTACTATCATTTTGGATTTATCCTTATCTTTCCTCGTATGTTGGCTCCTAAAGGTCGAGTAAGCTAGGTTGTTACTTGTTTGCGCTGCCTCTTCTATGTTCTTAATTTGGACGAATGCTTGGCTCAAAGTATGGACACTCAAATAATAAAGCTTTAATTTAATAAAGTCATTCATGACTGCTTTAAGAATGGTAAGCAAATATGTTTCCGAGATGGGCTCATGAAGTTCATTGAGGGCTGCACTCCACCTTTGGATAAATTTTTGCACTGGTTCTAATGGCACCTATTTGATCTGAATCAAACTATCTAGTGTGGCTTTAGGCTTTAGATTATATTTAAATCAGGTAACGAACTGATGTAACAAATCTTCTAGGGAGGATATGGAGTTACAGGGTGAAGCTTGGTACCAGTCTAAGGCTTTTCCCATTAGGGACATAGAAAATACATGTAGAATTACATGAGGCCAAGCTTGAAGCAATAGTCACTCTAGATGAAATGTTACCAGATGGGTGTTTGGATCTCCCTCTCCATTGTACTTGGTCAATTGAGGAAATCAGATTCCCTTCGACAAGGTTAGTGGTCGAACTAAAGGATGCATTGGATCATCTTGATAGAAGTCTAGCACCTTGACTTCCTTAGTATTTACAATTTTAAGGCACTTTAACTCCTCGATTAATGAGTGCATCATTTTTTTATGTTTGCCCACTCTTGGGTGGTAGGCAGACCAGTGGGTTGAGTGGATTTTGATGATAATAATTCGATTATTGCATTGTTTGTGGAAAGGGAGACTATTGGATTGTCGGTTGGGGTGGAGCAACATTCAGAGATGGGATTGTAGGGTGTGGTACACTGTATTGAGTTGGTTGGTGTTGTTGAATAGCTAGTGAAACCCACTGCCTAGCCACAAGTTGTGAGGTGACACCCTGAACGTGTTGGACTGAAGCAATCAATGATGCTCCATGAGTTTGCACTTATGGTATGTAATGGATCGATGTGGAAGCTGGTATGATAGATGGCATCCCAATTACCTGAGGTTGGCAGATTGATCTTGCATTAGTTTAAGGAGGGGGTTTTTAGGACTGCACTTGCAGAGGTATGATGGAAGTGAACGTATCAAATTGAATGTTGGGCATGGAGAAGGTGGGACTGGAAGCAGGTACTTCTTGTTGGGAAACTGGTGTTCAAGTATTTGCAGATGAAGGAGGAAGCATAGTTTCTTCTAGGAAAGGTTGGAATAATGGATTTTTATGGGCATGGAGACTAATGGTATCGTACAAATCTCCATGCTCAGATTGGGCTGCAAAGTCATCTTCCTCATCTCCACTCTAAGGCTCTATTGGAGGTGGCTATAAGGCTTGACTCCTTACCATGACAAGCTGAGATATAAGTTGATGATGGTGGTCAGACAGGGGGATTATATCAAATGCTGAGGGAGTGAACTCATGATCCCCTTTGTAAATAAGTTCATAGTTTTTCTTTGCTTCCTTTTCTACACGATCGATAGGCAGGTTGGCTTGAATCTTCACATAGATGAAGTTATATTGTTCTAGTGTGAGAGTTGCATAAGTAGGGTCTTTGCCCTGTAGCCTAAGTGATTGGCACATAGGGTCTTGGGGGTTTATCTATTTAATAAAAGTTATGGGTTTTGTCGCAGTTACAAGGTTCAAGGTCTTGGCCCCAAAATTAGAGATCTGCAATGTCACTGTGTTGATCTGGGAAGATTCCATAGTAAGCATGAATAAACTGGGCTAGATGAGCTGAGTGTGTGTAAGCTAGATGGTTAACCTGTCGTGAGTAAGTTGATAGTGTGAGTAAGCTGATAGCATTAGTAACTAATAGTGTGAGTAAGCTGACAGTGTGAGTAAGTTGACAACGTTAGTAACTGATAGCATGAGTAAGCTGACAGCATTAGTAATTGATAGCATGAGCAAGCTAACAGTGTGAGTAACTAGGCTTAGCATGGTAAGTCAAGCTGAGCATGTGTAAGGTAGCTTGACAAGCTGGGCCTTAGTTTTAGCACTTGGGCTACACAGCATTTGAATAGGTAGGGTGATTAACATTTTAGCAAATGGTAAAAAAGTCTATCCTCCTTCTAGCGCCAATTTACTGTACTAACTGAAATCATTGGTGTAAGGATGGAAGGGAAATACAAACACCAAGAGATTACCAGATAGGTACAACTAGCCCTACCTTCGCATAAGGGCAAGCTAGAAAAGAAAATGAAGGCAGAGTGCCTTGGATGGTCTGCACACAAATCAACTAAGGACTTCCCCGAATGTAAGCTAAGGCTTGCACTAGGGTTATCGTAAATGATGTGTGAAATGTGAACAGTGGCACACAAGATGAAAACAGAGCGTATAGAGAAATGTATTGTAAACAAAGCATAAATTGAATTTAAAACAGGTACTCAATATAATGGAAGGAAAAATGAACTGTATTATATTTCTTAGAACGAATGTGCACTGGTCAAAGCATAGCTGCACATGTGGATGGCAAGTCAAGCACTAAGCCCTAGGGTGATATGCTTGGAGGTGCTTGGATGCTAGGAGTTAGGTGTGCCCGAACGTCCAAGAGTTGCTAGTTAGTGTTTCCTAAGCCATCAACCTTCAAAATTTCCCATCTCATTTATCTGAATGGATGGGGTATTTATAAGGTTTGGCTAAGCTCGAGCATGAAATTCATGGATGGAATAAACGACTGAGAGATGAGAGGAAAATAGATCATGTGACACATGTTTGATGGACAGCTATGTGTGAGTTAACGCACATGAGCAAACTACATTCTTGACCGGCTGCACTGTATCTTATAGTGTGTGTTAGCTTACGCAAGCTAGCTTACGCCCATAGAACCAGATATAATTTTTTAGTGTAAGAGCTTGATGAGCTCACAAATGATGAAAATTTACAATGAAAATGATATGTATGATAAGAGAGATTGACTCTGGCTCGCTTGAAACTTCTCAATCCCTAAATTGACTACCATAGGATGTCGTTTTGAGTGGTTTTGTGACTGTTCAAGGCATCTCTATCTCATCAGAGCTTCCAACGTGAGTTGATTTTGTCTTGGCATGTCCTCAAAGTGTGTTTGGCATGCTTTTGACTAGGCATGATCAGTACTCATGCTGCACTCACACTGTCAACATGACCTCAGTGTGAGTGAGCAAAAAATAACATATTTTACACCAATTTTTGACCTTTGAAGCCTATTTCTTGAGTACAGTGATTGTCTAACTATGGTTGACTTTTAGAGTGACCTACAAGTCAAAAAATTGATCTTGGATGTGCCTTGTTTTAAATCACTTTTGCTAGCTCATGCTGGACTCACGTTGCCAGTGTGAGCTCAGCGTGACCTCAGCATGAGCCACAAAAACTTGCAATTTTGGATCTAAAATCTGGAATTCCATAGGCTAGGACTTGAAGTTGCCAATAATGAACCCTAAGGATGACTTGAACCTTGGAATCAAATCATTTCGACTCAATTTTGAGGCTCTCAAAGTTGCTCACGCTACACTCACGCTGCCAACGTGACCTCAGTGTGACCATAGCATGAGTGAGAAAATTTGTACCATTTGACCTAAAATTTGCATTTCCGAACGATGAAAATTGAACTAGACACAACAATTACCCTTGAGAATGACTTGCACCCTCAGATTGGAGCATCTTTGACTTGATTTTGAAGTCGTTGGAGTTGCTCATGCTAAGGGCAAGCTAACTTGAGCAAGCTGACTTGACAAGCCGAGCATGAGTTAAATGCCTTAGTCAAATGTTTGCCTACCAAAAGCTTGGAAGGATGTGAGTTCTTACTTCAAAGTGCCAGGCCAAAATTAGTGGTGTTTCAAGTTCCACTTTAGTTAATTTTTCGAAGAGCATTGATGGAATGACACAATCAAGTGGCAACACAATGTTGCCTTCTAAGTCACTCCATGACAATTGTTCATCTTGATGAAAAATGAAAGTGAAATATAGATAATATGGATTGAGATGTTGGTAGATCACTTTCATCTATTTTGGCACTTCATCTTGATTATTAATAGTCCCATCACATCTCCTTACTAAGTCATTAGAAGGTTGAGAATTTGTCCTATAAGAAGAAGACATCATATAACTAATGAGTGTGCTTTAAATAAAGTAATATTTTTTCCAAATGATAAATCATTTTGGACTCTAGAAACAATCCTTGAATAATTCTAACCATCTAAACCACTTACTCAAATCCCTAGCAATGGTGTCAATGATGAGCAATAAAGTATATCCTATGCTTAAAAATACAAATCACAAGCTTTCATGTGTAATCTAGTCAAGTTCCATGGACTAGGACTAGTTTCATAGTTTAGGTGGCTAGGCACTAGATTATTAGCCATTATCTTCCCAATCACACTTGTGCGAGCTAATTTGTATGGTTAAATGTGATAAAGACATGATGATATTGTTGTTGAGAACATTAAAAAAATATTATTAAAATGTTAAAATTCTAAGTTACCTAACCTAAGTGTAAAAAATAAATCTAGTCTAGCCTATGCATAAAGTAGTTGTTTACAACTTGCCGTAAATATCCTAAACACACATCAACTTCACTGGGATACCAAGTACCCACTACTAGGCATACCAAATGGTGGACTGCTGGGATTATCAAATGTTAACACATTTATGCTTGAAGCTAGTCATACTCATGCAATGTAATTAAGTGTGATGAATGTAGAATAATTAACTAAGTGTTTAGAATTAGAAGAATAATTAAAATTAAATGGAAATTAAAGAAAATATTAAACTAATGTCAAGTAATTTAATGAAGAAAAATGGATTTTGATTTTTATTTTCATCATAAAATGTCTTTAGGTACATGATTACTTGAATAAGACTTTGTACAATCCATTTAGTTTACTCTTTGAGCACTTGGTAACAAATTCTAATAGTTACAGGATAAATTGCAAAAGGTTTGCTAAGCTATTAACCAAATGATACTATAAATGTAGTGGATATGCATATTTATATATAAGCATTAACTACAATTTCATTAATACTATTGCATTGATGAAGAAAAATATGTATCAACACTACTAAATCAATGTTGTTATGTTAACATAGTAACCAAAATCAAAACTCATCAACTATCATGTTAAACATAATGTTTCATTTCAATTTAAGCCTTGGAATAGATGTTTACAAAGAACTTTCTACCTCTACTAAAATAAGTATACCACATCAACTTGCATAAGTTAGATATATAATCATTAATGAAATGAGTTTTGCCAGTGGAAGATTATTACAAAACATTGTTAAAAGATTAGAGAAATGTTTCAAGAGCATCATAATGAAATTTTTAGAGGATGATCAATTATACTCATTGAAGACCTTGCTTCCTCTTATGCTTGATGTTGTGCCCTAAGCATCTAAAAATCTAGATATCACATGAGTTTATCAATCCTTCAATACATTCATTGTCTTAGATGTACTGTATGAGAAATATGGAAATGATTCAAAATAATAGAGATTCAATGAAGTTTTAATGAATATTAGAGAGGAAAAAAGTCTTAATGAAGATTCTTATTTCATGGACACCTAACTAAATCTTCCATTAACCTTAAATCAATTATATGATTTTAAATACTTGATGCATTTGTATGATATAAAGGAGAAAGTATAGTCCCAAAACAAGATGTTGCTAAAAATGTAGAGATCCATTGTTGTCTATATTGCAATAAGAGATTATCATGGATTCAAAATCATGAATAATATGTGAAGGTGCATAGGTAAAGCTCAAAATTAACCTTTGGCCAAATGCAAGATTAGTGCATGATGCACTTTGCACACGCCATAGTATTATCTATCATTCTAAGAAACAACCATATGTATTTCCATCTTATGCTTTTATCAATTTTTATTCCTATATCAAATGTTCATTCAATAATCATAATCTATGTCATTTACCAATTGTACCTATGGTTTGAGTATCACATCAATTACCATTATGGTAGGCATGAACCATGACTATTCATAAAAATGATCTTAGATAAGATCACTATTAATATAGGATCAAAAGAATTCACAGGTCTAACATTTACTATATTGTCTAGGGTCAAGAGTAATGACTCTTTAAAGGTTTATCCTTCATTCTCTTTAATTTCTAATTCTAGACATCTTCTTAATAAAGTTGCAAAGAAAAAATGTTTTGTTAAGTTTGAAGATTAGGCATCTTTAGTTTATGTGTTTATTATACAGCTCTAAAAGTTGTCTATAAAAAAATATGTAATGTTTTTTTTTACATAAACATGGTTGAAAAATAGATTATTTTATTTTCTTCAAGCTTTTTTTCTTGAAATTTTGATGCATTAATGATATTGATTTAGCTATAACTATATTTTAACAACTTAAATTTTTATTTCAATGTGCTCAATGATGTTAATGGATTTTTTTTAAAAAAAATTAATTTAATTCCTCTACTCAATAGTAAAACAACTTCACTATCATGCACACACACACACACAAGTGTGCATACACATGAATTGGTGGATCGATATTTTTTTAAAAAATAATTTAATTCCTCTCCTTAGTAGCAAAATAACTTTAATAGCTTACACACACACTTACACAAACATGCACATGCCCAAGAAGATCTTCTAAGTTTTGATTCTCTCTTTAAAACTTGATTGCTAAACAACTCAATTATTGTATGAGGTAACATGTTTGATGCTAGATTATTAAACAAGATGAAAAATTTGACGGAAACCAAATTACTCCCGCATATTCTTCTCTTATGCCCCTTTCCCATTTTCATTGAACCCTCTTAGTCCAATTTGTTCTCTCACTATTTATTTAAGATACCTTTGAAAGATTATTCTTTATCATAAATAATAGCTAGTCTATTTCGTATGGTAGAAGTTACTCTAAGTTTTGATTTAATATTTGTATAGTAAAATTTAGCTTATCTAATAAGGTTGAACAAACATCTAATCATTTATATTCAACACCATATAGAATTGCAAGTTTGATTATTGTTGCATCAATTTTTTTTATTTCATTGAGATATTTTTATCACATAATAAACTAATAGTCTATCTCCATTTTAACCATCTTTCCATAAGCCTTTTCCTTATCTTTTACCATTTCATTAGAGCATAGATGAAGGATCATTTCCCAAAGGCTCAATGTTCATCTTGCCAAGGCAGGGTCTAGGAAGATTAGTAGATGAACAAAAGCTTATCTTCTAATTAGTTATGCATAGGCTCAAAACCAAGTCTTACTACTTAAGAAATAAGCATCTTCCTAACTCTCCTATCCAATAATTATGTTTACACTAAAAAGACTTTGTACTAATTCTTAATAATTTTAGTTTAAGTGATTGTATTCACTTTTTTATTTTAAAAATATTTTCTCGAAATATAAAAATCATACATAAATGAATTTCACAACTTATTTTTTACTTTGAACCAATAATCAGTTTTTGCTAACTTAACCTCCTCTATCACTCAAAATGGAACTTCCAAGTAAATTAAGTATAGAGTGTTTCATGTGACAACCAAATGGCCTAAACGTATAAACTAAACATGACCTAAAATAACAAAATGAATAAATTATTTAGCATAGAATCTAGATAACATATAATAACATAATGAATAAATTCCTTTTGCATAGAAATTACACTTACTATAAGTGCAAGTTATAAGGAATCAGTAAAAGGCAATGACCTTGAGGCTTTGGTAGCTTGTATCACACAGAGAGATAAGAATTCTTGATAGGAATGGCTATAATTTATAGTTAAACACCATGTAGGACAAGATGGTTAATTAGTATAAAAGAAATATATTTTGGGATAATCAATGATGTCATATTCTCATAGTTTCATACGAAGAATATTCATTGCTAATATATGTGAATAATTAATGACATCATGTAAGCCTAGCATTTCACTCTTTAGTCTTACTATTAATTTTTTGTTGCCTTAAACCTATGATTTAAGCCCTAGGTGATACTAGTCAAGAGTTAATGTGTGTCTTAATGGGACAATGAAGAACCAAGCACACATATTCAATGTTTTCATGTAAACCATTTTTAGTGATCCCTCCAAGTTCAAGCTTTCATACCATTTGGAACTATTAAGCAATACATTGATTTTATTATTAATTATAATGAATATATAAACTATGTGATGCAAAGGGTAGAAAGAATGAACACTATATTGTTTTAAAATATATTGTTTGAGTTCATTTAAAATAAGAGATTGTACTTACCAATTTAATTACATTTTTTAAAATCTTTTTGAGACTAAAATTAAAATTTGATTAAATCCAATAGATTTAAAAACTTCATTAAGAAAAATTTTAACTACTCTTGGTAACATTTAGAACACAAATATCTAGCTGTAATATTCCATCAATGTGTAATGTGCTTTGAGATAGGAAATTGTAGGAAAATGTGGTATTCATCTTCAATGGTGTTTTATGAGTGGTGAGGTAACCCTACACCCAACCATATGAATCACTAAGGCATTACAAAAAAATCCATTTGAATTTCATAGACCTATAGTTATCTCGTACACTNCCGCGATATCGCGTACGCCATATCGCATGGGATGCGATATCGCGTCGGCCGCGATATCACGTATATCGCGTCGGCCGCGATATCGCGTACGCGATATCGCGGCCTAGTGTAAGTCGCGTCTCATCAAGAATGTTCATTGTCTTCCCAACTACACTTGTGAGGCTCAAGGGTATGGTTTAAGTGTAATTGAGGTATATGAATTTTTTTCATTTTATATTTTATAAACATAATCACCTAGAACAAGAATAAGGGTAGAGTAGATTGAAAACTAATGTCTATTACCTAGCTAGCCTAACAAAAGCAACTGTCCCACTTTCCTGGACACATCTTGAAGACATATAGCACTGTTGGGCTCCTAAACATTAAATGTTGTGAGGTTAGCAAGTACTATATGAATGCTTGAAGTGGTTGTGATCGTGTTCATTATTCAACTAGAAGTAAATTGCTTAATTCAAATACATTAAAGTAAAGAGAAATAAAGAAAATATTAAGCTATTCTCAGTGCTACAAAGGTTGTTAAAAGAGTTCATTTTATTCTCGTCACATTGTTATACTTAGATACATCAATACTCAAACAAAGAACCGTACACACTTTAGACTCCTTCTACAGGCACTCAAAAAATATTCTAACTTTGAGAAAAAGAAATAGCAAGAGCTTCACTACTATACTTGAAAACTAAACTGAAAACTACTACCAAAACTTGAGCCCAAGCCCAATATTTATAGATTGGGTAATATACCCTAACATTAGATATGTGATGTTGAACTAAGGCCCTAATGTTGCATATGCAATGTTGGAGCAAATGGAAAACAATGGTTTATCATACCCCCACAACTGAATGCAAACTTGTCCTCAAGTGAAGAAGAGGAGGAACAATTTCTTTACAACACATATTGGGTAGGTATGGGATTATTGATTGACATTACAAATTAACTCAGATAAAATAGATAGACTCTAAGAGCCCAAGTGTATGGAATTATAATTTTTACAAAATGGGATATTCATGAAAAAAGAAGTGAATACCGTAAATATCACTAACATCCAACACATCTTGCCAGCAAAGGAATGAGAGAGAGAGAGAGAGAGAAGAGATCCTTTGATCATGAATGGTCCTCATTGTGTGGTATTGTTGTGTTATCCTTAATGAAGGTGGTCCCACTTCTAGTCCATGCTTCCCACTGCAATCTCAACAAAATCATGAATTAGTAATCAATGTGTAACACATAACTGTTAAAGGTCTTATCTCATCTGTGGTTACACTCGGCTAGGTTGTGATTGTGGTTGATTGGTTCCTTAAGTAGTGTTAGCAGGAAGGTTGATAGATAGGGTTAATTAAATTAAGTGGTCCATTAAATTTGAAAAAGTGCAATACAAGGAAATATTTGAAGAGGATATAAGAATTCACAACAATGAAAAGAAGAATTTACTAAAAACCGTCGTTAAGATATATACAATTAGATGTCATTGATGGGGTAAACAAAAGAGAATTTTATTGTAAAAATGTCTAAGGATAAAGAACTTAACTAACCNAAAAAGAGAATTTTATTGTAAAAATGTCTAAGGGTAAAGAACTTAACTAACCCAACCAAAAGATATGTAAGTGGGTCCTTCCCAAAGTAGGCACAAGTATTTTTTCCCTTGCATAAATTCAAACCAAAGAGTCCATGGGCTTCATGGATGATTAATAGTTACAAAAGGTTAAGTACAAAAACTCGAAAGAAACTAACTAAGAATTCTAACACATTAAACCAAGACATTGAATCAATAACATGAAATTGATAATGAGGTAAGACATGGAAAGCATAGATGGATGAGAGAGAGTGGAATGGAGTTCATAATTATGATCACATAAAGTCCCTTATGGATTTTTTGGTTAAATGATTGAATAGAATCCATCCTTAATCCAGACCAAAACCAACCACCATGTTTAGTGAACTTGCATTGACATTCTAAGACTAATCCATTTCCTAAGACACAAGAGTGCTCCCACAGAATAACCACTATTCCAAATTAGAGAAGTATGAAGTGAGGAAGGGCCTTAGTTAGAGGAGATGAGTCCCATAACCAGTGCTTATAACCTATTTATTCTGTCTAAGGGGTGTGCTTTGAATTCTCATCATTTTTTATTTTTTATTTTATTTTTGAAATTGAAACCACACCATGTAAAGACACATTCATTTATTTTATTCAAGGGGTTTGCTTTGAATCCTCATCTCTTTGTTTTTTCTTTTCTTGATGAGAACCATACCATGCAAGGACATATGCATTTATTTTATCTAAGGGGTGTGCTTTGAATTCTCATCATTTTTTTTTCTAATGAGAACCACACCATGCAAGGACTTATTCAACTTCCTTTTATTGGATGATACAAAATGGTAAGAAATTCATGGAAACACATAGGCGCCCAAGCAAACAAAAAAGCACAAAGAATACTAAATCTCATCAAAGCCACACCTTGTTCAAATCTTTGAATCCTTCCCAATTCTAGCAACTACCAAAGTCACAAATTTATTAAAGTTTTATTAATGGAAAAGGAACTACATGTTTCCAAAATAAGGAAAACCATAGAGTTTGTGGATGGGTAGATGTTGTGGACTCATTGCCTATTTCATGAAGAAGAAACCATGTCCTAATTATTTATAATGAAATTCAAAGTCATAAACCAAACACCAAAAATTAAATAAAATAATACATATCACCATCAAGTAATGCATTACCAATGTACCTGACACTTATTAACGAAAAGTTAGAAAATCACTCCAAATAAAAGAAAATATAAAAGAAAGTGTAAAATATTCAAGAAATATCAAATGTACTAATGATGGTGTAAAAGAAAAATTAGAAAAGATTAAAAACATAAAAAAATAAAAAGATGTAAAATAAAGAATGTGTAAAACAAAAAATTNATAAAAGAAAAATTAGAAAAGATTAAAAACATAAAAAAATAAAAAGATGTAAAACAAAGAATGTGTAAAACAAAAAATTGAAAAATTGAGAAGTTTCTTAAATAATTAGCATGGTTGGCCATCTCCCCGATGACTAGGTTGAAAGGAGGAGATCTGAAATATGGAGCATGGTTGTCCATCTAATGAGATGCCTATTGTGTTAGCTGGAGTATGCTCATGGAAAGGTTTAATTTTTTGGATGTTGACAAGCTATTTCTTATTTGGGCTCTTAGGTTTGTAGATCATCATGATCCCAGAATGAAAAGTTTCATAAATGACTTAAGTTCCTTTCCACAACATTTGGAACTTAGTTCATTGAGGTATGTTTGTGGGGTTCCAATAAAGAAACTTGTCTCTTGGTTGAAATTTGACTTTTCTATTTTTAGGTCATGACACTTTTTGTTATAGGCCTTGTGCAACTCATTAGATGATAAGGTTACTAATCAATTTTTGTCTAGTAGGTTGAGATTCATTAGTCTTTCTTTTTGGTCTAGACTTTAAGTCAAGGTCAAGGTCACAAGCTATTGAAAATGTACGGAGTTCAGATTGAATAGGAAGTAATGGTAGTTTTTTGTGCACAAGCTCATAGGGAGAGTAGCCTATACAAAGTTTCCAAGTTGAGTAGTAGGCCCAAAGGGCATCATTGAGTTTTGTGCTCTAGTCCTTCCTATACTTGCTAATAGTTCTTGTTAGTATTCTTGTGATTTTCCTATTGGTAACCTTAGCTTGACCATTAGCTTGGGGATGGTAAGATGTTGTGAGTTTATTTTCAACCTCCAAGTGTTGCATGAGCTTCTAAAAATTAGTACCTATAAAATAAGTTCCATTATCAAAAATTAATGCACTTGGCATACCAAACTTGTTTACAACATTTTTTTGTACAAACTGATTAGTAGTAGAGGATGTATAGTTGATGATGACTATTGCTTCTACCAATTTCATACAATAGTCAATAGCAACTATGATGTACACATTTTCATTTGATATGGGCATGAGGGGACCCATGAAATCAATGTCCTATATGTCGAATGGTTCTAGTGGTTGAATCCATTATTAAGGTCCCTCCATTTGAGTAGTCATTTCACCACCTCATTGGCATTGTGCACAAAAGTGAACATAATGATGGGCATTCTTGAAGAGTGTTAGCCAATAGTACCCTACCATCAGGATTTTAATGGTCATGCATTTCCTAGCATAGTGTCCTCCACAGGGACCTTCATGAGCATCTTGAAGAATGCATAGTTGATCAACGTCAGGGACACACCAACAAACTAGGCCAGCAATGCATACCTTATAGAGGTGTTTGTTGATCTCCATGAAGTATTTTACTTGGTGAAGAAACTATTGTTTCTTCTAGTGGTCAACCTTGTGGCATTTTCTGAATGAGAAGATAGGTGAGAATGTTATCATACCATTTTAGCACATTGGGCATTTATTCAATTATAGCCCCAGCAAAGAGGAGTTCATCAAGAAATGTATCAGATAATGGGCTTTCTTCCTCTTTTTCATCCCATCACAACTAAGACAAGTGATCAACAACCACATTCTCAATGCCCTTTCAATCTACCATTGTGAGATCAAATTCCTGTAAGATCACTAGCCACTGTATGACATGGGGACTCACTATTGGCTTATTCATTAGGAAGCCATTGGCACTATGATCAATGTGCACAAACACCTTATATTCAAGTATGTAATTCCTAAACCTCTTTAGTGCAAACACCACTTCCATCAATTCTTTCTCTATGGTGGTGTACTCTAGTTGTGCACCCACCATACTTCAACTAGCATAGTGGATGTAGTATGGCCTTTTCTTGTCATCTAATTATGTCAACACTACTCCCAAGGAATAATTCGATGCATTTTTCATAATGTAAAATGGTCTAGACTAATAAGGTGCTTGTAGGATTGGACTTTCCATAAGCCTTTTTTTTAGTTGCTAGAATGCTTTTTCACATTCTAGGGTCCAGACAAAAGGAGCATCTTTCTTTGTTAGCTTCACCAACAACTTTATGATCTTAGAGAAATTCTCTATGAATCGTCAATAGTAGCCAATATGTCCAAGAAATGACTGAACATATCTAACTATTTCTAGCTAGTGGGTTATTCCTTGGATGATCCTTATTTTTTTAGGATCCACGTCAATTACTGCTTGTGAGATTTTGTGCTCTAGTAAAATGCCCTCCTAGACCATGAGGTGACTTTTCTACCAATTAAGCCATAAGTTGGTTCCAACACACCATTTAAGCACTTGCTCAAATGTAGCTCCATAGGTGGAGAAGTCATCCATGAAGACTTCCACACCACTACCAATCTACTGTTGTAAGATGCTCAAGACCAAGTGTTGAAATGTGATACAAGCATTGCATAGACCAAACAGCATCTTACGATATGCTAAAGTCCCCCAAGGACTCATGAAAATCATATTTTCTTAGTTTTCTAGTGCAATTTGAATTTGGTGATAGCTACTATAACCATCTAGGAAGCTGATCCTTGAATGTTGTCATATTTAGCAACTTGAAATCAATGTAAACCCACCACTTGCTAAGTTTCTTTGGAACAATTACGAGTGGGCTTACCCACTCACTATCCGTAATGGGATCAATGAAGCTCACCTTGAGGAGTTCCTTGATTTCCTCCTTGATGATCTACTTCAGATTAGGGTTCAATTACCTTTGTGGCTATCATTTTGGCTTCATGGCTAGGTTAGTGTATATGCAATGTTGGCATATCCTAGGATTAATCTCTGTGAGTTTAGGATATGACCAAGCAAAAGCTATTGACCATCTTTCAACTACATTAAATAGCATCTCTTTCTATTTCGAAGCAAGTCTTGCATTGATTATTATTGGCTTATTATTTTTCAAAAATACATATTCCATTTTAGCTAGTAACATTTTCAGTTTAAGGGGCTCTTACTTAAATTTCTCAGGAATTTCCAACTCTCCCCAGTGGATATCATCATTTGTATATTTAGAGAGTTGGTAATGAACTTACTCAAGTTCATCCATGCTCGTGACATACTCACATGCTAGGCTGTTAGCTAGTTCCATGCAAAGTATGCTACTTTCTAAATCAATGGTCAACCATTGGATGCCCTTCTATTTTGTGGCTACTACATACAAACATGTATAGAAACCTTTGAATTTCAACTTTTGGTGCACACTACTTGCATGCAAAGATAGATGCTTACTTTATAGCCCCAAGTTTCTGCACATACTTGCACCCACTATTGTTGTACGTGATGCATAGAACTTTCTTGTTCTTGATCTTTTTAAATAAATTTTCTTTAGAGATTTCCAAGGAAAGATCTCTAATGCCCATTCTTTCATCTACAGTGTTTAGCCATGCCCTTCCCATAATGATTGGGACGTCCCCTTTGCAATTCTCCACTTTGATTACCAAGAAATTAACAACATAAGACCACCCACAGACAATGGTCATAATTTCTTCTACCAGTCCCAATGGAATAATGATGGACTAGTTTGCCAATTCCAATCTAATGTTGCTCTTCTTGAGAGGAGGCAAGTTCTAGGCAATGTACATCTCATCAGAAATCATATTGACACCAAAACCTATATCAAGAAGAGCCTTCCATGGTTTGTTCCCAACAATCTGTAAATAAATTAAAGGACTTCTAGGATCAACTAATTTCTTGGGAAGGTTTCCTACATGGATCTAATCAGACATAGTGTGAGCAAGCATTATTGTATGGATCCTTAGCAGAGTTTGGTTTCAAGAAGGCCCAAAGAAATTTGATATGGAGAAAGAGGTAGGAGCAGTATTGTCAATCATGGGTGTAGGTGAAGGCTTAGGTGGACTATAGGATCAAAGGAAAGGTCTTTTCTTTGATTAGGCATTTAACCCCTTTGATTGATGATTAGGTTGCAAATTAATAGCCCTCGTAGCATTCCATTATTGTGGTTAAGTAGGAAATTCACCCTACATTGGTAAAGAAGGTAGTAGCTATGAAACTGAAGGAGGACTATGTGTAAGAACATCAGCAGGATAAGGATAGGAGGTGGCATCCCTTATTTCATGTGGAAAATGAGCTTAGTAATAATTAGAAGGATGGTAGTAAAGTTGAATATTAGAAACATGACTAGAAGAGTCACATGGAGACATGGGTTGCTACATGTGGTGACCATATGGATCAGGCTTCCAGTAATGGTATTCTTGTCTTGGTAGTGTAAGTGCCCATGATTGTGGTTGCTACCATTGTTGATACTATTCATAAAGTTGTGGTGAAGCTTCACTTGGATAATATGGTTGTTGCTGGTGAAACTACTTAATAAAGTTGTGGTGAAGCTTCACTTGGATAATATGGTTGTTGTTGGTGAAACTACTTAAGATTACCTTGAGGATAAGGCAACCTTCTGGATGTTTGCCTTTGCGTAAGTCATGAATGTAAGGCATGCACCCCAGACTCCTAAACATGTGACACAATGGGGCAGCATCCCTTGGGATGTTGATACTGATAGATGTCACACCCACAATCATCATCTAATTCACTATCTGCAACTTCTTCTATTGTAGCAATTTTTTCCTTACCTTTGTAATATGCATGTTCAGCTTCCTTACGCCTCCTACACTCACGGTCACTACCTTATTCTCTAGACACTTCAATGATTTTTGAGGATAGCTTGAAATCTGCTATCCATGGAGTCCCTTAGGTGATCAACCTTGGTTGTAAGTTTAGATTGGAATTGTTGAAGTGGCAAGGATTTCTTATGCATCCCCTCATCAAATATGGATTCTTCCTCACTATCGCAAAATTGAACCTCCCTCTTATGAATGGAAGGATCACAGTTGTACTCCTCTGCACTTTCTCTTTTTCTTAGCTCACCCTCCTCTTTAGTTACCTACTCTATTAATCTTTGTATCTGATGGACACTTAGTTTTGACAGGCATCCTTTGGCATTAACACCAAGGATTTTCCTCATTTCATTATAAAGCCCATCTACAATATGGTAAAGTTGAACCAATTGAGAATAACCATGGCCAAGGCATTTGTGCATCAAGGCATAGTATTGGCCAATTGCAACATCCAAGGGTTTGTGTGTTTCTTGTTTCCACCCTTGAATTTTCTTCCTTAAGTTGGACACCCTAGAGTACGTTTGATACTCATCATTGAATAACTCAAGCATGGTACTCCATCATCAAATAGATTCTGGCTCTAAGGACCAATACTAGTTTTCTGCTTCTTTGATAAGTATCCTAGGGAACAACTTCAATTTTTGCCACTCGTTCTCTATGTTCTGCAGGGCACATGCATCTTGGAAATCTTGAAGATGATTCTATGAATCAGAGTTATATCCTCCTTCAAATAGAGAAATATTGTTCATGTTTAACTATTTGATCTGACTATCTTTCACATGCCTTGTTGGGATTTTGACTACCTTTTCAATGTTAAGCATACTTCAGGTAGCAAATAGGGGCTCATCAAGGCCTTGATCATGGTGCCTATGATGCCTTCTACTACTCCTTCGTTCATGGAAATGTGCCTTTCTTGAACATTTGCATTCTTGATCTTGCCTATCTCGATGGTCCCCTTGATTATTGTTGTCCCATCAGTCATTGCACTCATTTCAATCATCTCCATCACAATCTCACCTTCTACAGTCATGATCAGAGCTAGAAGAAGAAGATGAAGGGGAAGAGGAAAGAGAACCAGCATCATCATAGTGCCTACTACAACCTCTTCGGTAATTGTGACTATAGTCATGATCTTGCTTCTTATTTACATCCCTGTCTTGACTTATCCCTTTATATCCTTCTTTGTCATTAGATCCCTTGTTACCATAATCAGGATTGTGAACTGTGGAGTGCAAATTTTGGTTTTGACCTCCATCACCAAAGTCAAAGAGAGGAGCATCATTGTATGAAAAACCCTCAAAGAAGGGTTCGCCACTAGCTTGTTAGTAGAATAGGAATGGAGGATCGTTAAGAAGTTTTCCTTTGAAAACTCATAGTGCAATTCTAGCTACTGATCTCACAAGAATTTTGCTTTGGTTGGATGATAATCCTTGGAGTTGACATCTTCCACATTATACTCCCCATGGCGGTCTTGAAGACCACATCATGTAAGCATTTGATATAGCATTGCAGAAGCAGCACGATTGGGTAGCAACACAATGTTGCCATCCATGTCATGTCACCACAATTATTCATGCTGGTATAGGATGAAGGTGAAGTTTGGCACATACTCATCAGGGTAAGTATATATGATTTGGTACTATTGAGCCTTTGTCAAATGAACATTATCAACCTTGGGTAGAGAAGCACTCCTAAGAGAAGAAGACATTTTTGGTTAGCAAAATACAAATCACAGTGTCCTTGGAGAATTGGATGTAGTAATTGTGAAATAAGATATGACTCTAAGGTTCATTCCAATGATTTAAATACTTTCACTAGGTCCTAGATAGTGCACCAAACAACAACAAGGTCCTTAGCAATAGCACCAATGATGAGCGGCAAGGTACCCCTATGCCCAACCATATAAATCACTAAGGCGTTACACATGATCTAGTCGAATTCTGTGGACCTATAGTTATCTCGTACACTAGTTTCTCTAAGAAGTGAAATGACATTGAGAATGTTCATCGTCTTCCCAACTACACTTGTGCGGCTCAAGGGTATGGTTTAAGTGTAATTGAGATATATGATTTTTTGTCATTTTATATTTTATGGACGTAATCACCTACAAAAAGAATAAGGGTAGAGTAGATTGAAAACTAATGTCTATTGCCTAACTAGCCTAACACAAGTAATAGTCCCACTTTCCTAGACACATCCTAAACACATATAACATTGTTGGGCTACCAAACATTAAGTGTTGTTGGATTACCAAGTGCTATATGAATGCTCAAAGTGGTCGTGCTCATGTTCATTAATCAAATGGAAATAAATTACTTAATTCAAATATATTAAAGTAAAGAGAAATAAAGTAAAGGGAAATAAAGTAAAGTGCAATAAAGAAAATATTAAGCTATTCTCAATGCTACAAGGGTTGTCAAAAGAGTTTGTTTTATTCCCATCACACTGCTACACTTAGGTACATTAGTGCTCGAACAAAGAACCATACACACTTTAGACTCCTTCTACGGGCACTCAGAAAATATTCTAACTCTAAGGAAAAGAAACAACAAGAGTTTCACTACTCTTTTTGAAAACTAAACTGAAAACTACTACCAAAATTGGAGTGCATGCTCAATATTTATAGATTGGGGAATATACCTCGACGTCAAATATGCAACATCTTGTACTTGACGTTGGAGCAAACGGCAAATGGTGATTCATTAGTATTTGTACTCCACAATTAGCATATTTGTCCTTCACAAGAAATTTTGAGCTACATTTTGTGTATAGGCTTCATGTAACTATTTTATAGTTTATAGAAGCATTTGGCTTAAAAGTTAATCTTGCTAGGAATAGATTTTTCAACTTTGGAATGCACTAACATACCTTTCAGTTGTAAGCTTTTTTATTTGGTTGTAATATAGCGTATTTTCCTACAATTTATTTAGGATTGCCTATCTTCATTGATAAAATGAAAGTATTGATGTGGAATGAGGTATGTCATAAGATGTCAAATAGACTAAGAAGTTGAAAAGAAAAAATGTTATCTTAGGTAGAACATCTCCACTTCATTAGATATGCTCTTCAAGTTCTTCTTATGTATTTCCTCTTATGTTTGAATGCTCCCTACTCAATTCTTCAATAGATTGAAAAGCAAGAACATTCATTCCTTTGGTCTCTATCATAGGAATAATCTATCCATACTCTCAACTAAAAGTAAGTCTACATGCCTTGGAAGTAAGGGGGATTTAATTTTAAAAGCTTAAACAATGTCAATTGAGTGTTTTTGGGAAAAGTAGCCTAGCAATTATGCACATCACATAAACAATAGGCAAAAGTTAAGCAAGCCAAATGCCTATATGGTAAACACACTATAATAATGCACCAACAATTTTGAATGGCCTCACATGGAAAAAATTAAGGTGTGGCTTTTTGGACAACAACACAAAGTGCTCCACAATAAAGGCCCATGAGCTATTTCAAGGCAACCATCAAGCACCACTCCTTTTTAATTCACATGATTTTGTTCTCAACTCTTGTTTAAAATTGTTTCTCATTAAGACTCTTAAAAGGCCCTTCCCTAAAGGAGTATTAGCACAATAACATATACACTTTCTAGTGATAACTATTGACAATCTTTTATATCCTATTCCATCACAAAACCCATTGAAAAACAATTGAAATGTTTTTAATTAGAAAAGCTCCAAAGTTCTTTCTATAGACTATTAAACGGAAGGGTATGGAGAATACACTCCATTTAGCATAATTTCCATTTGTGTGATATGAAATCTAATCCAAAATTAATAATTTCCATATGGTGTACATCACTTGCTGGTTAAAGAGCTTTGACACAATTTAAAAAGGGTTTTATTGGGATCATTAAAATCTATCAAAATCCTTAAACTTGCTAGTTTGCCTTGGTAATGACCTCTACTCGGTTACCTTGACACTAAAACCAGTTCTCTGTTTTCAAATGAAAAAAAAAATCATTTAAGGTATATTCTTTGCTAACGATTGTGACAATCAGTGATGTCGGGTACGCTAAACGTAACACTTAACTGCTTAGCTTTCCTGTACATTATTCCTATTAATTGTTTTAAAACCTGTGACTTCAGCCGTAACAGATGCCAGTAAGGACTTCATGCTTCTTAATGAGTCCTTGGAGCTACGGTAAGGAATTAATGTGTCTTAATTTCTGGTGGAGCACCTCCGAATCCAAACAGAAAGTCCAAACCAAACACGGAGATCCAACGCGCTGTTTTGTCGACTGTTTTCAGCGTTCTATCCGGGTTCAAGCATCCATATAAAGTAAAGATAAGAAGCGTTATCCATGTAAAGTAAAAGCGAAGTTTCGTTGGAGTTCACACATCCTTCCATGTACTGTTCCAGGCTTCCAGCAAATTCTTCCTTTTTATGTTTGCAACGACTCGGATTACAAATGCAATGTTCTATGTGACCTCCATTTTATGATCTCCCACGAATAAAAAATCATTTATCCCCTGCGTACTACTGACAAATCCATTAATTATATACAAATTTACAAACCCAAACAGGTTGATAAGGATCGCACCTCAGCATTTGGTTAAGTTGAGGAAGCGACCAAAAACGACGATTCACACCGGCGGCGAGTCAGAGATACTTATCAGCGCAGGCGAACGGTGAGAAGCAAGAATCTCCTGAACCCACCAATCAACGGTTGCACAGAAAACATCATTCCGCTGCGGAATTGACACGTTTATGAGAAAACTGAAAATCTCGGTTTGTTCCTGCAATGGCAGCGTCTGCGCTGCTTCCATGGTCCACCTGGTAGTTTCTGTTAACAGGGAATTGGATAACCCACCGTTCTGGCCGATGATATCCACCAGCGGATCCACGCACCTTCTCAGAATTTCAAAGCGACCAGCCGTTGCAGTTGCAGGAGACTTTCCCTGAGCCAGGCACCTGAAAATCCCGCAATGAAACTCTGCAAACGCCTGCGATTGCGCGTGGAAATTCATGTACCAGTCCAGCCTCGTAACGTTGCCCTCCGCAACGTACATTTCCGTGGCTCTTCCACGAAGCTCCGCATCCCATTCATGGCCGGCCCGCAGGATCCATTCCATGGCCTTCCAGTTCCTGCTCGCCATGGCTTTCCTGAAACTCTTAACCAGAATTTCACGGCACAGTTCCCCAACCTCGGCTCCGGATTCTTCTTCCGCAAAACATGCCTCCACGATTTTGCCGAGAAGCGGAACCAGAGAATCGTTATCGAATTGCTGGTTCTGTTTCTGCTTATTATCCCAGAAACAGAGATTGATCAAATCCGTGAGCGTTTTCTCCAGCATCGTGACATGAACGCAGCCTGGGCCGCAGCCCGAATGAGCAATTCTGACGGACAAATCCTGCGAGGGAACCACCTGCAAACTGCTCAGAACATTCCTGATACTTACTTCATCGGCCATGGTCCAGCGCACAGCGCCCAGATACCCCAGACATTGTTGAATGCAGTCGTCGAACAGCCATGATGGTACTGGGCGTTTCGCGTGAAGCATTCGGAACCTACTTTGGTATTCGTAGAAAACCCAAAGTGTCTCGAGAGTAGGAGTGCACGTTTTCTTGTGCTTGTGCTTCTTCTGTGCTGTCTCTGTTTGTCTCTCTGCATCTGTCTTTCTTAGTTTCTGCAACGCTTCATCCATCCATCAATCTCGTGGTTGGCTACGCAATTTCTTCCACTGATCCTCTTCTTCTTTCAAACGTAATGATAAAAAAGATCTTCGTCATTTACTTACGATCATTGCTCCAAGATTTGCCAGATGACGCAGAGGAGCAGCTTATTCACTTCTTTCGCTCCAAATTTCCCAGTTCCAACCAAAGCATAAATCAGATCCCTGCGTTTCAGGATCAGCCTGGCACAAAACCAAACTTTTTAGGAAGAGCTAATCCATGGGTGTTAGGACCATGGCTGTAGACAAGGATCTAACTAAGATAGCATTACTAGAAACTCTCAAAACCGTTAGTGCTTGTAGCTCAGTTTATGAGCCTGGCTTTCGTTGGAGTGGCGTTAGAAAGAATTCTTGCGGTGAACCCAAAAATGTTTAAACTTTTGGCTATAATTGGAACCACTGTTATAAGCCTCAAGGATATCAGAAAATGTTTTCATCAGGACAACCAATATGTTTTAAAGAATGCTTTACAAATAGTTTTGAAGAACTGTGTACTCTGTTGTGATTACCTTCAGGGATCCACCATCTCCAAGAGAAAGCAAGCAGTGAAGCAGAGCAAGGCTTTCTGTAAGATAGCCTGCAAAAATGGTGGAAGCATTCCCTGGAGCATTTGGAGCTGCTCGAGAATGAATTCTCTCAAGTGGTTTTCTGCCCTGATGAGCCTGGAGAACACTTGGTCGGCTCTCTCCTTGCAGATCCAGCGGCAGCCCCGTCCAGCTCCTGTACTCCAACAATCAGGCTCTGTACGTGAGGAGCATCTCCTCCCAGTGCTGTCAGCTTCTTGCTCTATGCATGTAGCAGTGGGCAATCTCTGGCTTGAAAGAAACAAAAAAACGGAAAGTTTCAGAAAATCTCTGCAACCGCAGCGGAAAAGATGCCATGCATGGCCGGATTCGCTGGCAGGAAGGCCAATAGAATAAAACGGAAATTTTCAGAGAGTCTACCAGTCTAGCAGAAGAGATGCCATGCATGGCCAGGTTCGCTGGGAGGAAGGCCAGGAAGTAAACGGAAAGTTTCAGAGGATCTCGAACTCCGGCCAGGAAAAACAAACGACATGCATGGCCGGCGTGTCATCCATGGCCAAAAGAAAAAATTAAAAAGGAAAGTTGCAGGGGACTGTAGAGTCGGCGAAGACAGTTGGAACGGCACCGTGGCCCTTGCATGGCTGCGTCCTTGCAAATTTTTTTCTTTTCTGTGTTGTAGCCGTCGAGGTCAAGTTGGGCTGTTATGGTTGTCTGGGTTTATGTGGAGAGAGTGTGATGGCTTTTTGTATGCAAAACCGCAGATTTGTGCAAGTACGGATTGCGCTGAGGGTCCATAGGCCTGTGTCGAAGTTGACGATGTCGGAGGCGATGTGGGTGATGATGTTTTGAAGAATGTCTCAGTTGTCCTAGTGCCTGTGATAAATGTAAACATCTTACGTGCATCAAAAATCGGATTGCACAAGTAGAAGCATGTAAAAACAGATCTCTTAATCTATAAATGTGCATGAAACAAAAATGCACAAATCAATTTTGAAAAACAGATCGAACTGACCTCCAACCATTGATGCCTGAATGTTCCGGATCTTCTTTCCCGTGCCTTGTTCTCCCATCAAGAACCCAAAAGACCTCGGAATCAGTTATCATTTATTAGAAAAATATGAGACCATTACAAGATAACAATGAATAGATTTCAACGGATGGATTGCAACGAGTTGTCACCATATGTTGCAATCGATGACA